>JAJGOT010000187.1:850000-1175000 GCA_022457155.1 Cladopsammia gracilis | reverse complement strand
TGGGAAAACACTTTTGATGTTTTGCTGTGTGAGCGGAGAAAACCGTTTAAATTAAAGTCGTTACTCTCCTGCATTTTTTCGCGGTTTGCTTCTCAAGACAGGGATACTAGTTAAGGGATACTTAGAAGCCGCTATAGTGGAAAAAGAAGAGCTTTCATGGATAAAATCTTGCTTCGAGGATGGGAGCAATGCCAGGAGATGTTTGTCACTTCGGGTTTCAGAACTGAAGAAGCGGAGATTTAAAGAATTTCCAAGCAGTGGAGGAACTTAAAGGTAAAACAAATTACATTTTTCGATGACAATTTATGTTGATATCAATGTTGTAGTTAATTTTTTATTTCAGGTAATTTTTGTTTTTCCTTTGTTTCAAATTCATTAGCATATATTACCATACCCAAAAACAATGGAAAAATAAAAATTACCTGAGATAAAAAATTAACTACAACATCAATCTGTGATTGACTTTTTCTTTGTGTTCTCGCTAGTTTTGGAGAATTGTTTATAAAACGTGCTCAATTAAATTCAGTTGTTTTGATTTCTTTCATCGGAGACATCTCGGCCTCGATGAGCTATAAATGGTTTGCGTTTTGCTTTTAAACATAAACTTATGGAGATTTGAATAAAATTTTTCGAAAGAAGATTATGTTGTCCATTTTTATGTGTTTGTTCATTCATTACATAGGTTGAAAAGCGATTTTATGTAAACAAAACAAGACTTGGATTTTAAGCTTATAGTTCTAAACTTCACTCGCGTGGTCTTATGCAAATATGTTTATATATTTTTTGCAATTTTGATTTCCAAATCAGTTTCACGGACAATTTTTTATAACCAACAGGTATATTTTATTTGGAAATTAGTCGTACTAGTTGTTCTAGACGGAGAAAAAGTTATTCTTGTGAACTTTTTTACGGTCTTAATGTACTGTGCAAACGGTCGCGTAAGTCTGTTTTTGTGAATTGCTAAAATTAAAAAATAGCCCGGTCGTCAATTTTATTCTGACTTGTGCTTCCGACCTTTCACCTCCGATAAGTTTATCATCGGCTTTCTGTTCAAAGAGCGACGCTGTTAGGCTCAGCCTATCTATATATATATATATATATATATATATATATATATATATATATATCCAGGATAATCTTTGTATTGTGTGTCGAGAGGGCTCGATACCATCGGTAGAGCGAATATAAAGAGAATAAGTGGACACGGTTAAACTTTTGACTTCGGTTTAATGCATTAAACCGAAGTCAAAAGTTTAACCGTGTCCACTTATTCTCTTTATATATATATATATATATATATATATATATATATATTAGTTGATTTGCAGAACTGCTGTCAGAGTGCTCAATAGGAAAACTAGAGCATAAATATTAGAAGACAGTCTGATCAACTGATTCGACTTGGCATTTTATTACTAACTAGTTTCGTACCGCACAACTTGTACGGCACTCATCAGATAAAATTGCCGAATACAAAGATTACAACGTTACACGGATGAGAAGGAAAGTATAAAATTACAACGGTTTTTTTCGGAAGAATGGAACATTTAAAATCTGCGTGACAATAGAAATTGAAAAAGTAACGAGTATGCGTGATGATATAAGTTATGAAATCAATAGTTGCTATTACGTGACAGGCTTAAAATTTTTTAGCAGGAACTTGTTTGCGTGCCTACAGGAAGTTATCAGTTCATTTCGCTTATTGAGCGAAGCCAGATCAGGTCTGCAGATTATAAAATACTTCTCCCATAGGCACAAGTTACAGCGGTTCGAAGCGGGGTTGTATGGAGACTCAACACTGAGTTAAGCAAACACATTTGGCAGTTGAAAGACGCCAAAACAAATTTTAAAATATCTTGGACGATTCTAAAGCAAGCTGCTCCATACAACCCCGCTTCGAACCGCTGTAACTTGTGCCTATGGGAGAAGTATTTTATAATCTGCAGACCTGATCTGGCTTCGCTCAATAAGCGAAATGAACTGATAACTTCCTGTAGGCACGCAAACAAGTTCCTGCTAAAAAATTTTAAGCCTGTCACGTAATAGCAACTATTGATTTCATAACTTATATCATCACGCATACTCGTTACTTTTTCAATTTCTATTGTCACGCAGATTTTAAATGTTCCATTCTTCCGAAAAAAACCGTTGTAATTTTATACTTTCCTTCTCATCCGTGTAACGTTGTAATCTTTGTATTCGGCAATTTTATCTGATGAGTGCCGTACAAGTTGTGCGGTACGAAACTAGTTAGTAATAAAATGCCAAGTCGAATCAGTTGATCAGACTGTCTTCTAATATATATATATATATATATATATATATATATATATATATATATATATATTAGTAAATTAAATCCTTTGTGATGGGAATTTGCATTGTGCGTTTATCTTATTTAATCGGGGCCCCTATGAATATGAATACCAGCTGACTGATTATCTCATCTTATATTTTTATCGTAAATCATCTTTAGTTACTTAAAATGTAACGTAAATGTAAATGTTAATAATTCATGCAGGAAACGAAATAAACATCTGTTCAAGTAATGTATTGATTTTGTTGATTTATTCCCAAACAATTCTAATACGTTTGTTTGGATACCCTAACGTGCGTGTTTTCATCTGCTCTTTACCGATGTATCAGGAAGCATCCATGTTATCACGTAATCAGTTAATTACCTTATGCATTATTGATGAATTTCTAACAAAATTAGCATGCAGCAAATAGCAGCAAATACATTATGTTGGCATAATTTCTAGCATAAAGTAATTTCTAGCATAATTTCCGAGCATTATACTATGGCAAAAGAATAAAGAACAATGCTAGTATTTTAATTTATTTTATTTCTATTTTTTACTGGACTTTTTGGCTGTTCAGAGCCGTGAATAAAAACTAAAATTGATCGGGTGCTGTTGATTAGTCCTGACCTATAGAGGACTGGAGAAAGGACAGCAGATTTACGTCACTTCGTCAAAGACGGCCATGTTTTTCGCCGTTTTCCAGCACTTTCCAGGACTTAGATTTTGATGGGTCATTAAAACCACTCTTTAACAGTTGATGCTACAATCATGATGTCAAACGAATACCAAAGAATGGTGAAAACGTTGTTATCATTTTTGTGACACAAAATGTTACCATGGCAACAATATAATGTGCTGAAAACATCGTTAATTTTAGCTTTAAGTGTTAATAACTCAAAAATGGCTGGTGAACCCCATCAGCAGGATAAGATGCAATTTTTGGCAAAGTTTAAAAAAATTCTGTACATGGGGTGCAGAGCCACCTTAACTTTTCGAAAAATTAAGGTGGCTCTGAACTCCATGTAGGGAAGGGGGTGTTCTATCTTCGGAGGCTTAGCCATAAAAACATAAAACTTCGGAATACTGAAGAGTTTCAAATGCAGTAATTTTAGCATATAGAAGATATGCAAATTAGATCGCGTTACGTGATACGGCCACAAAAACCAAAATCAAAGATGGGAACAGTTTATGACAACCGTAAATATGACAACCGTAACTTCACCACTACCAGGTAAGTCCTAAGAGGAGCAACAAAAGATCTGTTCTTGGCAATTGTTGAATATTTCTTTACGTTTGAAAATAAACGGTACTTTGTACTAGTGCCCAGTTCCCCATAACAGTTATTTCTTTTTTCCTGCCATTCTTTTAAATTATCTTAAAGTTGCCAAGCACAGAAATGATGTACCTTGTGGCCTTAAAATCATAAAGGTGATGGCAGACTCCAGGAAATAGTAAAAAGTGTTCCCATTTTGTGTATAAAATTTTTCAGCTAAAAATAGCCCTGACAAGTCACGTGATATAATTTCCATATTTTTTGCGTACGAAATAAAAAATGACCACATTTGCAAACTGTTTATTCTGCCAAAGGTTTTCGTTCTTATGGATAAAGACTCAAAAGATAGACCACCCCCTCACTTTTTATGTGAAATGGCAGGAGACCATGCCTTTATTTACTTGAGTCGATTCAGACGCCACGAAGAACGAAACATTCGTGATTCTGGACAAAAAACTTAATAGACAAATTCGGCTAACGCATTGTTGTACCCAATTTAATCCTTTTGGGATAAGAACTCTTTGTTCGTCATATTTCCATATCAATGAAGCATTGACATTGAAATTATATTGAAATATTGTGAACAAAGAATCTTATTCCCAGAAGGTTTGAATTGGGTACAACAATGCGTTAGCCGAATTTGCCTTTTAATGTCACTTTGAGAACAAATCAAATTTATGCAAATATCACTAACAAGTATCCAAGTGGACTTCAAAGTGAATTGTAGAACTGTCAACAAAACATCAAGCTATCGATCGCGAGCAAGCAAGCTAACTATATCGCAATGTGTTTTTTCCTCGTATTCAGCAACAAGTCGTTCAATAGTCCAGTTTCGAATTCGCTATGACCGCTGGATTCAAACACCAATGACACATTGATACAGGGTTAGACTCAACCTGATGTAAAATATTCACAAATACCGGCAGATGGTGCGTGAAATTTGAAAATTAAACAATAGACAGAGCTCTGAACAGGTCATCTTCTCGCCTGAATTTGTGAATATTTTACATCAGGTCGAGTCTAACCCTGTATCAATGTGTCATTGGTGTTTGAATTCAGCGGTCATAGCGAATTCGAAACTGGAATATTCAAGCGACGAAACGGCCCGATAAAAAAATCCATGGCAACCTCGCTCCCAGGGTCTCTCTTCTTCCAGCCTCTCTCTCGCTCCAGGGAGGCGGGAAGAAGAGAGACCCTGAGAACGAGGTTGAATCCATGGTTGGCAGTGGTTTCGATTACGATGATCTTTGTTAAATTTTTGGTAAAAAAGAAAGTCTGCATTGTGATGAATCCACCGTCATTTCTATAATCATGAATAAACAGCGAGTCACATAAACAAAGATAATACTTCCCCGACATCTTTTAGCACTAACAATAATAAGAATAATAAGAGCGAATGTGATGTAAAAATTCCACATAACAAAGCTCTCCATTCCGCCTTCTATAGGTCTAACAATCTCCTGCGTTGCTTGTCGCGAACCACATTTGTACCCACGACACTGTGCTCGCACGCTTTTTGCAAGGAATTTCACTCTTTCATATGTTTTTGACAAAATAAAAATTTGGTTGACAAAACGAAACATTATGAGGAAATCTTAAATGGTAAGTTCCATAACAGAATAAAAAGCGTAAAAGCTAACTAAAACCACGGCAATAAAGCGAAAACGTTTACTCGATCGAGCACAATGGCCATCACAATGTGTTCTGTAGGTGGCCGCGCGTGTACATGCAAAGGTCAGTGGTAATCCTGACCAAGCATCAGTAAATGTCGATCTTTTAAAATCCAGATTTTGAATTGCTCGAGTTCACTAGTGGAAATTGTGAAACTCACGAAGACTTTCAGAAGTGAAGAAGCCCGGTGACCCCATTTTTATTGTTTTAATATTTTTTTCCTTATTGAGAGGAAACGTCAAACAAAATTTAAAAAATTCTACGGAGGGAATTTTTCACCGCTTACAAATTGTCCTTTTTTTACGTTTATGAAAAATCTGCTCCAAGGAATTTTTTTAAACAATTTTACACTTTCCTCTTTAAATGCCAAAAATTACCACGTTAAAAAAATGGGGGTCACTGGTGAATTTTTGAGTTATAAGGTCTGCAGGTCTGAATGATCCCCACATATCGTTACCATGGTAATCACCGATGACGAAATAACAGTTATTTAACTATTATAGCGCGAAAGCGCGCGTGATATCGGCTAAAATTAGGCGATATCACGCAAGCCTTAGCGCTATAATAGTTTTATAATTCAACACATTGATAACAAAGCACAGTTTGAAAAAAAATATCGAGTCCGGTCCGTCATTTTCGATTTTCGTACTGAGAATACGTCAACCTATGGACAACATGGTTTTGACATAAAATTTACTGAAACTTTATTTTAAAGCGATGTTTCTTTTGTGTTACAAGATTTCATCCAATCGTGAAACTCCAAAACAATGGCCATAAAAGACTTCTAATTTTCCATGTTCCCCACATAGAATTTTTGTTGCATTAAAAATCACAATAGTTTTCACAAAAAGGGAATCAATTAGTAAACTAGAGATAAATAAATGCGCTGCCTGATGAAGTTATGGTCGATTTTCATGTTTTAGCCAATGAGGTGGACGGTTTCAACAATAGCACAATTCACATCTTTCTGCATTCCGTGCATTTGGGTTGCCTACTTCTTACACGGATTGTTACTTAATTAACATTCGTTTGTTTGAGTTCTAAGTTATGCTCGTGGATGACGTAATACACTGGGGAATTAAAAAAAAAGTTTACAGTCCATGGAAGGAAGGACAGGACCTGGAAGGAAGGGGTGACTGTACCCCGTATACTATTAATATCTCGTTCAACGATTCGCGTATTCACGAGATGATCCAATTTGGTGTCTCTTGAAAATGATCAAATATGCTCTTCACTTGCGGCATCAGGAAAGTAAAAATCAAAGCAAACGAGACTGATCAATATAGAATACGATTTAGTAGTTTTTATTTCCAGGCTGCTGTTCTTGTTGTCTTTCCATTGAACTAAATTTAGATGAGCAATATGCATAAATTTGTACAAAAAACACACCATTTTTCGGGGTGGGGGGATCCTCCAACTTGGAGAGAATGAAATATCTTGAACTTATGTCCTGTAAATGTATTTACTCATGACCCTCAATGTTTGTGCCAAGTGTGAGCGAAATCGGAGATTTGAATATTATCTCCTCTTGCCTTGTCCTGCCTAGTTTTCTGAAAAAGGTAGGCTATTTACATTAAACATTTACACAAAAAAGTACAGTATCACGTTTACAAAATACGTAAATAAAAATGCTTAATTATCAGGCTGATAAAAGTCTGATCTTAGGCGGTTTTAAAATAACAATTATAACTGAAATAATATTGATCCTGGGAATATAAAAGTTATCTTGCCCAGATTGCGTTTGGGTTCAGGCAAGTGGAAGTCGTTTCTTCTCAGTAAAAGGTAAGCAGGTGTGTATCTTTCTGTCTGTCTGTGTACATGTATATATGTACATAGAAGAAAGCATAAATTAATATTGTCGCTTTCTATATGTCTTTAAAAAGTTTAAATAGACATTCTCCTGTTACGCCATGCCATACCAAATATTGTTTATTTGGGACACAGGAGGGCGACGGCTCACCTACACAAAATCTGGCGTTGTTCACAGGTTTTATTCCCGCTCTCTCTGCGAGCATGCCAATGTAAACATCATCAAGTCTGAACTTTGGTACAACTTCAAATAAATCTACGAATAAATGCACAACATCAGTTGACAGGACAATTCCAAAACCAGGACAAAAATCCGGGTAGTTTGTCTTATTATACTCTTCGTAAGAAACTTTCCATTTCCCTTTTCTGTGAGGCTGCATGTTTGTGTAAAGCTGCCCCATGTACAGCTTTGCTCGAGGCGTGTTCGGGTCATTCAAAAGGGAAATTAACCCTTTGGGGTTAACAAAAACATCGTCATCGACTTTTAGAAGATATGTGAAATTACAGTATCTTGCAGCCCATTCAAAGCCCATTTGTATCTTGAGGGTCTGATTCCAGTAATCCTCAAAATAGTCCGCTCGCACTAAATCTCCGAAAGCGTCATTCTCTTGCAACAATGAATCGGACTCGTTTTGCATTCGAGTTTGAGCAACAAGAAAGACAGTCTTCCATCGCGGTTTTATAGCAGTGTCAACTCCCCAAGTTTGGCGGATGTCTTTCCTTCTTTGCACATTAGAAGGCGCCGTGGAGACTGCAATAAGAAGAAAGTGGTGTTGCCCACAAGTTGTGCTGGTGACAAGAGTTGATTTGTGCTTATTAATGAAGGATGTACTGCGTGTTTGTGTTGTGGGAAGTTGCATTGCCTTCGTATCTTCGTTGGTTTTGTTGTGTTGAAATGAATTTATCGACCATTCGGCAGTTGCGAAAAGCCTTGCTTCGTTCGCCAGCTCTGTATGGAGTCTTTCCAAATCCTGTGGATTGGAAGACAGAACCGACTTGTAGTAAAAAAAAAGAAGCCCAACAACACCACATTACTCCAAGTATAACAGCGGCAGAAAAAAGATGTTTGAGTCCTGTTCTGCTTATCTTGTAAATCATGTCGACATGTAGCGATGCTGATGGTTCTTCGTATAGCGACCTAGAATAGGTTTAATAAAAAACATTTGCTGTGTTTAGCCAATCAATAATTAAGATTATATCGCGCTGGATATCAAGCCTATAACCATTTTTGGATGCACGGCAGGTGATGCTCATATGCTCATATGAGCACTCAACTGTTTCTCAAAATTAAAGCACAGCGCTATGAACCATAGGAAAATTACAAGGAATGTTTTGATCATAAAATATCGGTTACAAGTGCAGTAGAAATAACTTCAGTTAAAAAGACTTCACTTTTTACATTGAAACTAGAAGTGTTTTTCTAAGATTGTAAACAAATAATATATGGAAAAGGCGGAGTAACTCTCCAGAACAAGACTGAAACTCTAAAAATTATAAGATATATTCACAATATTTACAAGCAATATCGGTACCGGATCATTCTAGTTGATCTCAATTGATTAGCTGTAACAAGCTACGCCCATTTTTAACCCGTGAATACGCGAAGCGTAATGAACGGGTTATCGCTGACGAGGACAGTTTCACTCACTCACTCACTCACTCACTCACTCACTCACTCGCTCGCTCGCTCCTTCCATCACCTGTAAACGTATCTTGGTCATTCCGCTGACCAGCGCGTAAGGTTTTCGTGGCAAAGGAATAGTCAATCGCCGAAATAGGGGACATTTTGAAAGCGCTACAAGATAGGTGTCCTTACTTAGTGGGTAACTGCTATATTTTATCTTGACACAGAAATAAAGTTTTTATTTATTTATTCATTTATTATTACTCCGATGTTTTGTATTTGGAGTCCTTTAAGGTGGCTCCATATAGCCATTGGCCAGAAATAAAACACAAACAGCGGTGATAAACATGGTAAACCAACGCATTTTTATACTAAATTTGACGTTTCGTATGCTAAGCGACAAACATTTTCAAAAGTAACCGTTTCAGTGTTTGAAAACTGTTTATATAGTTCAAAATTAGGGGTCTGGAACCAAGATTAAGAAAACCAATCTTAACAGTAATTTAATAGTACGGATACACGATCTTATTACTGTCTTTCGAGAGTTCTGTTTCGCGATACCAGGCATAATAGCGGAGCACTTGCCAGGCCGAAGGCCTGGCTGCGCAGCTCCATACTCATAGAACCTACGCCGTGATTTTTCATGGTCATGGCTAGCGGAATGTTTCGCGGGCGCGTTGTCTGCCCGCCGAACGCCCGCCCGTGTTGGACAACATCCGGGATCTTAGCAATTTTGTTTTTCGCGCGGCCACACAGCCGTGAGCTCGGTAAACACTTTAGTTGTTTTCTTGTGCCTAGCGGAGAATTAAACTCGTTATTTTCCTGCATTTTTTCGCGGTTTGCTACTCAAGACAGGGATACTAATTAAGGTATACTCAGAAGCCGCTTTAGTGGAAAAAGACGAGCTTTCAGGGATAAAATCTTGCTTCGAGGAACTTCGTGTATTACGTTTTTATCAATGCGGGAGATGATTTCAGAACCAGAAGCGGAGATTTGAATTTCCAAGCAAGCGAGGAACTTAAAGGTAAAACAGATTACAGTTTTCGATGAGAATTTATGTTGATATCAATCTGTGAGTGACTTGTTATTAGTGTTATTGTTAGTTTTGGCGAATTGATTTTAAAACGTGCCTAAGTTTAGTTGTATCGATCTCTTGAATTTCATCGAAGAAAGCTTGAACTCGATGAGCTATAATTATATGGTACGCGTTTTGCTTTTCTTCTTCTTCTTCTATTAAACTTGCCTCCTTCACTTCTGAAGATTTTCGCAAGCGTTAAAAATGTACATTCACAATAATAGCAGTAAAACTTAATTAATAACAAATCAATAAATAAAGAAAGGAGTGGTCATGTCTAGTAATCAAGACTGGCAAGCCTCTGTTTAAAGGAGGCCAAGGTCGATGCTTGCACTACATCGTCTGGAAGACTGTTCCAATCTCTGATCGTTCTTGGGAAATAGGAGTAGAGATGGAAGTTCGTTTTTGATCTTGGGACTTTGTAACTCAAAGAATTACAGTGCCTGCTCTTCCTTTGCATTGGTTCCATTCTATCCAACCCATCTGGAGCAACAAGATTGTGGTGAATTTTGAACATCATACATAGCCTCATGGCCCTCCTTCTGCTCTCTAGCGATTCCCAGCTCAACTGGTCTAACATATCACCGACGCTAGATGTTTGATGATATCTATTTAAGGTAAACCTAGCTGCCCTGCGCTGAACCATTTCCAATTTATAGATGTTTGACTTCGTATACGGATCCCACACTGTTGCGGCATACTCGATGGTAGGACGAACTAGCGCCTTATATGCTAGAGTCTTAAGAGTGACCGAACTTATTTTGAGATTTCTTCTCAAGAAACCCAAGGTGCTATTCGCCTTTTTTGTTACAGTATCAACATGTTTATTCCATCTCATGTCAGAAGACACAGTAACACCTAAATAGTAGGTGGTAAAAGAGAGTTCTGAGACACCCTCAAATTCCCCTGAATTTCACACAAATATTTCCTGCAGATTTCAACAAATAACAAATTATTTTTCATCAGTTCAATTCAACAGATACCACGCAATTCTGATGAGTTTGAGCAGATTTGATAAATTTGTGAGTTGTGTGAAAACTGACAGAAATTGTTGAATTTTTAAGATTTGTTGGGTCTGAAATATTTGTGTGAAATTCAGGGGAATTTGAGGGTGTCTCAGAACTCTCTTTTACCACCTACTAAAGCTAAATTCAGCACAAGACAAAATCTTGAAATTGGCCAATTTCAAGATTTCTCCGCTGAATTTCCGCACAAAAAAATTAACCATTTTCCAAAATCTCACGCTCATTTGGGGAGAATATTTCTCCCAGTCTCCAATGTCCCAAAGCCAGCGTATCAATTCCATTGCCTAAAATCACTCTTTTGTCATCTTCCGCACTCAGCGCAATTTTGGTCATGTTTTCCGTGAACAAATGGTGCCCTCTGCTGCGGAAGATACTTTGCCTCCTGAGTTGCTTTTGTTTTGTCCTCAAACATTTCACAAAGTTTGCATGTCTCAAACTCTTCCTGATCATGCATTTTTTCACTCCTTTTGCCTTTTGTTCCTCCGTGGTTTCTGCATTCTCCTCAATCAGGAGAGAATACAGTTTTGGTCTCAGGGCGACAAATTCTGTCAAAATGGCACCCTCGCATTCATCTTTCATCAACCCAATCTTTTTCTTGTTCCCTGGCACGATTGGCATTCCATTCAACACTGCCGGATGCTCTGGGGAAAAATCATTTGTGTCAAACCATTCTGCCACATCCCCCGCAATGTCCGCAAAGAAATCTTCCGTTTCAATCTCCAGCACCAAAGAATCTGTGTCGGTATACAGGAGAGAAACATTTTCCCACTTTTTCTTCACATATTTATAGTGAAAATCATACATCAAAAGTTTGGACAAATCCAAGATTGACATCCCAACAAAGATGGGTTTTGACATGACCACTCGCGTTTTTCTCATCTTAACCGCAATCAGAAATTCATCGAAAATTTTCACATCGGCGAAGTTGCATTTGCTCACCAGCTTTTCTGCCCTTTCCGCATCTTTCACCAGTTCAATCGTGACTCGATTTCTCAGGTTTTCTATGGTTTTCCCAAAGACTGAGTTGTTCATGAGTTTGAAGAAATCTTTTTCAAACTTCGTTTTTCCCTTGGATCTCAGGGCAGTGTTTTTGTCAATATAACATTTCATAAATGCTGCTTCTTCAAATTTTATTCCTCGCCTGATCTTTTTCAACTTCATTCCCTGGGAAAGATAAAACGCCAGATTGCGACCGTGCAAAACCATGCCTTCTTTATCCTCCAGATTTTGCGTGAGTTTTTCAATCCCACCCAGCGACAGTTTTTCCGGAGCCAGGGGAAAATCATTGTGATCATCATGCAATTCTGGGGGATAAACGAGATCAACTTCAAGAATGCAGCCTTGTCCTTCTGTTTTCACAAACTTTTCCCAGTTTTCCAAATCTTCCTCATTCATCCACTGGAATTTCCCAACTGGAAGAGGCTGCGACATGGCCCATCCATAAAGGTTGTTTGCGTCCAAATAAACCAGGAAACGAGATGGTTCATTTGGATTGAAATTTTTCATATATTGATTGTTTGCTTTCGCAAATCGTTTGAATGCATTTGCGTTTCCTCCCCTGACTCCTTTTTCAAACATCAACAACTGTTCCACATCCTTCAGCAGTTCCAACTTCACTCCGGTCATTTTCAGCATTGCATCCCAAGCCAACCCAGGGGTGGTAAAATAGTGCGCTGGATCCAGTTCATAGTTTTCTTCGCAAAGTTTTCTGAAACTTTCCATGACATCTGCAAGCAACAGCACATCCGTTTTCAAATAAAGATCGTGAAACTCGCCCATATTTTTCACTTCAAATTCTTCCCAAACTCGCTGGGCATGGGCAAAATCTTCATCTGAGATTTTTTCCTGATTCAATCTGGAGAAAAACGCGGTTTTTTTCGGTAATTGTCGCTCGAATTTGTCAAATCCTGTCATGAATTCATAGGGATAAACTCCTTTTCGTCGCATCAAATCGCTTTTCTCACCAAAAAATCTGGTGATTTCTTTCAATTCTTCTTTGGGGAGATTTTTTGCCAGCGAGTCCAATCCTGCCAGCGTGAATTTGAAAGAATCCAGAAATCGAATTTCATGTTTCACTGAAAAATTTTTCCCTTTCTCCTCATTCCATTCTTTTTTCAACTCGAATTTCAGGGAAAAGGAAATATATTTCTCCTCGTTGTTGGGAATGCATGTCACGCTCAAAACTTCATCCATTGTCCCCAAAGCTCGCACAAAAAGATGCGCGTCATAGTTTGCCAGATTGTGAAAAAACACAGGGGTGAATTTTGGCCTTTGAAACTTCAGGTTGCAAGATTGATGCGCTGCTCCCCTGAATTTTCCTGAAAAGTGACAGTGATCCCTCACCTTGGACAGACTTTTTTCTCCAAATTCTTCTCGACACAGCCAGCACACCTCCGCTTCTCGAAATGATTTCCATTCTTGGTTGGTCAGGGGAATCATTTCCTTTTTCGGCAAATTCAAGTGAGCTTCTCTCACTCGGGAAATCAATTCTCGAATAAACTCTTTGGGAAGTTCTTCATTTTCATTTGCAGCTCTTTTCAACACAGGCTCCATTTGCAAAAACGGGGAAACGAGATGAAACGCAAATCCGCAGGGAATATGCTCGTGGGTTTTTTGAGTTCCCCCCAGCGGTTTCAAAATTGACTCAAAATCTGCATATCCAACAACAGGCAGATGCATCATTTTTGGGAAGTTTTTGAAGGAACAAGTTCCTCCTGGAAGTTCAATTCTTGCGGCTTCAAAATCTCCGCAAATGGTTTTGTGTTTCTCCAGACTTTCCACTCTGGGAAATGAATTGAGGCATCTTTTGCAGAAAAATCTTTCATGCCCATTTCGCGAAACTTGAGAGCTTGCCAAGCGGGAGAAATTTTTCACCAGACAGAAGTGCGTTTTGAATTCTTCTGTCAGCAGAATCAAATCCACATGAAGTCCCCTTTCTTCCTTGGTGATTCTCAGGGGAAAAACAGATCCATTCCAGCCAAAAACGTTCACTGAAATGTCAGGATTTCTGGCCTCAAAAAACTTGATTTTTTCCACGGCCATGGGAAATTCGCAACCATCCCAATTCATCTCTTCCGTTTGTTCTCGCAAAGTCGGTGTGATTCTTTCCGGATGAACTTTGACCATATTTGCGGCTCTGCCCAAGCACCATTTAAAACACATCTCGTCTTCATTTTGCATGTTGATCACGGCTTTCTTGTTTGCCAAATCAGCAGGCAGTTCAATCCACCCAGATCCTCGCAGGGGGTTCCAGCGCACAAAATGAATTTCCAAACGCAAAACTCTTTCAAACATCCAATTGCTTCCCCTGCGATTGAAGTTTTCCAGATTCTCAATCATTTCTCTTTCCATTTCATCCAGAATCTCTGGGTTGTTCCCCAAATTCCTTTTCTGCCGGGAATGAAAAAATGGATTTTCAATCACTTCCTCCCCAGAAGCCAAATTGGTTTGGGACATTTCCACATTCAAAACGCATTTCACTCTTGTTTGTGGATTTTCTCGCAGGAGCCTGAGAACCAACCATCTTGCTTTCCGGAAAAAATCTTGGGGAGAAATGGAATCATCTCCTTGAATGACAAATTGTCTCGCGAATCCTCGCAAAGCGGATTGCCCTTCTTCCACGGCAAGTCTCTGTTCCCACAATCTTCTGACTTGTTCTTTCAATCTTTCCACTGCGGGATTGGCTCTTCTCCGAACATCCGCGTCATCCACACTTTCCAACCAATTTGTCCAATCGATAACCGTATCTACATTTTCTTCAATCGCTCTGGGAATGACTCTGGGGGGAACAATTCTTCTTTCCGGAATCAAAAAAGGCACATCAATTTCTGGATTTTTGTCATCTAGGTTGGCTCGTCTTTTTCGAGTTTTTGGCTGATTTTTTCCCCCTCCTTGCCAAAGATTTTCAGCTAAAAACTTCACCAGTTCATCTTTTTTCAATCGCGACCAACCTCGCAAATTTGTCGATCGCGCAAAGGATTGCCATGCAGCTAAAGACATTTTTAATGGAGAAAAAAAATCTTTTTTCCCCATTTAAAATAAAGTTTTCAATTCAGGAAGAAGAACAAGAAAAGCAAACTTTTTTCACATTCAAAGAAGCATCAGAAAACACGGGGCTTTCTTCCAAAACGATTTTGCGAGTTCTCAAATCGGGCAACACCAAATATACCAGAAGAACCGACCAAAAAGTGTTCTGGATTCAGGAGGAAGAAGACTCACCATTCATCCAGATTGACGGGGAAGACTTTTTCACCGCGGAGGAAATTCGGGATCGATTTGGGTTATCGCGCACAGTTTTTTTCAATCAACTCTGCAAGAAAAAAACTCATTTTCTGGATTCAGGGGGAAAATCGCACGAAGTCACTTGGGTTTCACCCATATTGCAAGAATTCATCTATCTCATGAAAAAGAAAACTGCATTGGAAACGGCGATGCACGCGCACCCCAAAAAAGGGCTTTATAAACAGCAAAACCTGGCTCGGGTTGCGATGGATGATGCCCTTGTGGATTTGCAAAATGCGTTTTGAATTTTTTCTCCAATGGAGAAAAAATGTCCGGTGAAAACAAATCCACTCCTCCGAAAGAGGCAGAAAAAATTCAAGAAGATTTGATCTGGGAAAAAGCGTGTGACGCAGAAAGAAACTTTCAAAAAGCGGTTGACATGGCCACTGGTTTTCTCCCAGTCCGACTGGAAGAGGATCGCAAGTTCATGGAAAAATGGATTTTTCAAGATTTAATTTATTTTTTATCTCCTCTCAAAAAATGAATCCCGAGACAATATCTATCCCCGACATCTCTCTCTTAGAACCCGTGAAAAAATCTTCTGGCAAGATTAACTTTTGTCTACTCCCATGTATTTATCAGGACTGCATTCGACTTCAACTGAAACTTCAAACCAAATTCAAGATTTTTGCTCATCAGGGAGATGCATTTTCTCTGGGAATCCACCTTCCGGAAGATGAAATGGAGTTTTTCCGCGAAGTGGAAACGCATTTGAATTCCGCTGCCATGAAAAAACAGGGGGAAGTGAAAAAGCTTCTTCCCTCTTGCGCTAAATTCCATGAGGGTGATTTCTCTCTCTTGAAAGTGGATAAGTCAAATCAGGAAAAGATTTATGCGAAAATCTACCCCTCCAAAATTCCAGGACAGGATTTCTCCTGCAGAATCTGGGAGTTATGCTCTGATGGGAAAAAGAAACTCATCCCGAAGCCCTCAAAACTCACTGGCGTTCCTCTCCGGGGACAAGTTGTGTTTTCAATCAAACATCTTTTCTGCGGAAATGTGAAAGCGATCACATGCATTGTGGACGAAGTTTTGGTGGAAGAAATGGTTCAAGCGGCCTCAGCGTTTGATGACTTTGAAGACAAGAATGAGGACGATGAAGTTTGATCTCGCTGAGATCAGGGAGAAAATCTTTTCCAGAATTCAATTCTGGAAAAGGCAGAACTTTTTTTCAGATTTGTGCAGATTCGCAGAATTTGCAATGAGTTGATTCAGTCATCATTTTCTCAAACAATTCAGTTGTTTTTTCATATCTGCGGCAATCTCTTCAACCCACTTTTCCAAATTCACATAGCTTTCCATCAGCAGGTCAATGGAATCAATTTCGTCGTCACTTTCACTCAGTTTTTTTCTTTTCGCATTTGAATTTGAAGGCATTTTCTTTCCAATCATTTTTTTCCTCAGGGGAAATTTTCCACTCCGGAAAATGAAAATGAATCCCCTCCGGAAAATGTATTTTGAATTTCAAAACCCCTCCGGAAAAAATGGATTTTTCTGGAGCAGATATCTATTCCAGAAAAAATGGATTTTTCTGGAGCAGAAAATGCCTTCCAGAAAAAATGGATTTTTCTGGAGCAGAAAATGCCTTCCGGAAAAAATGGATTTTTCTGGAGCAGATATTCCAGAAAAAATGGATTTTTCTGGAGCAGAAAATGCCTTCCAGAAAAAATGGATTTTTCTGGAGCAGAAAATGCCTTCCGGAAAAAATGGATTTTTCTGGAGCAGATATTCCAGAAAAAATGGATTTTTCTGGAGCAGAAAATGCCTTCCAGAAAAAATGGATTTTTCTGGAGCAGAAAATGCCTTCCAGAAAAAATGGATTTTTCTGGAGCAGAAAATGCCTTCCGGAAAAAATGGATTTTTCTGGAGCAGATATCTATTCCAGAAAAAATGGATTTTTCTGGAGCAGATATCTATTCCAGAAAAAAAAAATGGATTTTTCTGGAGCAGAAAATGCCTTCCAGAAAAAATGGATTTTTCTGGAGCAGAAAATGCCTTCCGGAAAAAATGGATTTTTCTGGAGCAGAAATCTATTCCAGAAAAAAAAATGGATTTTTCTGGAGCAGAAATCTATTCCGGAAAAAATGGATTTTTCTGGAGCAGATATTTATTCCAGAAAAAATGGATTTTTCTGGAGCAGATATCTGCTCCAGAAAAAACGAATTTTTGAATTTTGAATTTTGAATTCTGGAAAAAATATCTGCTCCAGAAAAACGAATTCGTTTTTCTGGAAAAAATATCTGCTCCAGAAAAAACGAATTCGTTTTTCTGGAAAAAATATCTGCTCCAGAAAAATGAATTTGAATTTTGAATTCTGGAAAAAATATCTGCTCCAGAAAAAACGAATTTGAATTCTGGAAAAAATATCTGCTCCAGAAAAATGAATTTGAATTCTAGAAAAAATATCTGCTCCAGAAAAAACGAATTTGATTTTTCTGGAGAGATATCTGTTCCAGAAAAATGAATTTGAATTTTCTGGAAAAAATATCTGTTCCAGAAAAACGAATTTAAATTCTGGAGCAGTGATTTTTCTGGAAAAAATATCTGTTCCAGAAAAACGAATTTAAATTCTGGAGCAGATATCTGTTCCAGAAAAATGAATTTAAATTCTGGAAAAAATATCTGTTCCAGAAAAACGAATTTAAATTTAAATTCTGGAAAAAATATCTGCTCCAGAAAAACGAATTTAAATTCTGGAGCAGATATCTGTTCCAGAAAAATGAATTTGAATTTAAATTCTGGAGCAGATATCTGTTCCAGAAAAATGAATTTGAATTTAAATTCTGGAAAAAATATCTGTTCCAGAAAAATGAATTTAAATTCTGGAAAAAATATCTGCTCCAGAAAAACGAATTTGACCCCCTGAATTCGCCGGAGCATTCCTCCCATATTATTTGGAGGAAAATTTTTTTCCAAATTTTTTTCCAAATTTAATAAATGAAGGGATGTCCGGGGGATGAAAATCTCCCCAAACGGCTTTTGTGATGAAAAATCACCCCCAAAAACGGATTTTGGGATGAAAATCCTCCGGGGATTGAAAATCTCTCCGGGGTTTGAAAATCTTCCGCTGAAAATCAGCGGAAAATTCAAAGCCAAGAAATTTTTCTGCCCATGTCAGCTAAAACTCAGTTAACTAAATTGGAGAAATGATTGGCTAAAATTGAGTTTTATCCAGATAAAATGGGGTTTTAAATGTGTTATTTCCCCTTTTCTCAGCATAAAAACTGTTGAATTTTGGAATCCCTCCGGAAAATGAAAATGAAATCCCTCCGGAAAATGAAAATGAAAATGCCTCCGGAAAAAAATGAGTTTTTCTGGAGCAGAAAATGCCTCCGGAAAAATGGATTTTTCTGGAGCAGAAAATGCCTTCCAGAAAAATGAAAATGCCTCCGGAAAATGAAAACCCCTCCAGAATTTGAATTGAAATCCCTCCGGAAAATGAAAATGAAATCCTCCGGAAACTGATTTTGGAATGAAATTTCCTCCGGAGCATTCCTCCCATATTATTTGGAGGAAAATTTTTTTCCAAATTTTTTTCCAAATTTAATAAATGAAGGGATGTCCGGGGGATGAAAAATCTCCCCAAAAAATAGATTTCAGAACGAAAAAACGCCCACAAAAATGGATTTGGGATGAAAAATCTCCCTGAAAACGGATTTTGAGATGAAAATCTCTCCGGGGATGAAAATCTTTCGCTGAAAATCAGCGGAAAATGGCAATTCAAGAAAATTTCTGCTCCATTTCATCTAAATCACAGTTGACTAAATTGGAGAAATGATTGGTTAAAATTGAGCTTTATCCAGATAAAATGGGATTTTAATTTTTTATTTCCTTTTTTTCTCCACATAAAAAATGTCGAAATCAGCAACGCATTTTTCAATCTCCGATGGGAAAAAAACCAAAAATTTCACTTCCATCAATTCAGCGGCAAAAGAATATGGAATCTCAAATTGCGCAATCACAAATGCATTGAAAAAGAATAACTCAACCATCACCCGGAGGTCGGACAAGAAAAAATTCTTCCTCGGCGAACCAAAAGCGGAAGATTCACAACTTTCTTGCGAAATCGATTTTTCTTCACTCCCAATGGATGAGGAATGGTTTGAAAAATTCAAGATCGCTGTTTCATCTTTTGATGAACTTTGTCGAATGATTGCGAATAATTTATTCGCGGATGAAGATCTCGAATTGGACTGGAAGAAAAAAGAATGCCAATACAATGGTGAAACCGTTTGCTTGATCAAAATCATTTCCATCATCTGCAGAGTGGCTTTTCAGGTGAACAAAGAGAAAGCTCTAGCAGAACTGGAGGAGAAGATGGGAAAAAAAGATTTTCAACCCTTGAAACGATTGTCATTTGTCCCATCTTTGAGGAAAAATGAAAGAACATTTCACGTTGACATATTCAATAAAATCAGGAAATTCAAATAAATTTTCCCCTGATTTCTTGCATGATTTTTCATTTCCGGGAAATGAAAATTCAACCCTCAAATTTTTTCTCCCATTCAGCTTCAAACTTTTCCAAATCCAACCCCAAATCAATCACAATCCCATCAATCGCTTCCATTGAAAACAAAAATTCATCCCTGTCGAATTTTCCTCCCCGCAAAGCGAAGCGCAAATCACTCAATGTTTTTTCATAGGTGGTGAAAGCGAACTTCGCCATCTCAATTTTGCTTTTCAGGTTCTTCATTTCATTCGCGGTTTTGACGACCAAACCCAATCCTGAAATCACTCCCAAAACGATGGGATTCAAAGTCGCGGCTCCAGCAATCGTCCCGATTGCAACCAGGCCGGAAGAGGTCAAATTCAGGAGCAGATTCATTTTCTTGAATCGACCATGCGCTCGTTTCAGGCACCAGAATCTTTTGTGATAAAATCGAAAAAGTTTTTTGATCTCTTCCAGTTCTTCTTCCCGAATTGCGGGGTTGATGTGATTGAAAGCAAAAATGCTTTGTTTTCGCGCTCGCTTCATTTTTCAGGGAGAAATCATTTTTCAATCAGAATTGTTGCTTTTGCTCTTTGAATGGCATTTCCATCCGAGAGAGCCAAATAGAAAGCTTCTTCCTGCCCAACATGGAGATTGAAGGTGAACTGCAGTGAACCAAATGAATTGGTGGAAGGTCTGACTGCTTTCCGAGTGATGCGATCTCCTTTAACAAGACTTGTCATGATGATGGTTGCTCCACTCACTGGGTTGGAACCGCGTTGAAGAATGAAAACCGTGACATTCAAAATCCGGAAGTCAGATCCAAATTGTTGCCAATAATTTGTTTCATCTTCCTCTTCATTTGGGAAGATCAAACAATCACCGTGTTTTCCTTTCACAAATCTTGCAAAAATGAAGTGTTTTGACGGGCGAAGCGGCAAATTCAACAAGGAGTGCGAATTCAAATCCAAGTCAGTCTCCATGACCATCTTCCCCGCTTGGAAAACGAAAGGGGAATCATAAACGCTGCTTTCAACATCAGGTTGAGAACCAGCAATGCCATATATGATCAACTTTGCGGATCCTTCTGCAGCTGACTGGGCAGTGCCTCGCCATTTCAAATCCAGGAAAATAAATTCAGGTGGGGAAATCCTCCATTTGTGCATGTGGATGATGGATCTGGAATACCCCGAAAACTTCTTAGTTGATTGCTGATTAATATTCAGACTGGCGCTCACAACGTTGACGCTCACGCCATCCATTGACGCGGGGAAGAATTCAATACAAATCGTGTATTCTCCCTCTGGGAGTTTGAACATATTGAATCCAAGTCTCCCAGAGTATTCATTAAAAAGATCTTTTGTGATTTCCAAGTCATAGGCCTTCTTGTTGAAATGATGCGGCGAATCTGGAAAATCACTTATCCCAGTCACTGTCATATGATGTTCAGAGCTGGATTCATCCACATCTTCCATCAGATAGCGGAATGCGTCCTTTGGGTGAGAGGTTGACGTGATATGCGATTCATTTACGTATTTTTTGATCTTCTCTTCTAATTCCATCGTGTGGGCTACCACACTTCCTATCGCATTATCCACATAAGATTTTGACGTGGGTTGTCGCTTCAGAGTTGGCGTTGCAATATTATTGATTTGTTGCGAGTTCATATCCAGGTTTCCAGTCATTGTCCCGCCTTCCAACGAAAGCTTTTTCGCGGATTGGGCATCCACATATCGCATATTTGCGCCCTGATCGGCAACTTCGGGATCTTTCACGTTAAAAATGGTGTGATTTCCCATATCCAAAGCCGTCTCCATTGGAAACGTCTCTTTGCGGCTGAGAAAGATATTTTTGGCGTCATTATAAGAAACCAGGTTGTTGTATGCGGCTCCCAAATCATGCCATGTTTGCTGTTTTGAGTTTTTCACGTTGAAAAGTTCTTTTAAATCAATATCCTTCGTGACTTCATGAGTGTGAGCCGGAGCATCAGGGTGGAATTTTTTCAGAGTGACCATATTCACCGCTGACAAATCCTGGTTTTCATCCGTGTCCAGATTGACGATCAATTTGCGATTCATTTCTATTTCCCCGGGGTTGATGAGTTTTTGTCCCCTGAGATCAAGATCTCCAGTCATATGGGAAGACCCATCCACCTGGAGAGAATCTGCCCGCAATTGCGTTGCAAGCGTGTCAACTTGGTGCTTTGAGATTGCATCCGAATTCCCCGTTCCTTCAGCGACATTTGTCAGGCGTTTCCTTTGCAGGTCGAAGTCCCCTGCCGGCGTTAGCTTGAAACCAACTCCTGGCAATCCATCTTTTCCATCTCGTCCTCCCTGGGAGGTGCTTGTTTCAGACAGCAATCCATTTGAATAACTCATTTTAAATGCTTTCATCAAAGTTTTTGGCAATGAATTTCCTCGGCTTATCCACATACAGGAAAGAGAACGGATCATGCGTTGCTTTCCGATAATCTTCTTTGCTGACATTGTTCTCCCTGCAGATCGCCGTAATTTCTTTGTTGCTTGGGAATTCGAAGATGCAAAAATGCGAGCAATTCAGGCGGATATCTTTTGGTGTTCCGAAATAACTTTGCGAAAGATAAATCACAGAACATTTCTTGTGCCTGCCCTGAATGAAATAATCAATCAATGGCTTTTGGTTTTTTTCGGAAACAAAATCATCGAAAACAACCAGCTTTTGATTCTCCCCTGACAATTCAGAAACTGGGATGATTTCATCCGGGGATGCTTCCACAACGTCATACCCCGCTTCTTTGCTGAATGGGCGAAATGTTTTCAGCAGATGTTGATATTTGGTTTGGTCAAGATTTTTCGCATAGAGATAAATTTTATCGTAGAAGAGCAGCGGGCGGAGGATCATATCCAGGAGAACATTTGTTTTCCCCGATCCTGAAGGGCCACAGATCAACATTCTGAAAGTTCGATCCGGCATGAAAGGGTGAAGTTGTTTGAAATTCGTGATTGGATCCTGACAATCATAATTTGGGATTTTCATTTTATTAATGAACATGACGTTCTTTATCTTGTTCTACATCCCAAATTTGTGTTTCTGGGATATAAAATGAGTTTATTGAAATGGCAAGAAATGGCCAAAAGCAAATCTGCTTTGGGCAAAAAAATCAACTTTGTTCACAATGCTATCACCCAGAAAAAGTTGGGCGAAGAGACAAGTCAAATCGGACTTGAAAAAACATTCAAACCCATCACAGCGAAACTGGATGAGGTGATTGAGTCGAATTTGGGGCCACTCCCGAAAATCCGGAAAAAGAAAAAAGCCAAACCAGCGGAGATTGATTATCTCCCCGAAGTCGACCCATTTGAAGATATGGATGTCGAAGGCCTGTTTGATGAGGCCGTTCCATCCCAACCCAAGAAGCAAATTTCAGCAGCTCCTCCAACATATGAAGAAGTTGTGGAAGAGATTGGGGAAGATCCACCTGAATATGAAGAAGACGACTCTCCCGATTATGCTCTTGCGCCGGGAGATGAAGAGGATGAGGAAGGAGATAAAACCAATCAGATATTGAGAGACCTGGACCTCACGGATTACAATACTGTGGAGAAAACTCTCAGGGAAAATGTTACAACAGCGAGGAAAATCCAGTATCTCGCTGATCTTGTGAACATAGCAAGATTCCGCAGAAATCAGTTGAAAGGTTACAAATCATCCTGGTCCAAAAAATTCAAAAGAGGGGAAATAACGGAAGAGCAAAAGAAGTTGCAACATCAAAGGATAGATCGCGCAGCCCGAGTTCTGACTGAATACATAGATCATTATTATGAAAAAGGGGGAAAGATGATGGAGGAAAAGAAGAAGACGGGTTCGGGGTTGAAAAAAAGAAAAAAAGGCGGCGCCATTTCATTTTTCTCCAACCCCACAGATCTGCTCCAGAAACTTGAGGTCATAGTTGGCTCCATTCTTGCTGGGAATACGAATCAGGAGATCAGAAACACTGGAGTTGGCATTCTCGATCTTCTCCTGAAAGAAAACGCCATCAATCGTTCCCAGCATGAGAAGCTTTTCAGAAAGTATTTCAAGCCCTAAAATGGAAATCGAAAGAGAAATTGTCCTGTCATCCTTTTCCGTCAAGACTGGGGGAAACAAACCAGAAAATTTCACAACAAAATTCAATCGGCCCATTGTTTTGGATCCAAATTCCCAATATGTTGTTGGGTTGAACAGAATTATCAATATGAGTTTTACGTGGTATAACATCAATGCGGCATTGAAAAATCAGCTGATCAGATTCAGCTCTGACGGTGGGAAAACATTTTCCGATATCACCTTTCCCGCTGGGGTTTGGGATTATTCCACTTTGAATGCGGCAATTCGAAACGCAACAGGCCCCCTCGCAGGATCCACCCCAGGAAAGAATGAAAAATTCCCAATCAATCTTGCTTTCTCTCCCACAACTTTCAGAGTAACAATCACGCTGGAAGAAAACTGGCAACTTGATCTCGAGAAATCCAACTTTGGCGATCTCATTGGTTTCGATAAAAAGATTCTGAAAGACAAAGTCAACATTGGCCCCAGAGTTCCAAACCTCAGTCAAGATACTGATATGTTGAACGTTCATTGCGATCTCACAAGTGATTCGCTTGTTGATGGAGAAGAGAGTGATATCATCTTCTCCTTTTCAACATCTGTTCTGCAGGCCTCCTATAGTTTCACTCTTGAGCCCATGAGAGTGATGTTCAGCCCTGTGAATAAAAACAGAATAAGCTCCATTCGGATCTGGATCACCGATGGGAAAAGGCGGGTTGTTGATTTGAATGGGGCTGATACAGCATTCTCGCTTATCTTGAAAAAACAAATAAAATGAAAAGTTATGAATTCTCTCGTTTTTTCCACCCCCAGCTGGGGCGGTTTGTCTTCCGGCATAAAGGAACAGGTGTCATTGTGGACAATATTTTCAAACCAATGAGGAAGGTCGCATCAGTCGTCTTCAATAAATTCGCAAAACCCATTGCGAAAAAAGCATTGGAATCAGGAATTTCTCACGCTGGGGATAAACTCGGCAAAAAAGTAGTTGAAAAATCTGGTGATTTGATCATGAAAAAGCTGGGAAATATGAGAAAGGGGAAACCACCAGGCAAAACAAAGCCACCAGCTCGACCACAATCAGCCCCTGCGTCAACCTCCGGAGAAAGTTCTGATGCCATATTGAACAGGTTGATCTCTGGGCAAGGCATTCGAAAAAGAAAAAAATAATATAAAATGGCTTTTCGATCGAATGAATATCTTCAAAGAAATGAATTAGTGCGCTTCCAGCTGGATGACACAATCCGAGCTCCAGCTAATGGGCAACATCAACAAAAAAGTGGTTATAAATTCACGATTAATGACCGATCCGCATTCTATGATTGGTACAATGCTTATTTCGAGGTGCAATTTCAACTCCAGAAATTAGCAGACGGCGCTGGGTATGCCGCAGCTGACAGAATCACGGTAATCAATGGCGCTCATTCCCTGATTAATCACCTGAAGATTAGTTCTGCTGGAAAGATTGTTTATGAGACTGATAATCTGCATAACGTTACTTTTATTAAAAATTTGCTAGAATACTCCGATGACTTCAGCAGATCAGTCGCCAAGAACAGTTTCTGGTATTTGGATACTGATGCAACAACCGCTAATACGAATCTTGGATTTGAAGCTCGGCGGGTGCAATCTCAAGCAGTGCAAAACGATGGAAACGGTGGTGCAAAGAACATTAACACAATCATTCCCCTGAATCGCTTTTCCTTTTTCGAAGAGTTGGAGGATAAGATGCTTGTGCCCATGCAGCTCCAATTTGAGATTAAGCTTCAACAGGATAATGAATTAATTCATATGGCTAATGGCACTGATGATGGAAGAGTTGTTGTGAATAGGTTTTTGCTTTGGGTCCCCAGATTGACACCGAAAGATTCTCTTTATGACAAATTTGTCAGTTCATTCCTGAAAGAAACGCAATGGAAATATCTGAGGGAGATGTATTCCGAATCAGCTCCTACGCAGTCATCAGGATTCTTCCAGATATCCGCAAGTATTGACAATGTTAAACATATTTTTGTTTATCTTAAAAGAACCAATGATGCCGCTAAAGAAGAAGATAGCCCTTATCTCATGGACACTTTCAAGCTGAATGCGGACAATGCAGACTCATCCTTGTCGAACTGCCGGCTGGAATATGGAAACGGAGTTTTCTACCCGGAAACAGAGTACGACAGTGAATCAAAAGTGAGGATTTTCCAGGATGTCATGGCTTATGCAATGAGGAAAAATGATTATAACACAGGGACACAGTTGAATCTGGCCAATTTCAATTCTCTTTTCCCGTTGATCTATTTCAATCTGACTTATCAAACTGAAAAACCAACAAGAGATCCCAAGCAGCTGATATTCAGGTATCGATTGAACGCAGATGCAGCGGCAAACTTCAGTGTACATGCGATAG
The DNA here is from genome assembly GCA_022457155.1 of Cladopsammia gracilis. Taxonomy (NCBI): domain Eukaryota; kingdom Metazoa; phylum Cnidaria; class Anthozoa; order Scleractinia; family Dendrophylliidae; genus Cladopsammia; species Cladopsammia gracilis. Next base: position 1,149,050 of record JAJGOT010000187.1, on the reverse strand, counting down.
TTCTCTATGAAGAAGAAGTGAAAATCGATAAGATTGGAAATGAGCTGGTTATCGTGTGACGTGTGAAGCGAGCGCAGCGAGCACGCGCAGCGGCTGTGAAAAACATATCTTGTCATTTAAAATGACAACATATCACCCATATAAAGTAAATCTGTCGGAAGGGCAAAAAAAGAAGCTTGGAAGAGCATTCCGAACAAAAAGCCCTATCACCCTGAGATTGGGTGGCAAACAAACAAGCGGAAGTGATGAACTGATGCTCACGGCAAATCAAATAAATCGAATCGGCAAAGCCGCATCTCAGGGAAAGGGAGTTGAAATCAAGATATCAAAAACGCAAATCCGAAAAGTGATGAAGCAAGGCGGAAGTCTTTTTTCTGCTATTGTTCCCCTGGCTCGTTCCCTGGCGCCTACCCTGGCAAAGACACTTGGACTGTCAGCATTGGCTGGTTTGGCGAGTGAAGGAGCGAGTCAAGTCGTGAAAAAAATAAGCGGGAAGGGAGCGCAGCGAGCGAAGCGAGCCGAGGCGAAGCCGAGAACGGGCGGATTTCTCATTCCCCAAGATAAAATTCAGAAACTGATTGACAATAAACATCTGTTGACAAATAAGCAGAAACAGGATATTTTGACTGCCCTGAAATCAGGAGGACAACTGACGATAAAACCATCAGCAAAACAATCAGGTGGATTGTTGGGAACTGTGCTGGCTTCCATCGGAATTCCACTGGCGCTGGACATGGTGAAAAATTTGTTTGGGAAGGGAGCTCCAAGAGTTGGTCGCCCCAAAGGAAAAGGCGCTCCTAGAGTTGGACGCCCCAAAGGAAAAGGCGCTCCTAGAGTTGGGCGCCCCAAAGGAAAAGGCGCGCCGAGATTGGGGGCGCATCCGTTTCAACCTCCCCCATTCATCGGAACCTGGGGACGAAAAATTGGGATGGGAAAAAAATCCAAAAAAGGAACGGGACTTCTGCTGGGATCGAAAAGTCCATTCAACAACATCCCAGTTCTCGGGGCGATTCTTTGAAACCCAAATTCGTGAACAAACCCCTGAGCAACCTTGATCTTCTCCAGTGGATTGATTTTCTGAAAATTCCCAATTTCAAAGGGATTTTCGCCAGGGATGAAGCCATGCCCCGAGAACACAGCCCCTGCATCATCAATCTTGATTCGCTTGAAAATGCCGGAACTCACTGGGTGTGCTGCGCCCCCGGACAGAAATTCACGTGGTATTTCGACTCTTTTGGGATGGGATTTCCCCAGGAATTCAAAAGTTCCAAACCGGTGATTTGGAACAGCAGTCAGTATCAAAACATAGACAGCGTTCTTTGCGGGTATTATTGCCTCTTCTTCCTCCATCAATGGTCGCAGGGGAAAGATTTCTATGATATTCTCAAGCCTCTCAGTCTGACTGACTCGGGGGAGAATGAGAAATTCATAAAAGAATATTTCGATTGAAAATGAAATCATATTGCGTGAAGGAAAAAAAACAAACTGATTGCGTGAAACCAACTGGATTCCAGACTGCAAAAAATGGCAGAAAGATGTGGTTTTGCCATTGCGCTTCCTGCGGAATAAAAAAGACAAGATTTGTGAAAGCGAGCGGAGCGAGCCGCGGAGCGAAATCGGGAAACTGAGTCGGCCCCCGCGTGGCGGGGGCATTGGTGAACTTGCGCTGACTGGCGTCGCGCATGCGCTGCCTTGGTTGGGAAAAAAGACAGTTGAAATGGGTCGTTATGGGGCCAGTGAATTATTGCGAAACAAAAACGCTCAAAAGAAAGCATTGGATTTTGCCCTGGACAAGATGAAACCATTTCTTGCCAAAACCTCTGCTGATATGATGAATGAGCTGTCCACGGCGATCCGACCTAACAGAAAATATAAGACAGATCGAGCAGATTTGGATGGGGGTGCTTTAGATGTTCATTCCCTGATTGGGAAGCTGCCAAGACCAAAGAAAGGTTTCACTTTGCCTGGACATAATTATACCGGCCCCTGGAACCCACTCGAAAAACAAGTCAGATTTGATGAAAAGGGAAAGATTCTCGAAATTATGCAGCAGCCCACAGGAAAAACAGACGCAGTTGCTATGCAACACGATGTGGATTATTCAGTCTGCGCGAAGGAAAAGAATCCGCGCAAATGCAAGAACGAAGCAGACAGGAAAATGGTTGCCGCTTTGGATGCCATTCCCTGGAAAGAAAGACAGTGGGGTCATGCTTTGGCGCGAAACGTGATTGATGCAAAACAGAAACTGGGTCTCGGCGCTCCAAAAAACGGGAAAAGATTTTGAGTGAAGGCCAGTGGGCTCAAAATCTGGCAAATGAACTTCACCGGCCAATCAGGCGGCGCTTTCCAAAGAGGCGAGTCATTGCGTATGGGGTTGACAACATCTGGGCGGCTGATCTGGTCGAGATGGGGAAATTTTCGAGATGGAATAAAGGGATCAGATATCTCCTGATGGTGATCGATGTTTTCTCAAAATTCGGTTGGATTCGTCCTCTGAAAGACAAACGAGGTCAAACAGTGGCTGATGCTTTCCGAGATATATTCAAGGGGCGAAAACCGAAAATGCTCTGGACTGACAAAGGGTCTGAATTTTTCAATGGAATAATGAAGGCCCTCCTGAGCGAGAATGGGGTAAAATTGTATACAACGGAAAATCAAGAAAAGGCATCTGTTGTTGAGCGCTGGAACAGGTCTTTTAAGGAGAAACTCTTTAAAATGTTTAGCGCGAACAACAATACAATATACTGGGACAAACTTGGCAAATTACTGGATGAATATAACCACCGTTTTCATTCGAGCATTCGGATGACTCCCGCAGAGGCGAGCAAACAGGAAAATGAGAGGCAGGTGTTTGCTAATTTATACGGAGATTTAATTTATGCTAAACACAACCCGGCAAAATTCAGGGTTGGCGACAGGGTGAGAATTTCAAAGTTTAAACGAAAGATATTTGACAAAGGTTACACGTCGAATTGGACAGAGGAGATATTTGTTATCGATGAGGTTTTAAACACAAACCCTGTAACGTACCGATTAGTTGATCTGTTGGGAGAATCAATCACCGGATCATTTTACGAAGCGGAACTTCAAAAGACAACGCAAGATGTGTTTCGAATTGAAAAAGTTATTCGCCGCGATAATAAGCGAAAACTCGCGCTTGTAAAATGGAAAAGTTACCCTGACAAATTTAATTCTTGGGTTCCATTGAGCGATGTGGAAAAGCTATCTTAACCATCGGTTTCTTGTGATGATTCACTTCCCAGACATATGACGTCAAAACATTCCACACTTCCCTATCGACAGGCTGAGCCAAAAATAATTTTTGTGTTGAGCTTCAGCGACTCGGGTTGTTAGGGAAGTGTGGAATGAAATCTAGTGTCTTTCACGTGAAAATTTATTGTAGGCAGATAAGTAGCACGCGCCGGACAAAAGAAGCCAAAAAAGACAATGGACCTGCAGGCGTGTGTGGGCACGTGAAGTGGCGAGTTATTCTGAGAAAATTTATTCAGCTTTCCGAGAATGCCACCTGGCGATTTCAAAATGACAGATTGCGTTGGCGTGTCAGAATATTAATGTTTCACATTAATATTCACAAAGTCTGTTATTTCAAAACACCGCTTAGCATCGCTTTCGTTTCGCTTGGCTTTCGTTCATTTCCCGGTGGATTTCCCAGAGAAGACCGCTTTGCTTTTGGAGTTCCTTTTTGAGAATCTTGTGTTCCTTTTTGAGAATCTCGTGTTCCTCCTGGAGATTGGCAAAAGATTCAAAAAGTTTTTCAATTTCATCGTCTCCCCACTCCTCTTCCTCAGCTTCCGCCATCTCTGAATCAGACACAATAAATTCATCATCCGATGTTGTTGGGGTTTCATCTTCGCTTCTTGTTTCTTCCTCTGAGCATGTGGAACAATCTTCATGGTCACTCGCGTCGCTTCGCTCGGCTTCATTGGAAAATGCTTTTTCAAGATCCATTTTCTTTCCAATGACATTTTTTGAAGATTGTTTGGATTATTTTTTCTTGTTCCGCCCGTCTGGGTGAAAGTTTGAGCAGTTTGAAATCATCTTCATTGGGGCTGAAACCGTTCTTCTTCAACAGGGCGAAAAGAACTTGATGGCAATTGAGAAACTTTTTTCTGCTGGGATGAAGGTCATTATATGCAAGTGAAAAATATTTAAAGTCGTCGATGAGGAATTTTTCCAGGTGTTCATAATCATTTCCGTCGTGGCCTGTTATGTGATTAAAAATGCCGTGATCGTTGCCATTGACTTTTTTCCATTTGGAAGCTTTGACGAAATCCCTGACTTTTTTTCTTGTGATTTCGCCACGGGGAATTTGGGAGAGAATTTCTTTTTGATAAAATTCGAGATCTTTGAGTGGAATTTGATTTTTCCCCTGATTTTTGCGGATGATATTTTTGAAATGTTCCAGCCTGGGATTTTTGTGAGATTGCCATGTTGCGCAGATTTCTCGAATAATTTCAGGCGTGAAATCGATTTCTTCTTCTTCGGAATCAGACATTTTCTTGCCGGAGAGAGATTTTTTGAGTTTTGGATGGAATTTTCCTCTGTGAAAATTCAGCGGAGAAATCTTGAAATTGGCCAATTTCAAGATTTTTTCTTGTGGTCATTTTAGCTCAGTAGGTGGTAAAAGAGAGTTCTGAGACACCCTCAAATTCCCCTGAATTTCACACAAATATTTCCTGCAGATTTCAACAAATAACAAATTATTTTTCATCAGTTCAATTCAACAGATACCACGCAATTCTGATGAGTTTGAGCAGATTTGATAAATTTGTGAGTTGTGTGAAAACTGACAGAAATTGTTGAATTTTTAAGATTTGTTGGGTCTGAAATATTTGTGTGAAATTCAGGGGAATTTGAGGGTGTCTCAGAACTCTCTTTTACCACCTACTCTAAATATTTAGTCGAGTCACAGGATGCCAAGACTTTACCATGGAGAACATAGTCGTGTTGAACGGTGTTCCGTTTGCATCCAAAACGTAAACTAATGGAGATTTGAATAAATTTTTTCGAAAGAAGATTGTGTTGTCCATTTTTATGTGTTAGTTCATTCATTAGATAGATTGAAAAGCGATTTTATGTAAACAAAACAAGACTTATTTTTATAGTACAGTTCTATCTTCACTCGCATCGCCTTATGCAAATATGTTTGTGTATTTTTGCAATTTTTGATTTTCAAATCAGTTTCTCGGGCAATTTTTGACAAACATAAACTGTATTTTATTCGGAAACTAGTGGTAATATTTATTCTAGACAAATAAAAGTTGTTTTTGTGAACTTTTGTACGGTCTATAAAAATGTACTGTGCAGACGGTCGCGTAATACTGTTTTTGAGAATTGCTAAAATTGAAAATAACCCGTTCGTCAATCTTAATTCTTGTGCTTCTAACCTTTCACCTTAGTTAAGTTTCACCTTAGTTAAGTTTGTTCAAAGTGCGACGCTGTTAGGCTTGGGCTATCTATATATATTATACACATACACTTAGCTTAGGCTTTCTCATTTAAGGAGAAGTCTAATTTGGCAGTCTTGTCTCGTTACCACGGCAACCAATGATTGGGTTGTTGGGCTTCTTGTTCAAGGATAGCAAACCTCTCAATGGATTTTCTCGGTTTTTACACGGTAAATATTTACGATTTTTGGCGAAACAGAAGAAACATTCAGTAAGTATAATCTGACAAACCATAAAAAAATCGGTACATAATTTTCGACAATTTACTCACTTTTCGTTTTTTACGTTTATTGGGTTTGTGTATGTACAAAAATTGTTGTTTTTTTGTGTTCGAGAACAAAGAAAATCCAACCAATTAAAATCCAACCAATATAAAAATTCACCGTGTTGAATGCGCGCAATAAATGTTTTAGTTACCGTAAAAACCTCTTTATTTTCGTGACGTCATCAAAATAAGCAAGTTTAAAACAATTTTGGAGGGGTTCAGAGCCACCTCTGAACCCCTTCCCATGAATTTTAAACTTAGCAAAAAGTTGTATCTTAATAAGCTAATTATAGTTCGACAATGAATCAAAGGCTCCCGTCAGCCAACCCGTGATTAACAAATGCTAACGCGTAACGCAATATTGCGGTAAACTTATTTTTTTATTCTGACACGGCTCGATATATTTTTAAATTAAAACTAGCAGTAATCAGAGATTATGGAGACACGTTCGAGGGAATTTCCGGCGGAAATGAGTCCCTGAAAAAAAAAAAACAATAGGGGTGGCCAAACGGCAATCTTAAATTTTTCTGCATGCAAGGCACAGGACAACCAACACGAAATTAGGATGTGCTCCTGGGATTGAGTTTTTGGAGCGCGATTACACGTAACGACTTTTGACAAACGCGAAAAAAAAAGATAACATGGTGATTGTGGAGGTAAAATTTTATTATTTCTATGTAGATATGCGGTAAAACGCGTATTAAAATGCGTGTCTCTGTTTAAAAAAAATTAGTGTCAAGTCTGCAAATCGATTTAAATGGTCTATTAAGGTTATAAGTACTTAGAGCTAAAATTAAGGGTGTCTTTAAAGTGCCTATAACCCTTAAATACATATTTTTAGAATCAGCTCTACGCACATGACGCATCGACCTGAAGACGTGAGTATAACTAAATAAATTATTATATTATTCTTTTCCATATTGTCTGCATTTTGTGTGTATAATCATGTTTCTACCTTTGAAATAAATGATACAGCACGGATAGTGCGATAAAATGTCACGGTCAGGTCAGGGATGCTTAAATTACTCGAATTATCTGTCACCAACCGCAGCAAAAGGGGTTTTGATATTAATACGATAAGAACATACACAAGCATCAGTCCCAGCGAAACGAGAGATCAAGAGATGGTTTCAATTCGTGTGTTTTCTTATGCTGTTTTTCATAAATTTGAAAACCAATGGATTTTAAATGCCAATCATGCCAGTGTAGCACAGAGTGATTGTAATGGATAGCAAACGCTCTAAGAAAATGACACTTTGGTTATTGACTCATGTATTTTAGCGAGTGTGTTGATAAACTCATAGTATTGTATAAATTTCTACACGAAGCACTTGGAGAACATTCATATATGTAAAGAAATACATGTGAGCAATACACTTGTATTAGAAGATCTGGTTGAAAATGCAGATAATAGAGACATGAAACATGGAAACACACAGCAAAAAGATGTGATGGCTTAAGTGTTAAGAACTAACAGATTTAATATAAACATGTACCTTGGAGTCTTAGTTTTTAAACGGAAATATGTTTTAGGTAGCATTATACACTGTCTTCTTCGACGCATGTTTTTTTTTTTTTAATGTGACATTACATTTATTCAATCAACAATCAACTACTTACAAACACTACGACTAGTTATTCACTACTTACAATGCAATATTTACAATATAATAAATTACACCACCGTGAAACAACATCTAAACTAACACTAACGAACGAAGACATTTCACTTATAAAGCGTGTAAAATAAGTGCCCATTTCTTTTTTAATTTATCCATTTTGCTATTTTTAATATGGATATATTTTTCTGTTTCATATTTTGTTTTCACCTTTAGCTTAATGCCATTTATATTAGGTAAAGTATGAGTCCTTCTGCAATCCCATATGTAAATTTTAGCAATCAATAGCCAGTAGTTAAGCAGGGGGTAACAAACGGAGGTTATAACACCTAACAGCACATCTTACAAAGTGATACAAATGAATTCGTTTGTCAGTGAATGGAAATACGACTCAAATTCTTTCCAAAATCCCGTTGAATGCATGCAATAGAAGAAAAGTTGGTTCAATGTTTCTGGTTCAAGTTTACGGAAGGAGCATTTATCATCTGTCGCAAAACCTATTTTAAACAGTTTGGTATTAGTGTACACTATATTGTTAAGGACCTTATATTGAAAGGCTTTGACGCAGGTTTCTAGAGACACAGTATGGGGTAAAGAGAAGACCTGTTCCAGTTGGACTTCTGTTAAGTCGAATTCGCGTTTTAGGTATTGTGAGTGATTAGGGTATTGTGCTTTAGACCTTATAAACAAAGCGCAATAGTCTTTCGATTTCTTTTCCAGGATATCAAAAACCTTGTTATCTATCATCAAAATGGGGTGGACTGCTAAGGATGTCTGGTTGTCATTTTTCAAATGAGATGGTATTGAGTGTCGGAGTCCGGCCCGCTTTAAGAAGTTTGTTTTGATCTTCTGTGAGATAATATGGAAGGAATCAATAATACTTAATTCAAATAGTAGATCATTTACATAGATAATATCAGACTCGAAAAATCGTTTGTAAAAGACAGGCATCTTGTTTATTCGAATTTCCTTGTTATTCCATAATATATACTTCCAATCGTCTCCGGTTGCGAATTCTTCTCGATATTCTGACCACCATTGTAGTAACTCAGAATAAAACTGAGAGGAGGTGGAGCAATCTTTGACATCGTAATTACAATGAAAAAGAAAAAGGCCTCCAAACCGCTGTAATAAGTGTAATAGATACGTTTTCCATGCTCCGTTGTTTGTGCCAAAAATTCTTTTTAACCAGGCTAATCTTAAAGACTTAATCATACTTTCAAAGTCAATCATTCTTAAACCACCCTTCTCGTATTCATTTATTACAGACAGTCTTGTCACTTTATCAACGCCCTTCCATAAAAATTTAAATAACAACTGGTTTAGATCTTTGATGATTCCGTTGGGAGTTGGCAGTAATGAGCAAACATAAACAAATTTTGGGATAATCAAAGACTTGATTATTGTTACTTTCCCATATAAAGAGAGGCCTCTAGATGACCAAAGATTCATCAACTTTTTTATGCTGTCAAGTTTTTCTATAAAGTTTTTCTCGCGTAACAATTTTTGGTCATATGAGTAAAACACCCCAAGGGATTTGATTGGTTCACTTGGCCACTTAATACCAAATGGTTTCGTTTTGTTTCCTCTGGAGGAACCAATCCACATACCTTCAGTTTTTGTTGGATTAACCTTTAAACCGGATAATGACTTGAAAACATCGAGAAGAGTGAAAAGGGCATGTGCTGAATTAATATCAGATAAAACCGCCGTCGTGTCATCTGCATATTGGAGAATCTTGGTTTCCTCTTTCCCAATCGTGAGCCCTTTTATTGCTACATTTTTCCGGATTGCAATTGCTAAGGTTTCGACCGCTATAACAAATAGGTATGGGGAGAGTGGATCTCCTTGTCTAACTCCACGTTCTAGCGTGAAGTAATCTGATGTGAACCCATTATTGATGACACAACTTTTGATATTTTTATAGAAAGTCTTAACCCAACGAGTGAAATCCGGACCGAATTTAAAAAATTCCAAGCAATTTCAAGAAGATAATCCCACTCCAGGCTATCGAAAGCCTTTTGAAAATCAATAAAAATCATCAAATCAGGGATATTCTCTTTAACTGTGAAATTCATTATATCAAAGATGGATCTTACTGTTTCGCCGATGTAACGGTCCTAAATAAATCCGGTTTGATCATGGTGAATAATATTTGGCAGGACATTTTTTAATCTTGAAGCAATAACTTTAGAGGTCACTTTAGACATGATTTTTGCATCTACGTTGACAAGAGAAATTTTTTTCAATAAGCGTGATAACTGCTTGCTTTTGCGAGATTGACATTTCGCCCTTTTCAAAACATTCATTTGCACATTTAACAAACGGCTCACAGATTACCGGCCAAAACTTTCTATAGAATTCAATTGGGAGACCATCATTCCCCGGAGATTTGTTCTCTTTAAAACTTCGCAGAAGTGAGGCACATTCTTCTGGAGTAATTTTTCCTTCGCATGATAGCTTTTGTTCCTCTGAAAGTCTAGGGATATTCAAATCTCTCAGGAAAGATTCAATTGTTTGTGAATGATCAGCGTTTTTATTGCCACTTGAATACAGGTTTTGATAAAAGCGTTTCTGTTCGGATAATATATTGAAAGGGTCTGTAGTGATCGAACCGCTAATTCTCAACTTCCGTATGTGTTTTTTAACATTATTCCTTTTTTCCAAATTGAGAAAATATTTCGTGCTTCTTTCGCCATGTTCATGCCACCGAGCTCGAGCACGGATGATAATTCCTTTTGTTTTTTTCTTCATAAATTAATTCCATTTCTTCTTTAGCCGATTTGACATCATGCGCGTTTTCATCGCTGGGGTTCATCTCAAATATCTGTTTTTATTTTTTTCTGTAGCATCTCAGCGGTCCGGAATCCTAAATCCTTGAATCTGATTGGCTAATCGCGCGCTTTCCCGCGCTTTCAGCCGGTCCAGCTTTTTACGATACGGACCGGGGTTACGGACCGGGTTTGTCGGTTGTACTTTCACGATTGCAATGAATTGATTTTCTGTTGATGAACTGCTTATATCATTGAATTTTCTCGTAAATTATGAACCCAGACGAAAGCTAGAAAAGCGAAAGTGAATTTTTATTGGCCAGATGTAATATTTAACGACACAAACAAAGAAAACAATGAAGAAAACCGGCAAAGTTTCATCATAGCTGACATCGGCTGACATACAAGACAACACGCTGAAGATCTTAACTACGCTTAAACCAGGTACAAAAAGACTCAATGAAGAAAGACTGAACAAACTAAGTGAAAGGAGAAATCAGCCGTAAAAATTAAGGCCAATTTTATTCCTCGAAAAGGCGAGTACAAGTTTCGATTTTATGATTTATTGATTTTATAGTTTTTGGGTTTGTTGTCCAAGTTGTTTTTTACAAAGCGGCATTTGTGGCAAAACATTACTATAAATCTAGCGCTTTTTTACAAAGGTTTTGACTCCATTCGGTTTAAGTGTTCTTATTTTTCTGGTTGTGTTTTTTCTCCTAATAGAGATTCTGTGAATTTTTTATTAAAAAGTCTTTTGTCATTCCAGTCTTGTACTACTGAGTTTGTTGTCAATAATTTACACGCCATTTAGCGATCGGATTTTACGAGATAATTTGTACTTTCACTACATTGCTCGGTTTGTATACTTTTATTTCTCGGTTTTAACCTTCTTTTATCTAAATTCTATAACTTTTCATTCAAGAAAACATGATTTTTAAATTAGAATAGCTCAGTTTAAGCTTTCGCCCCGCTATAAATAAATTACGCTCGACTTTTCTTTGTAATAGAAAAATTTGAAAAGTTTTTAAAGTTATAATTCAGCTTTCCACGGCTTCGCTGTAGGCAAGAACATTTCTCTATCCTCAACGAAGGCAAACACAAGAGCCGTTTATTCTATCAAGAGACATAAACTGATAGAAATGAGTTCACTTTGCACATTAAGTTGTTTTGTTTATGAATGGAAAGTTGTGAAGATTACCGAGTTAATTTAGATTTTGCGCGCGTTCTGTCAGTTTAGCTGTACGCGGCGCGTAAGAAACATTTCTTGGAAAGCTGTACATGAATGATTTTCACGGGGAATCACCGAATTAAAGTAGGGAAAAAATAAATAAGTTATTTACCGGCCTAGGTCGGTCCGTATAGGAAAAACTGTGCCCTCGGTCTTGAGTACGGCCCTCGGCCTACGGCCTCGGGCCGTACTCAAGACCTCGGGCAAAGTTTTTTCCTATACGGACCTCCCGGCCGGTAAATAACATATATTGCTTTTGCATATTTATTTTGGAGATTGTTTTCCTTTTCATTCTTTTCTCTGGCTATCTTTTTAGAATGCTGTATCGCACAAGCTCTGATATTGTATTTAAGCCAATCCCAGACACTCCGATTGTCAGACAACTCATTTCGGCCCTCAGTTAACCAGATTGGAATCCGCGTTGTAACATTCTTAACAAACTCATAATCAATCCAAGAGCGTGGCATTCATTTTTCAGTGGCCGGGACCCCTAATTGAATTTTCATCGTTGGTGAACTCAATACAAATTGCTGCATAATCGGTTTTAATAGCTGGAATTATATCTGTCGACGTCAATAAATCGTGTAAATTGTTTGAGATCATCCAGTAATCTAAACGGCAAAAGATCGCTTGGGAGTTTTGGCTCCACGTAAAGCTTTTCTTATCTGGGTATTTTATCCTCCAAATATCAACGAGATCAGTCAAGTTCTAATGCTTGCTACAACAGATTTTCTCGGTATTAGTATTCCTCCTTTCTTATTGAGCGCCGTGTTAAGTGGACAATTAAAATCTCCTCCCATAATAATATTCTCTTCCTCATCCAGATTTTCGTTTTTCATCAACACGAGTAAGTTATGAAAGAAGTAAACAATGCATTTATCTTTGTTGGGAGCGTATACGTTGATCAAAAGATACATTTTGTCCTTAATTTCAACTTTAAGTTAAGTTAAGTTATGAAAGAAGTTAACAATGCATTTATCTTTGTTGGGAGCGTATACGTTGATCAAAAGATACATTTTGTCCTTGATTTCAACTTTCAGAATAATATACCGTCCTAAGGGATCTAAAATGGTCTCACCTAGCTTTTACTTTTTAATAACTTATTAGGAGGAATAATAAACTATAGCTGGCATGTACGAAAATCTAGAAGGTACCACGTGATAATGACTTTCCCGCCGTTTCTCACCCAGTTTTCACAGCTATTTCTAAAATCCTCCTATTACACCACAGAATGTCTAGTCTTCAAACTAACGTCACTGTTCTACTCAGCTCAGTTGTTCAACAACGTGATTTGTGATCTGTATTCTTTGTTGGGACACCTCACGCTCAAAACATATTCACCCTACAGTTTGCGTCCTTCCCTCCCAATGTTGAATTCTGCGGCTCTGAAACCCACATTGAAACCAACATTGAGAAGGAAGAGAGACCCACATGTCCCAACAAATGCGGCGAGTATTGTAGCTATACTTCGAATTCTTAATTTCTTATGTACCTTTAAAGCCCGATTTTTTTTTTTGGAAAATTGGCGGTGAGCAGGATTATAGTGCTGTCGCTGAAATAAGCTTAATAAGCGGAGGTGAACTGAACCGTGTTTCAGCACTTTATTTGAGAACAATTTTAACCGGAATAAAGGCTACTTTCGAAATTCCAATTTTTTTTTATGTGTTTCTGACTTGCTATACTCAAACTTTTAATTTACGAGCCCGTGATTCTCCGAATTATGGCGATGAAATTCAGGTTTTTTTGGTGATTGCATCTTGCATTTGTCCCTTCGTTAAGTTCGTTTGAACATTAGTTTTGGATTTTTGTTATATTATACAGCCGAAGGCTCGTGGATCCACAACAACTGACTTTGACAATGTTATGACGATATTTATCATCAAGAAGAGGAACGACGCATAAAAAACCGACGTCAATTTGTTAAATTGATTTTAAATAAAGCAGAAGCACTTCGATTGCTTCAGCGCAATTTAGTGTTGCCATCATGAAAGTGAAATAGCTCGTAACTGTTCAATGCAGCTTTACGTTTTATTGTAATATTAACTGATCATTAAAAAGGCTGCCATTTTGCACATTACTGATACATATATCTTTATAGGCCTTCAGTTTAAATCAGTTGAATTAATATCAAGAACTTAAATACAGACCGCAAAACAAGGGAAAACAAGGCGGTGTTCACGAGTAGAAAAATTGAAGATGATGTCACTGGATGCGCGACAAAAAGCCTGCGTTAATCAACCAACAGAGCGTTGTGTATTTATTCAAATGTTGCTTGTGCGATGCAAGCTACCGGCACTTATATCAACGTGTTACCGAACATCAGAGCTCATCCAGAATCGAAAGTCATATCAAAAAGGAACACAATATGGGGCCAAGGAACCTCAAATATCATTAGCAAAATTGTTTGTTTAATTAACGCAGTTTCCATTAGTCACTTTTTCTTGTCACTTAACGTATTTTGTCACCTTACGCGTATAATTGTAGATCTATTTATAATGCAAGAACTAGCCTATATATTTTACTTGACAATGACATCCCGAAGATGTCGAAACGTCGTTTATTATTTTCTCTAATTTTTGTATTAAAAATATTCCCTCAAGCCTTACTTATACAATTTTTAAAGGAATAAAAACGTACCTGATTTAGTGTTAGATGTGCCTTGCCTTTAGACCCTAAAACAAATCGTTGAACCTCACAGTAGTTTAAGAACACGCTACTTTAAAATAGTTTTCCTTGTCTGCTTTGTTGAGTGATGTTGGCTTTACAGTGCCCTGAAGCGGACATATAGATTCTTGTATTCGCATATTGTCTTGCGGTGCTTCTAAAAATATTGCAAAAAATATATATTGCAGTCACGCGTTTATCACCTCAAGTGATAATTTCAAGCTTCAAAATTTAAGAGCTATTTGACAGCGTGCTGCGCGTCTTGTAGACTTTGTACCCTCGACCCTCGATCAAAACCCAGACTCTAGTTTTCCTAAATGAAACAGCACGACTTCTCTCGTATAATTTACCTGCGGTTTTGTCTATCCAATTCCGGGAAAATTACCGAAAAGGAAACGGCTGTTCCGAAAATGGGGAGAGCGGAGTGCGGAGTGCGGAGTGAAAAAAAAACTACTAAATGGAGTGAAAAGAAAAATCACTAAATTCTAAGCTTGCTACTTATAATTTTAACCTAAACGAAAAGGAGTGATTTTCTTTATATTTTGTTTTTAGGGTAACATTCGATAACAGTTACAGACAAATTTTAAATTTAAAAGAAAAAATAATGGAAGAGAACAAACATTTGCGCAGCCACTAGACAGCGTGACCATTGCCGATTGAGTTGTTTTTGTTGATATTTTACTGTTAATCCACGCCGCTGTTGTCAATAAATTTGTGGTTCAATGTGTATTTTATTCGAGTTTCAAACCTGCCTCTTCTGCACCGTCCGCCATGTTTAACTCGATAACGAACATAATTATAGTGGAGCCCGCGGGCCGAAGGCCCGGCGGAGCACCATACTCATAGAACTATGCCCGTCATTTTTCATGGTCATGGCTAGCGGAATGTTTCGCGGGCGCGTGTGTGGTCTTTCCAATGAATGACCATAAACCTCCACAAAACACTCAGCCCATCGGTACCAATAACACCAATGGTACGAATGGGATGACCAAAATCTCTCCTGTACACTGCTTGGCCAATGGAAGATACTCTAAGGGCGCTTACCATTTGTCAGAACTGCCTGGCCGGACCGCTAAATTCGTAAATATTATTCCATTATTTGCCAGAACTGGTCGGCCAGACTGGTAAATTTGGAAATAGTATGTACCCTTTTGATGGACTTGTAGGAACAAGTCTTCAAAAAGATGCATTCTAGTTACGAACGGACCGGTCTGGCCGGTCAGTTCTGACAAATGGTAAGCGCCTTAAGTCTCCCTAATGAGATGCGACTCTCCAATGGTGTACCACGGTACCAATGGACGGACAGAATCTCCTCTGAACGATGGGATATACTCTAAGTCTCCCTGATGAGATGCGACTCACCAATGGTGCACCAATGGATAAAACGCTCCGTCTATTGGTACCAATAGCACCATTGGTACCAATGGACAAACAGAATCTCCCCTGTACGATGGGAAATACTCTAAGTCTCCCTAATGAGATGCGACTCACAAGTGGTGTACCAATCGATAAAACGCTCCGTCCATTGGTACCAATAGTACCATTGGTACCAATGGACGGACGGAATCTCCTCTGTACGATAGGAAATACTCTAAGTCTCCCTAATGAGATGCGACTCACCAGTGGTGTACCAATAGATAAAACGCTCCGTCCATTGGTACCAATAGAACATTCGTACCAATGAATGCCGCGACAAGACGAGTTTCACCAATTGGTACTAATGGATGGACCATTCAGTCCATTGGAGTCTGTTTGTGTGTATTGGTTGTATTTTAATTTCTTGAATTTCATCGAAGACACGGCTCGGCCTCGATGCGCTGTAATTGTACGCGTTTTGCTTCTAAACATAAACTAATTGAGATTTCAATAAAATTTTTCGAAAGAAGATTGTGTTGTCCATTTTTATGTGTTTGTTCATTCATTACAGATTGAAAAGCGATTTTATGTAAACAAAACAAGGTAAAGGTAAAGTCGCACTCGGGCCACGATGGCCCACAGAGGGTGGCAAAGGGGGGGTACCGATCACGCATCACGCCGAATTTTTGAGTGATATCACGCATCACGGAGAAAATTTTTAACCAATCACGCGTCACGTAAATAAGGAGTAATCCGGCATTAAAATGGTAACAAAACAACGTAGAGTCGGCGTAGGCCTACCTATTGAATGCATTGATATTGTATTCTTTTTTTTTTGGAAGGATTGCATGTCAATTCATGAATCTTAAAATGAAATAAAGGGTGTTGACGGGCATAGCACAAATCCTACTAGCGCGTGGTGTGATTGTTTTGTCCTTTATTCACTCAGTTTTTTGGCTGGTTTGACTTTTACAGTTTAGCCCTGGCTAGCATATCTTATAAAAGATCTACCCCTCTTGTATGAAATAATAGATTTGTCTTAGTAAAGGTTGCGATTCTATTAAATGCCATTTGTCCATGAGGATCTGTTTTAAGTTAGGTACACATGGGCTGCCGTGGGTAATATTTCTTTGCGAGCTTTTGTTTTGTCTTTGAGAGCTGACTTTCTGTCAGAGAATATTACTTCTGAGAGCACCTTCTCAATGCTATTGTTAGGGTAGCCTCTTAGCCGTAGTTTTTATTTGAATTTATTGATGTTTTCCTCGAAAGTTTCCTTTGAAAAAACATTGTCGGTGTTGTAAACTGCTTTAGTACCGTGAAATTTGGCCATCTCACTCTGACCCAATTTGCTGATCGTGTATTAAATTCTTGCCGCCTCTCGTTGCGTCTAACAAAATCATTTTGTCCAACAACTTCCAGTCAGTGTCGCCTCTCCTGATCGGTTTCGATTTCGAATTCTAATGTTGGCATTTTGTCGAAGCGTTGGTAATCGCTTATTTCGTTCCTGTTTATTCTCTTTGCTCAATCGGTGTGCCTGGGCCGTTCGGAGTCTTTGTAATCGATGATTCTCTCTGCTCCGTGGTTTCATGTCGTGGTCTTTTTCTTCGTTGCTCGCGCTGAATTTCAAGTCGCCGTTCTTGCTCCAATTCCAGCGATTTTCGGTGGTAAATCTTCTCGGGCGAGGAATTCTAGCCACTTATGGAATCAATTTTGGACAGACGATCAGCCCTCCGTCCCTCCGTGAATAAACATGAGAGTGCGACATTGTCAGCGGTCGAGATTCCTTTTATAGGCATCAACGTCACACTGGATGACGTCAATTGGAGCTTTGTCGCGGTTTTGTTGCTTGGCAACTGCAGGACACCAACTCGATATTTAACTATTATAGCGCGAAAGCGCGCGTGATATCGCCTAATACTTGGCCGACGAGGCCGTAGGCCGAGTCGGCAAAAATTAGGCGATATCACGCAAGCTTGAGCGCTATAATAGTTTTATAATTCAACACATTGATAACAAAGCACCGTTTGAAAAAAAATATCCAAGCCAAGCCTTTTATTTTAAAAAAGCTTACATATGTTTTACCGCGCGAAACTTGCCATATCACACAGTTCATGAATGAAAGTGGCGCCTTTGTCAATATTGTGCAAGCTTGAACACTATAACTGTTTTGTAATTCAACACATTGATAACAAATCACAGTTTCGAGAAAAAATTCATTGAGATATACAACCTTTCATTAAGTATAAAAAGGCTAACAACAATATTTTGCCTCGCACCATTTCTTAAACAACAAGCGGCGAATGCCGAAACTTTTGCTAAGCTAAAATTAATTTAGCGTACACAATCAGTTGAGAGTTTCTACGAAGAGCTTCCGTCTACTCAAAGAAAGGGACAAAGTAGTGACTACAAGAATTAAAACACAGTGCATGCGCATGCGTAAGAAAATTTTGTGATATATTTTAAACATGATAAGAAGATGTCCGACATGGAGAAGAGTTACTCCTTTCATTCAGTCATCGTTCCTGCAAACCACGTTGTTAACTATTGAATGTTGTGGACATGAAGGCTGTACCACAATGAAGCCAGTGATTCTTCGAAGTCTTATATATACCAAACGTGAACATAATAATGCATGTAGGGTTGTAGGAGATTCTGTCGTGACGCCTTAGTAACGCTCTTTAACCGGAAGTGAGAATAGCCGGGAGTCACTAAACAGGAAGTGTAAAGGGCAAAGACGTCAACCGGAAGCGCACAATTTAAAATATACGTGCATAAATTTGCATGCAAAATCGTGACACAAAAAATAAAAATAATAATAAAAAGAGGCTACCAGTGGCCTATACTCATGCGCATGCGTAAGAAAGTTTTATGATATATTTTAAACAAGATAAGAACATGTCCAACATGGCGAAGAGTACTCCTTTCATTCAGTCATCGTTCCTGCAAACCACGTTGTTTACTATTGATTGTTTTGGAAATGAAGGCTGTACCACAATGAAGCAAGTGATTCTTCTAACTCTTATATATACCAAACGAGAACAGTACTAATGTAAGTAGGGTTGTAGGAGAAGCTGTCATGACACTTAACTAATGCTCGTTTACCGGAAGTGAGAGTAGCCGGAAGTCACTAAACAGGAAGTGTAGTGGCAAAGCTATGAACCGGAAGTGCATAATTTAAAATATGCGTGCATAAATTTGCATACAAAATCGTGACACAAAAAATAAAAATAAAAATATTGAAAACAAGAGGCTCCCAGCAGCCTATACTCATGCGCATGCGTAAGAAAGTTTTATGATATATTTTAAACAAGATAAGAAGATGTCCGACATGGAGAAGAGTTACTCCTTTCATTCAGTCATCGTTCCTGCAAACCATGTTGTTTACTATTGATTGTTTGGTAAATGAAGACTGTCCCACAATGAAGCCAGTGATTCGTCTACGTCTTATATATACCTGACTTGAACACTAGTAATGCAAGTAGGGAAGTAGGAGACGCTGTCGTGACACTTCAGTGACGCTGTTTTTCCGGAAGTGAGAGTAGCCGGAAGTCACTAAACCGGAAATGTAAAGTTAAAATATGCGTGAATAAATTTGCATGCAAAATCGTGACACAAAAATGAAAATAACAAGAAAAACGGAGCCCAAACCTTACCTCATGCCGCTTCGCGCATGAGTAATAATAAAAAGAAAAACGGAGCCGAAACCTTACCCCATGCCGCTTCGCGCATGAGTAATTAGTTTATAGATCCATGGATTTTATAACGTTTTTCGTGGCGCTCAGTATTTTTTTGTCACTGTTTATTATAATGATTTGTTTTTAACTGTATGTATTCTAGAATTTTTTTACTTTTTGTATATTCCTGTTTGTTAAAGCACAGGGCTTTGTTATTGATATGGTAGGCAAGTCTACATCAATAAACAGCGAGTCACATGAACAAAGATAATACTTTCGGAGAAATACTTCCCCGACATCTTTTAGCACTAACAATAATAAGAATAATAAGAGCGAATGTGATGTAAAAATTCCACATAACAAAGCTCTCCATTCCGCCTTCTATAGGTCTAACAATCTCCTGCGTTGCTTGTCGCGAACCACATTTGTACCCACGACACTGTGCTCGCACGCTTTTTGCAAGGAATTTCACTCTTTCATATGTTTTTGACAAAATAAAAAATTGGTTGACCAAACGAAACATTATGAGGAAATCTTAAATGGTATGTTCCATAAAAGAATAAAAAGCGTAAAAGCTAACTAAATCCACGGCAATAAAGCGAAAACGTTTACTCGATCGAGCACAATGGCCATCACAATGTGTTCTGTAGGTGGCCGCGCGTGTACATGCAAAGGTCAGTGGTAATCCTGACTAAGCATGAGTAAATGTCGATCTTTTAAAATCCAGATTTTAAATTGCGCGAATTCACTCGTGGAAATTGTGAAACTCACGAAGACTTTCACAAGTGAAGAAGCCCGGTGACCCCATTTTTATTGTTTTAATATTTTTTCCTTATTGAGAGGAAACGTCAGACAAAATTTAAAAAAAATGCTACGGAGGGAATTTTTCACCGCTCACAAATTGTCCTTTTTTACGTTTATGAAAAATCTGCTCCAAGGAATTTTTTTAAACAATTTTACACTTTCCTCTTTAAAAAAATGGGGGTCACTGGTCAATTTTTGAGTTATAAGGTCTGCAGGTCTGAATGATCCCCACATATCGTTACCATGGTAATCACCGATGACGAAATAACAGTTATTTAACTATTATAGCGCGAAAGCGCGCGTGATATCGGCTAAAATTAGGCGATATCACGCAAGCTTTAGCGCTATAATAGTTTTATAATTCAACACATTGATAACAAAGCACAGTTTGAAGAAAAAATATCGAGTCCGGTCCGTCATTTTCGCATTCTCTTGTCAAAATGCGAAATTTACATCCATCGTTGGATATACGTCGTGTAGACATAGCGTATATAGATAACTTTTTGACCATATTTGGGCAGTGTATCAATGTGTTGAACTATAAAATTTAATATATTGTTACAATTTTCCAAAGTTTATACAGTCAAAAAGCCGAAAACTGGTACCAGCCACCTTAAACGACCACCCTCTTTTAAATTTAAAAAGTTATCAAAGTACACAAAAATTATCACGATACGATGTTTCGATGTATCTAATATCATTATCAAGTAGAAAGTGACAGAAGGAAAAGGTGAATATAAATAAGTGAAAAACAATTAATTAACATTCGTTTGTTTGAGTTCTAAGTTATGCTCGTGGATGACGTAATACACTGGGGAATTAAAAAAAAGTTTACAGTCCATAGAAGGAAGGACAGGACCTGGAAGGAAGGGGTGACTGTAACCCGTATACTATATCTCGTTCAACGATTCGCGTATTCACGAGATGATCCAATTTTGGGGTCTCGTGAAAATGATCAAATATGCTCTTCACTTGCGGCATCGGGAAAGGAAAAATCAAAGCAAACAAGACTGATCAATCACTGGAAAATTTGGACCATTTACAGACTTCATAAAATGTCTATAAATCTTGAATTTACAGACTTGGTACTTTCACCTGTTGAAAACAAAATCTCTGTAAATTCGTTTGACAGACATTTTATAGGGTTTTGTTGTCTTGTTCTTTATAAAATTTAAGAATAAATATCAGCGATATAAAAACATGACGTTTCGGCGACGACATGTCACCATTATCAAATGTAAAATTATTTGTGAAGTCGAAAGTGTGAAAATAAATAAATAAAAGATGCGGAGATGAACGAAAGAATGTGGCTTAATTAACTAAACAGTTTCGCTGGTATGGAGTCTTTTTGAGTGTTAAGAGACGGACTCTTTTTCCTTATCAATAGCATCTCATAAATAAGGCACTCAAACTTTCCGCGGCATTTCTTTAGGATGGTAAATTGCTCATGAAGATTGTACGGTCTTTGGTTATGTTCGTACTTAAGGTGTTTGCCGATGGCAGAATATTTGTGTTCCTCAATGCGAAGGTGGAGGTGACGGCACGTGTAGCCTATAAATATTCTGCCATCGGCAAACACCTTAAGTACGAACATAACCAAAGAACGTACAATCTTCATGAGCAATTTACCATCCTAAAGAAATGCCGCGGAAAGTTTGAGTGCCTTATTTATGAGATGCTATTGATAAGGAAAAAGAGTCCGTCTCTTAACACTCAAAAAGACTCCATACCAGCGAAACTGTTTAGTTAATTAAGCCACATTCTTTCGTTCATCTCCGCATCTTTTATTTATTTATTTTCACACTTTCGACTTCACAAATAATTTTACATTTGATAATGGTGACATGTCGTCGCCGTAACGTCATGTTTTTATATCGCTGATATTTATTCTTAAATGTATATCTAAATCTTTCGTTATTAGAACTTTATAAAATGTTTGTAAAATGTTTATAAATTCTAGGAGCTGTAGTGAGAGGAAAGACTTACAATTTACAGACTTTATAAAATCTACCAACAATGTTTGTAAATCTAATATTTACAAAGATTTTATAATGCCTAGTCTTCTAATATAAAATGTCTGTAAATCGCACTGCGTAATTTTAATTTTAATTCAGTAACCAAATCTCTGTAAATTAATGTGGTCCCCATGGGGAACATCTAATGACAAACGAGGAATTATAAAATCTCTGTAAATTGACACAAACAAACATAATCTTTCTCCGAATCGTCTATATAGTATTTTTAAAGCTATCTCCAGTGTTCACTCACATAATCTAAGAAATTCAAAATACAACCTTTTCGTTCCTAGACCGAGTACTGAAGCAGGCAAACGAAGTTTTCAATAGCGCGGTTCTGTTCTCTCGAACAGCTTGCCTTTGAGCGCTAAGATGTAGCCCACTCTTAGCGTTTTTAAATCATGCATTTCCTTTTATCTAATTTAATGATAGGTAATAAAGGATACTTTTATAGTTTTTAGTATAATCCCGTATAGGTAATGAGTTTAGTTAGACAATTTCATTTAGTTACGTAATTAATCTGTTGCTGATTAGGGCTCGACGGAAGAGCATGTATTATGTATTGACACCGCGTATGATAAATAAAGTTTACCTACTTAACGGGGCATCATAAAATCTCTGTCAATTGACGCAAACGGGGCATTATAAAATCTCTGTAAATTGACGCAAACGGGGCATCATAAAATCTCTGTAAATTGACGCAAATGGGGCATTATAAAATCTCTGTAAATTGACGCAAACGGGGCATCACAAAATCTCTGTAAATTGACGCAAATGAGTACAACCGACTATTTGTTTTAGTAAAGTAGGCATTGTACTCGATATTTTAAGTTAGTTTACTTAAAATTTGACTTAAATATTTAATCCAACATAAGTGAGTTGAAACAACTCCTTAGGGACTGTGCAATAATTATCAGGAGGGGGGTTGGAAAATGGGCTTCAAGTAGGAAAATATTAGGTGATACCCCCCTCTTCTAAAGGAGTGAATTTAGTTATTGCCACCCGCCCCCCTCTGATCAGTCAGAAATTTGATGTAGCCCACTCTTAGCTCTTTTAAATCATGCATTTCCTTTTATCTAATTTAATGATAGTTAATAAAGGATACTTTTTATAGTTTTTAGTATAATCCCGTATAGATAATGAATTTAGTTAGACAATTTAATTTAGTTGCGTAATTAATCCGTTGCTGATTAACACCCATTAAGGCTCGACGGAAGAGCATGTATTATGAATTGACACCGCGTACGATAAATAAAGTTTACCTACTTGACGGGGCATCATAAAATCGCTGTAAATTGCAAACGCAAACGGGGCATCACAAAATCTCTGTAAATTGACGCAAAGGAGTACAACCGACTATTTTTTTTTAGTAAAGTAGGCATTGCACTCGATATTTTGATTTAGTTTACTTAAAATTTGACTTAAATATTTAATCCAACATAAGTGAGTTGAAACAACTCCTTAGGGACTGTGCAATAATTATCAGGAGGGGGGTTGGAAAATGGGCTTCAAGTAGGAAAATATTAGGTAATACCCCCCTTCTAAAGGAGTGAATTTAGTTATTTTCCCCCGCCTGCCCCTCCCTGATCAGTCAGAAATTTTGTATGACTCCCCTCTTCACACACCCTTTATATACAATTACCCAACATTTTCTTAATATACACCTACCAGTTATCGCTACGAGGTAATGTTTGTTTCAGACGTGGATATACAGCAATGCTACATGTTTACTTGTTGGACATCCGTATCTGGAACAAACATGACCTCGAAGCAGTGTTCAACAAAGCCATCCGATTCCACTTGTGAATCACTTGATTGCGAATCCGAGTTGCTTGCACTGGAACTCATTTCTTCGTTAACGTTCTCTTGGGTTTCTCGTGGGATGCAAGAATAATCACCACGAGCGTACTGGAGAACTCGTTCAACCAGTGCCACATTACCTCCACTGATCTTAAGACCGTGCTGGTTGAGGTGCATCTTCAATCTGTTGCAATATGATTATCTATGTTGTAGTGAAATTATGATTTTGGTGCAATTATTATTTTGTCTGCAGTGGTTCAAATTTATTTTGAACCAGTGCAAAATATTTGAACTGGAGCAAAATATTTTCACCATGCAAGGCAAAATATTTGCACTGGCGTATAACTATATTCTACTGTTCAAATGTTGTGGACAATTCAAATTTAAAAAGCCAAAAACTCTTTATCACAATATTCGTCTCTATATTATGAGATAGGGAAGAATAGATAATCGTATGGCAACAGATGGAAATTGCAGTTCAGCCACAGAACAGATCATCAAGCCTTTCAGTGTGAACTATGAACACTTGAAATAAAATGTTAAGCCCCCCTCCTGCTGGAGTATAAACAAACACATAAGCAAGCAACCATACTGATGAATAGTGTCGGAACAAGATAAAGATTGGTTTTGGTTGTTATTATTAATTTTCTAGATGCTTTGTGGATACTCTCACAGAGCAGTGTTTAAGGTTTGAATTGAATGAGCTTCACCTTCCCCGTTCCCTTCCCCTTCCCTCACCGAGAACTCAAAATGAAAACACTGCTCTTTGCGAGTATCCACGAAGCACCTACATGTAGAAACAGTGAAAACAATCAGTATGGTGGCTTTGGCATGTGTTTGTTTACACTTGTATACTCCACCAGACGTTTGTTTTATCCACGTTCCAAAAGACAAGCACATGGGATTGTCTGCATCCCATAATATGTATAATAGCACACTGTAGCGTGGGACTTGACCCAGTCCTTCTTGTTCTATATGTGTCAAATGAAATCTGTGGGGAGAGCACTAAAACTTCACATGCTCCTGCCCCAACAGTACCAGCCAAGAATCGGACTGCATACATTGTATGAAATGCAATGTTGGCAAAAGCGTAAAATAGTAGGAAGTTAAATATTGATGTTGAATGCCATAATGTATTTCAACTTAAGACTGTGTTTTATACCCTGTCCTCAGTCCACTGTCCATCCTTTAGACTGACAGAAAAATTTGGGAAAAGAAAATTAAAATTGACAAAAATAAGGGGTGGTCCATCAGGTGGTCCATGGACTGAGTCCACTGGGGTGGTCCATGGACCCGGGTCCATGTTTTGTAAATGTCCTCAGTTCAGTGTATTTTTTAGTGTGATTATAATGCACGTACCTGTAGTTCACAAATGTCATATTGGATAGCACTTTGTAAAGAGAAAGGCCCACCAGAAAAGAAGGCAATTTTAATTTGTTGTTGTAGGTACATGTACATGTACATATGTTGATTGATCATGTAGCTGTTGCACTTCACTTATTTTTTTTCTTTAGTCTGTGTGAGATACGTGTAATGTTTGCTAATAAGGATAAAACAAAAATAGAATCAAGGATAGTTTTAAGCACAGCATACATGTACCGTTGTAGCCATCGTGTGGGTAAATAGCATCATTACGAAAATAACTAAATGTATTTTTACTTTACAATGGACTGTACAGCCTTACAAGGCTGTAAGGCTGTGCTCTAAATCTACATTATTGGTACCAGCTTATACGTTTTGTGAAAAGCTACATGTTTTGTACACTTTCTGATCACCCAAGGTCAAAAGTGACATGCTATGGGCCACTGTGTTGTTGTTTTTGCACCAAAGTTACATGTATATGCTGAGTACCCCAGATTTAAAGTGTTCGGAGATTTCGGGCTCCCAACTATTTTTCTTGGAGCACAGCCTCGGTTGTCTAATACATGTACAGGGACGCATGTAGTCAAAGTTTATATATATATTTAATCTAAATGGTGACTCTTTCCTTTATTTCTTAGAAGGCTGACAAAACTACAGTACTATAAAGTAATGAAAAAGTAATGAAAAAGTGCATGTAGAATGGTCTCTGCCAGAGGTACAGTACATGTACTGTAGAGGTAGAGTACATGTACTGTATACTTGCAGCAATGGAACTTGTTGATTAACTTTATTTTGTCTAACCCCCAGTCTGGTTACACTGTATTGTAAGTTACAATGCATTGCATCACCATGGGAATTCCTCTTGATTTCTAGCATTCCCATGCATGTAAGAGTGCATGTGGGCGTCATAGACATCAGTATTACTAACTTCTGCTTATGGACTCCACCTGTCTCTCTGAGGATAGATTCCGTAGTCTTGGTTTCATTAGCACACAACTCCCTTTTAAAGACCCAGTATCACCCAAAATGCATTGCGCGCCCAATGCCTCGACGATTGAATTTTTCCGTAAAAGCCAATCATGAGCAAGCTTGTCATTTGAAAACAAAAACAAACGACCGCAAAGCCGAATGGGTG
Organism: Cladopsammia gracilis; assembly: GCA_022457155.1. Classification (NCBI taxonomy): domain Eukaryota; kingdom Metazoa; phylum Cnidaria; class Anthozoa; order Scleractinia; family Dendrophylliidae; genus Cladopsammia; species Cladopsammia gracilis. The sequence goes on along the minus strand of JAJGOT010000187.1, from coordinate 1,122,889 downwards.
ATACTGGGCCTTTAATCCAGAGTAGACTTTAAGCTATGCAGGAGTTGCGTGACTCTGTGTTGTGTAAATACAATCATGTACATGTACAGGAGCATAATTTTCACTGGTCTAATGTTTTGCATGTATAATTATGATAGACATTGAATATAAAGCAGTTGGTTTCAAATGAAACTGTGATAATGAATTGTGGGGAGTGAAACAAAATGTAGTGTTATCAGTCATGTTGATAAAGTAAATTGCTACCATAAAAGAATAAAAAAGGTAATTTTTTTAGTGTTTGCCCTCAAAACATCAGCCTTAATTTACTTTATCGACAATTCAGTTGATCAAACTAATCTACACGTAAACAATGAAACAACTGACATTATTCTTCTAACAATATTTTTTTCTAATTACAAAACAGAACAACAGGGTACACTGTAGAAGATACATGTACATGTACATGTAGTGATGAATGTTGCAGTGACACTTTGCATAACAACACTCTCGAGTACAGTGTAAGTATGTTGTTATGAATTAAACCCTGAATAAATAACTACATTAAACTTTAAAAAAAGTAAAACAGGAAAACTCATTTATAAATTTTTGAGAGCTTGAGCATTTGCACTCACTTGTGGAAACCGTATTGTCACTGACTTGCTGATATTTGAAGTCCTGGGTCAATCTGTTTTTACTTCCCAAGTTGTTCAATTAAGTGTTAACTTTACCCTTGCAGTGCCTCTTTGCACATTAAGAGTAAATGAGTACTGCCACATTACCAGACAACATGCAGAGTCTTATTTGTGATAATGGCATTCCAACCAGAGGAGGAACAGCGTATTTTAATCTAGAGTTTGCAGAATTCCTCTGGCTTTTGTTTTATTATTTTCATCATACATGTATGATGCTCTACTTTTTTTTTAACTTAATGATAACCAATATGACTCCCTGTACATAGATTAATTCCTTGTGAAAACACTTACCCTATACTGCCAGTCAAAAATGTTATTTTTCTGGTTCATAATTTATAGACTGAGGACAAAACCAAGGATAACAAACAACCTGATGCTGTTGAAACAGAATCTAGTAAGTTAACACATTTATAATGGGATTGATATTTGTGGTGATTAGATACAGGGAATTCAGGTTGAGGGTTTCGATGCGTTTGTTGAAAAAGCTGATTTATCATATTGCAAGGTTACCCGTTACCAGGCAGGTTGTAAAACAAGAGCGGTGGCTCTTCAAGGCTGTGCTCTGAGAAAGATTGCAGGGAACTGAAAGCTCTGAACCTGTGAAAACCAGGGTGCTCAGCATTATGAGTTTTACAAATATGCAAAAACATAGATTTCCTAGTTGCCTCAGGGCAAAAGTAAGTTGCCAGGAAACACCAGGCACTGCTAGAGCAAAGCCCTGTTCCTGTATATCACAAAACCTTAAGTCTTCGACCTACAGTGTGTACAGTGTAGGGCATGGCTACATTTTCCAAAACTTTGAAAAGCTAGTGTGAGACTAGTTGGTTTGATGGAGGTCTCCAACTCATTGTTTAAATTATAAAAAAATACATTGTGATTTGCATGCATTATTTTGTTTCCTTTCAGATTTCACTATCCTATGCATCAATTACTGCATTGTTTTTTTCTGAAGGCCAAGAAACTTAGTGATGTAAAGTAATGAATTTATATGTATGACAAATACAATCTACATATGGAAATATTATTGAAAGGAAGTTTATAATACATGTTAGGCTAAGGCAAACATTAATGTCACAATTTATTACATGTGATTATTTATTTAGAATCCAATCAAGATAAGTAAATATTAGTGAGAATGTATTTAAAAAAGGCTATACAGTATTGTAGTGCTATTTTCATAAAAGTACAAACGATGAATTTAATGTCCTATTTGATGTCTTTAATTTTTTTATAGAATTACTGTATTTCCCATGTATCAGACCATTATGTGTGTTGTATTTTAGGTTTTCGACAGCATTTACATGTAGGTTTTATTTATCAGAATTTTTATACATTTTTATTAAATTATAGAGACTTAGAGAACAAAATTATTCTAATTAGATTGACCTTCTAAAACAAACATTATTTGGAGTCGTAGATAGGATTTTTATGCAGTTTTTCTCTCTGAGATTGTCTTTGATTGGTTTCTTTGGGCAGCTTACACGTAATCGTATATCAAGATTTAACACATTGAAATGTCTATGTCGTATGTAAAGATTTAACACATTGAATATGTTTTTAACTTATATATATATCAAATTATTATTATTTTTATTTATGTAAATTTTATTTGTTGACTAGATTACTTTATAGAGGGTCACAGGGTCATCAGTTGTACTTTAACTGTTACGTGCTACCCTCTTAAAATAAAGTCATTAAAGTTTAAGTTAAAGTTAAAGAAATATATCTTAATGAACACCTTCATGTAACTTTGTTGAAATTTGATTGTACTGTATAACGAGACTTGAGTTATGTTCACACTTGGTGCCCAAGCACCAGTGCCTGGGTACTGGCACAGAATTAATGGTGTTGTGTTCTCACACTGGGCACCCATCAGACACCATTTTGAAACATAAGCAAAGCAGGGAGTTACATTGTATACTATGGGTACGTAAAGCAGTGGATTGAGAGTCAAGTGCTTCTACAGCAACAAAATATGCATTTACACAGAGAGCCTGTGCTCACTTAAGTGCCCGATAATAAATTCTCAGGTGCCAAGTGTGGACTGAGCCGTACTGAAGACCTTTTAATTTCACTTTATACAATGTATGACTCTGGTGTTTAAAATCTTGCATTTTAAAACACTTACATTCCGCTGCCATTAGTTTTATTTGAACTTCAGAGTTATTAAATAAAAGGCAGTAAAGTTGCATGCATGTTCAATCCTTTTGTTTGACTGTAGCAAAATTTTTCTTTCTACAGCTAGATTTTATTGAGAGTAATGTAGACATTTTGCAAGAATTTCTATTTGCAATAAAATTTTAGAAATTTACAGACATTATATGAACTTCTCTGTGGCATTTGTGTAGTTTTTTTGTGGACATTTTACTTACGTTTTATGCAATGTTCCGTTTACTTTCTACAAATATTTTAGTGAGATTTTATGCTATGCATTCTTCGCACGTTCCTTTTATACACGTTGATTTTACAGAGAAAATGTGGACATTTTGCATGGATTTAGTGCAATGAAATACACACATACAAGCATTGTATGTACTTTTCTGTGACATTTTGTGTAGGTTTTTTGTTGTACATTTTACAAACATTTCATTCAGTTTTTTTTACTCACTTTTTACAGAGATAATAAGGAGATTTTATGTTTACTGGTTTACAGAGATTTTTTCTCATGCCATTTTTACAGAGAAAGTAGAAAGATTTTACAGAGATTTGTTGTTTGTAGCATAAAATCTCTGTAAATTTTACACAAAATTTACAAGACAAACATCAAGATTACATACATATTTTATGCTATCTTAGTGCAGATAATGTGTCGTAATTTACAGACTTTTTACGAAGTTACAAAATCTCTGGGAATGTGCACGTTTACAGAGTTCGTAATTTACAAAGGAAAGGTAGACATTTTACTGAGATTTAACTAACTTTAGTGAAGTCTGTAAGTGGTTCAAGTTTTCCAGTGAATATAGAATACGATTTAGTAGTTTTTATTTCCAGGCTGCTATTCTTGTTGTCTTACCATTGAACTAAATTTAGATGAGTAATATGCAAAAATTTGTGCAAAAAACACACCATTGTTCGGGGTGGGGGGGGGGGGGGGTCCTCCAACTTGGAGAGAATAAAACATCTTGAACTTATGTCCTGTAAATGTATTTATTCATGACCCTCAATGTTTGTGCCAAGTTTGAGCGAAATCGGAGATTTAAATATTATCTCCTCTTGCCTTGTCCTGCCTAGCTTTCTGAAAAAGGTAGGCTATTTACATTAAAAATTTACACATAAGATCACATAAAAGTATAGTATCACGTTTACAAAAAACGTAAATAAAAATGCTTAATTATCAGGCTGATAAAAGTCTGATCTTAGGCGGTTTTAAAATTACAATTATAACTGAAATAATATTGATCCTGGGAATATAAAAGTTATCTTGTCCAGATTGCGTTTGGGTTCAGGCAAGTGGAAATCGTTTTTTTCTCAGTAAAAGGTGCGCAGGTGTGTACTATCTGTGTCTTTCTGTCTATCTGTCTGTCTGTCTGTCTGTCTGTTTGTTTGTGTCTATGCATTTGTCTATGTGCATGTATCTGTTGTGGTGCAATTTTGTCCTTTGTGCAAAAACAAAGGAAAATAAAATTTGCACCAAGGACAAAATTGCACCAAAACATATATATGTACATGTATGAAAGGATAAGTTATAATGTTGTCGCTTTCTATATGTCTTTAAAAAGTTTAAATAGACATTCTCCTGTTACGCCATGCCATACCAAATATTTTTTATTTGGGACACAGGAGGGCGACGGCTCATATACACAAAATCTGGCGTTGTACACAGGTTTTATCCCCGCTCCCTCTGCGAGCATTGCAATGTAAACATCATCAAGTCTGAACTTTGGTACAATTTCAAATAAATCTACAAACAAATGGACAACATCACTTGACAGGACAATTCCAAAACCAGGGCAAAAATCCGGGTAGTCTGTCTTATTATACTCTTCGTAGGAAACTTTCCATTTTCCTTTTCTGTGAGGCTGCATGTTAAAGTAACACTGTCCCATGTACAGCTTTACTCGAGGCGTGTTAGGGTCATTCAAAAGAGAAATTAACCCTTTGGGGTTAACAAAAACATCGTCATCGGCTTTTAGAAGATATGTAAAATTGCAGTATCTTGCAGCCCATTCAAAGCCCATTTGTATCTTGAGGGTCTGATTCCAGTAATCCTCAAAATAGTCCGCTCGTACTAAATCTCCGAAGGCTTCATTCTCTTGCAACAATGAATCGGACTCGTTTTGCATTCGAGTTTGAGCAACAAGAAAGACAGTCTTCCATCGCGTTTTTATAGCAGTGTCAACTCCCCAAGTTTGGCGGATGTCTTTCCTTCTTTTCACATTAGAAGGCGCCGTGGAGACTGCAATAAGAAGAAAGTAGTGTTGCCCACAAGTTGTGCTGGTGACAAGAGTTGATTTGTGCTTATTGATAAAGGATGCACTTTGTATTATTGTGGGAAATTGTGTTGTCTTCGTATCTACGTTGGTTTTGTTGTATTGGAATGAATTTATAGGCGACTCGGCAGTTGGGAAAATCCTTGCTTTGTTTTCCAGCTCCTTATGGAGTCTTTCCAAATCCTGTGGATTGGAAGACGGAACCGACTTGTAATAAACAAAGAAAGCCAAACTACACCACACTACTCCAAGTATTACAGCGGCAGAAAAAAAGTGTTTGAGTCCTTTTCTGCTTATCCTGTAGACCATGTCGACATGTTCGATGCTGTAGTTTTAATGGTTCTTCGTATAGCGACCTAGAATAGGTTTAATAAAGAACATTTGCTATGTTTAGTCAATCAATAATATAGATACCGGCTGCATATCAAGCCTATAACCGTTTTTGGATGCACGACAGGTGATATTCATATGCTCATATGAGCACTCAACTGTTTTCCAAAAGCACTGCGCTATGAACCATAGGAAAATTACAAGGGAAGTTTTGATCGTAAAATATCAGTTACAAGTTCAGTAGAAATAACTTAGTTAAAATAGACTTTTTACATTGAAACTAGAAGTGTTTTTCTAAGATGTAAACAAATAATATATGGAAAAGGAGCAGTAACTCTCCAGAACAAGACTGAAACACTACAGAATGTAAGATATATTCACAAGTATTACAAACATTATCGGTACCGGATCATTTTAATTGATCTTAATTGATTAGCTGTAACAAGCTACGCCCATTTTTAACTCGTGAATACGCGAAGCGTAATGAACGGGTTATCGCTGACGAGGACAGTTTCACTCACACACTCACTCGCTCGCTCCTTCCATCAGCTATAAACGTTGCCTAGGTCCTTGGTGTATCCCTGATCATAATATATGGTACTTCATGTATCCCTTATTGTAATGTATTTAGATATATTGCAGTGTAATATTGCATTGTAATCTAGGGTTGAAGCACTGATTTTAGTATTAAGGGTCAAGCACTGATTCCAGTATTTCCGGTGTATCGAAAGGGTTAGTTCTTATATATGGTCTGGGCTAGCAGCATATTATCTTATATCCCTTAAAAATTACAATTTCCGGCAGCTAGTCCTCGGTGGTGTAGTGGATAGTGTGCATGGAGTAGATCATATGGCCCGGGTTCGATTCCTTATTCTGCTGCTTTTATCTTCTTTTTCTACTGAAATAAAAACTAAGTGTTTAAATACAAAATAATAAGGGATACACCAAGTACATACCAAACGTTTCCTGGTAATTCCACTGACCAGCGCGTAAGACGATGTGGTAAAGGAATAGTCAATTGCCGAAAAAGGGGACAGTTTGAAAGCGCTACTCTGATGTTTTGTATTTGGAGTCCTTTAAAGACCCAGTATTGTCCATTATGCTTCACGCACCTCTGTTATGGTTTGCACGGGAGCGAGGCTTCTATTGTTTTCCGGGGTTTTGCTTTTCTCGCAGCAAACATTCGATCGCGTGGAAAAGAATTATATCGCCTTGTGCTTTTGTTCTGTTCAAACGTTTTATATTAAATTACGTTCTTAAGTGTTGCCTGATAAATAAGCTACTCGAATAAACGTTTAACGACCGACATGGCCGATGCAAACGGATAACAAAGAGCTATAAGACCTACCGGATTTTTCAACGGTGGTGACTAGAATGGATACTCCAAAATCAGGTTGGACACCTTATTGAGACTTATATAACGAAGTAACTCGTTAGCTTTCAGTTGACGTTAGGGGCAGCAGTTTATATAGTTAAATTTAGGACTAAGCAACCCGAGAAGCTAGGTGGTACAGTGGCACAGTAGGCTATGTAAGCCTCAGGCTAGCTGAGGTCACAGGTTCAATCCTGAGTGGGGATTTTAGATTTTCTTTTTTACACTTAAAAATTTATTGAAAATAAATTCCAAGTGTCGACATTACGTTATATAATTCTCAATAAGTGTCCAAGGTGATCCAACCTAATTTTGGAGCATCCATTGTAGTCACGACCATTTTTCAACATCAAGAAAATAGCCGCCGATTCTCGCAGCACGCAATGCATAATGGACAATACTGGGTCTTTAAGGTGGCTCCATATAGCTATTGGCCAGAAATTTAACACAAACAGCGGTGATAAAGATGGTAAACCAACGCATTTTTATAATAAACTTGACCTTTCGTATGCTTAGCGACATACATTTTCAAAAGTAACCGTTTCAGTGTTTGAAAACTGTTTATATAGTTCAAAATTAGGGGTCTGGAACCAAGATTAAGAAAACCAATCTTAACAGTAATTTAATAGTACGGATATACACGACCTTATTACTGTCTTTCGAGAGTTCTGTTTCGCGATACTAGGCATAATATACACATACACGTAGCTTAGGCTTTCTCGTTTAAGGAGAAGTCTAATTTGGCAGTCTTGTCTCGTTACCATGGCAACCAATGATTGGGTTGTTGGGCTTCTTGTTCAAACCTCTCAACGGATTTTCTCGGTTTTTACACTGTAAATATTCACGATTTTTGGTGAAACAGAAGAAACATTCAGTAAGTATAATCTGACAAAGCCATAAAAAAAATCGGTATATAATTTTCGACAATTTACTCACTATTCGTTTTTTACGTTTATTGGGTTTGTGTATGTACAAAAATTGTTGTTTTTTTTTGTTTTCGAGAACAAAGAAAATCCAACCAATTAAAATCCAACCAATATAAAAATTCACCGTGTTGAATGCGCGAAATAAATGTTTTAGTTACCGTAAAAACCTCTTTATTTTCGTGACGTCATCAAAATAAGCAAGTTTAAAACAATTTTGGAGGGGTTCAGAGCCACCTTAATTTTAAGGTGGCTCTGAACCCCTTCCCATGAATTTTAAACTTAGCAAAAAGTTGTATCTTAATAAACTAATTATAGTTCGACAATGAATCAAAGGCTCCCGTGAGCCAACCCGTGATTAACAAATGCTAACGCGTAACGCAATATTGCGGTAAACTTATTTTTTTATTCTGACACGGTTCGATATATTTTTAAATTAAAACTAGCAGTAATCAGAGATTATGGAGACACGTTCGAAGGAATTTCCGGCGGAAATGATCCCCTGAAAAAAAAAACAATATGGGCGGCCAAACGGCAATCTTAAATTTTTCTGCATGCAAGGCACAGGACAACCAACACGAAATTAGGATGCGCTCCTAGTATTGAGTTTTTCGTGCGCGATTACACGTAACGACTTTTGACAAATGCCAAAAAAAAGATAACATGGTGATTGTGGAGGTAAAATTTTATTATTTCTATGTAGATATGCGGTAAAACGCGTATTAAAATGCGTGTCTCTGTTTAAAAAAATCAGTGTCAAGTCGGCAAATCGATTTAAATGGTCTATTAAGGTTATAAGTACTTAGAGCTAAAATTAAGAGTGTCTTTAAAGTGCCTATAACCCTTAAATACATATTTTTAGAATCAGCTCTACGCACATGACGCATCGACCTGAAGACGTGAGTATAACTAAATAAATTATTATATTATTCTTGTCCTTATTGTCTGCATTTTGTGTGTATAATCATGTTTCTACCTTTGAAATAAATTATACAGCACGGATAGTGCGATAAAATGTCACGGTCAGGTCAGGGATGCTTAAATTACTCGAATTATCTGTCATGTATTATTGAAGGTCGATCTATCGGGCTGAGGAGTTAAAATCAACACTTGGCTGGCCCAACTTACAAGCACGCATTATCTCAAATGCGTCTTAGTCCATAAGTGTCTTCACGCAATGGCGCCTTCGTACTTACTTTCAGAGTTTAGGCATGCGCACCTTTTACATGGCTATAACACCAGAAGCCGTGATTTGCTGCGCCCTCCCTTCGCAAAAGCTACTAAATACCAAGGTAGCTTCAGAATAAACGGTGCTCGGACCTACAACACCCTACCGAGAATCATTAGACAAGTAGAGACGCTTAGCGAATTTAAAATCAAGCTAAAGCGCCATTTTAAACAGTAAAACCTGCGATACATGTTGCCTCTGTAACTTAACTAATTTTCTAGTTTTAATGTTTTAATGTCTTTGTTTTTGTGTTGTGTCAGGGTTCCATTTAAACTAGCTCTGCTAAATTGGATGCCCCTGGATAAATAAATAAAAAAAGGGGGGAGGGTTTGATATTAATACGATAAGACCATACACAAGCACCAGTCCCAGCGAAACGAGAGACCAAGAGATGATTTTAATTTGTATGTTTTCTTATGCTGTATTTCATAAATTTGAAAACCAATGGATTTTAAATGCCAATCATGCCAGTGTAGCACAGTGTGATTATAATGGATAGCAAACGCTCTAGGAAAATGACACTTTGGTTATTGACTCATGTATTTTAGCGAGTGTGTTGATAAACTCATAGTATTGTATAAATTTCTACACGAAGCACTTGGAGAACATTCATATATGTAAAGAAATACATGTGAACAATACACATGTATTAGAAGATCTGGTTGAAAATGCAGATAATAGAGACATGAAACATGGAAACACACAGCAAAAAGATGTGATGGCTTAAGTGTTAAGAACTAACAGATTTAATATAAACATGTACCTTGGAGTCTTAGTTCTTAAACGGAAATATGTTTTAGGTAGCATTATACACTGTCTTCTTCGACGCATGTGTTTTTTTTTTTTTTAACGTGACATTACATTTATTCAATCAACAATCAACTACTTACAAACACTACGACTAGTCATTCACAACTTACAATACAATATTTACAATATAATAAATTACACTACCGTGAAACAACATCTAAACTAACACTAACGAAGACATTTCACTTATAAAGTGTGTAAAATAAGCGCCCATTTCTTATTGAATTTATCCAATTTGCTATTTTTAATATGGATATATTTTTCTGTTTCATATTTTGTTTTCACCTTTAGCTTAATGCCTTTTATATTAGGTAAAGTATGAGTCCTTCTGCAATCCCATATGTAAATTTTAGCAATCAATAGCAAGTAGTTAAGCAGGGGGTAACAAACGGAGGTTATAACACCTAACAGCACATCTTGCAAAGTGATACAAATGAATTCGTTTGTCAGTGAATGGAAATACGACTCAAATTCTTTCCAAAATCCCGTTGAATGCATTCAATAGAAGAAAAGATGGTTCAGTGTTTCTGGTTCAAGTTTACAGAAGGAGCATTTATCATCTGTCGCAAAACCTATTTTAAATAGTTTGGTAATAGTGTACACTATATTGTTAAGGACCTTATATTGAAAGGCTTTGACGCAGGTTTCTAAAGACACAGTATGGGGTAAAGAGAAGACCTGTTCCAGTTGGACTTCTGTTAAGTCGAATTCGCGTTTTAGGTATTGTAAGTGATTAGGGTATTGTGCTTTAGACCTTATAAACAAAGCGTAATAGTCTTTCGATTTCTTTTCCAGGATATCAAAAACCTTGTTATCTATCATCAAAATGGGGTGGACTGCTAAGGATGTCTGGTTGTCATTTTTCAAATGAGATGGTATTGAGTGTCGGAGTCTGGCCCACGTTAAGAAGTTTGTTTTGATCTTCTGTGAGATAATATGGAAGGAATCAATAATACTTAATTCAAATATTAGATTGTCTACATAAATAATATCAGACTCGAAAAATCGTTTGTAAAAGACAGGCATCTTGTTTATTCGAATTTCCTTGTTATTCCATAATATATACTTCCAATCGTCTCCGGTTGCGAATTCTTCTCGATATTCTGACCACCATTGTAGTAACTCAGAATAAAACTGAGAGGAGGCGGAGCAATCGTTGACATCGTAATTACAATGAAAAAGAAAAAGGCCTCCAAACCGCTGTAATAAGTGTAATAGATACGTTTTCCAAGCTCCGTTGTTTGTGCCAAAAAGTCTTTTTAACCAGGCTAATCTTAAAGACTTAATCATACTTTCAAAGTCAATCATTCTTAAACCACCCTTTTCGTATTCATTTATTACAGACAGTCTTGTCACTTTATCAACGCCCATCCATAAAAATTTAAATAACAACTGGTTTAGATCTTTGATGATTCCGTTGGGAGTTGGCAGTAATGAGCAAACATAAACAAATTTTGGGATAATCAAAGACTTGATTATTGTTACTTTCCCATATAAAGAGAGGCCTCTAGATGACCAAAGATTCATCAACTTTTTTATGCTGTCAAGTTTTTCTATAAAGTTTTTCTCGCGTAACAATATATGGGCATATGAGTAAAAAACCCCAAGGGATTTGATTGGTTCACTTGGCCAATTAATACCAAATGGTTTCGTTTTGTTTCCTTTGGAGGAACCAATCCACATACCTTCAGTTTTTGTTGGATTAACCATTAAACCGGATAATGACCTGAAAACATCGAGAAGAGTGAAAAGGGCATGTGCTGAATTAATATCAGATAAAACAGCCGTCGTGTCATCTGCATATTGGAGAATCTTGGTCTCCTCTTTCCCAATCGTGAGCCCTTTTATTGCTACATTTTTCCGGACTGCAATTGCTAAGGTTTCGACCGCTATAACAAATAGGTATGGGGAGAGTGGATCTCCTTGTCTAACTCCACGTTCTAGCGTGAAGTAATCTGATGTGAACCCATTATTGATGACACAGCTTTTGATATTTTTATAGAAAGTCTTAACCCAACGAGTGAAATCCGGACCGAAATTAAAAAATTCCAAGCAATTTAGAAGATAATCCCACTCCAGACTATCGAAAGCCTTTTGAAAATCAATAAAAATAATCAAACCAGGGATATTCTCTTTAACTGTGAAATCCATTATATCAAAGATGGATCTTACTGTTTCGCCGATGTAACGGTCCTTAATAAATCCGGTTTGATCATGGTGAATAATAATTGGCAGGAAATTTTTTAATCTTGAAGCAATAACTTTAGACATGATTTTTGCATCTACGTTGACAAGAGAAATTGGTCGCCAATTCTCTAAAAGAGAGCGATCTTTTCCTTTTTTTTTTCAATAAGCGTGATAACTGCTTGCTTTTGCGAGATTGACATTTCGCCCTTTTCAAAACATTCATTTGCACATTTAACAAACGGCTCACAGATTACCGGCCAAAACTTTCTATAGAATTCAATTGGGAGACCATCATTCCCCGGAGATTTGTTCTCTTTAAAACTTCCCAGAAGCGAGGCACATTCTTCTGGAGTAATTTTTCCTTCGCATGATAGTTTTTGTTCCTCTGAAAGTCTAGGGATATTCAAATCTCTCAGGAAAGATTCAATTGTTTGTGAATGATCAGCGTTTTTATTGAGTAGTAGATAGTGATTAGATTTAACCCCGCGATGGATTAGGTGCCTATGGATTAGGTGGAATAGGTGCCTAGGTAAATCATTAATATGCATAAGTGGATTAGGTGCCTATGGATTAGGTGCCTAGGTGCCTAGTCAATGACGTCACAATATGCCTTCCCGCATACTAATTTGGATTTCCTGCATATGTAATAAACTACCTATACCTATACCTATTCCTTTTGTGTTATTCTGAAATAATAGAAACAATAGGTTTGCCCAAACTTGCCCGCTCTATTCACACCCTGATTGGATATTATGAGTTCTATTGTCTGTTTGAATAAAAAGCGCAGATTTTTTGAAAGCATTATCATTTCTGAGTCAACTTGAGCAAAGCGTATTTTTTCCAAGATGTTTCCATTCTTTCAAATCGAATCGAGCTCTAAACCTCTTGTGACAGTCGATGAAGTTGAAAAAGTCCAAAGGCAAAAGATAGCTAGTCTTATCGGCCATGTCTTCCAGCTTACGTACGCCGCAATGCTTGATTCTCTCATACAAGAAGCAAAAGTGAATCGCTGCAATGGTTGCGCTATTCAACACCCAAGTCAAAGGCAACACTCGTGTCTCATGATGGATAGCGAAGATGCGTGGATGTATTACCGAGAAGATGTGGTGGAAAACATCGATCTCGACATCGTCATGAAAACCGCCGAAAGCGTGTGCAGCGCTCTTGGTTTCAAGTTAGCTAAGTCGTGGGAAGCGTACGTGACTGAATTACCAAAGCTGCCTTGGACCAGTATGTACCTTACCTCCTTGGAACTCGAAGATCGCGGAGAAGATCTTAAAAGTCGTATCCTGTATACTATTTACTACGGGCCTTGTGGACTGAAGTGCAAAGATCCCAGTGCTATGGAAATTGACAGCCAAGTTGAAGTTCAATGCCCTGAGACTGTTGTTAGAAAAGAAGAACAACCAATGGACCTTGACGTTGTAATTAATGCTATTCAAAACAAATTGTGTCTATAAAAGTAATAAAGCATGTTTATTTGAGTCAGTGTGTGTTTGTCTCTTTCTCAGTTAACATGGGTATAAGACCTTCCTCGCTTCGATTTCGTTTTGACCTATACCGCCTTGTAGCACAAAGTATAAGTTTTACTACACCTGAAATTATGTTATCGAAGGAGGGATTTTGCGATCTACCGGGGTCGAAACTGAGCAAGTTAAAACAACTCCATTCTGAAGTATTCACGCAAGTTAATTGGGGAAGATTATTGGTATTTTTAAATTTTGCCGAACAATTAGGATTGACCGAGGAGGACTGGGAACGATTATTCCAGTTTCTCGTTCCCACTCTCACCCAGATAGGAGAATAGACATATAAGTGAGCACTGTGGAAAGAATAGTCATTTGAGTTCCGATCGTCAGAGAAGTCACTAGTGATGGGTTGCTGTCCACCTTCACCCTCCCTTGCACTAGAGAGAATTTTTAATCGCATTCGTTGCGTATTTGCTTGTTGTGGTGGCAAAGTCATTGTACAAAACTCTGAGTTCTGCGATGGAGAAAACTCTCGCCAGCATTTACCTCGATCCGAGTCATCCCGCAAGTTTCGGTGGTTTGGATGCTGTTTACAGGGCGGTCAAAGAGAAAGGAAAGAGCAAGATTTCTCGTAAACAAGTTGAAGATTGGTTGAGTCAGCAAGACGTTTATACGCTTCATAAACCCGCGCGTAGACATTACAAGAGAAGTAGAGTCATTGTTCCCGGCATAAATGCTCAATTCCAAGCTGATTTGGTGGATGTTCAAAGTCTAAGTCGATATAACAAGGGTTACAAATACCTCCTCACTTGTCTAGATGTCTTTAGCAAGTATGCTTGGGTCCTTCCTTTGAAGACAAAAGAGGGTCAAGAGCTAGTCAAGGCCTTTCGAACGATTCTATCTTCTGGTCGCAAACCGCTTAAACTTCAAACGGATCAAGGCACGGAGTTTCTTAATCGTGTGTTCCTGAAGTTTCTTCGTGACAACAACATTGATTTTTTCACAACTAACTCGGGATTAAAGGCGTCGGTGGTTGAGAGATTCAACCGTTCTTTTAAGGGGAAAATGTACAAATTTTTTACTGCAAAAAACACACTTACGTATATAGATGTGCTACCACAGTTAGTATCATCTTACAATCATACCTACCATCGCAGTATTAAAATGAAACCAAGCCAGGTTACCAAGGCCAACGAAACCAAAGTATGGGAAACGTTGTATGGAGATGATGTACACAAGCTTGTTCGTTTCAAATTTGCAGTGGGGGATCGTGTAAGAATCAGCAAAGCGAAGCGACTCTTTGAAAAGTCTTACCTTCCCAACTTTACCGAAGAAATTTTTACTGTGTACAAACGAATGTCGCGTCAAGTACCAGTCTATAAACTGAAAGATGATGCAGGGGAGATCTTAGATGGAACATTTTACGAATTTGAACTACAGAAAATTATCAAGAATGACGATGTTTATCGTGTGGAAAAGATCTTACGCAAGAGAAAGCGTAAGGGCTTAGTTGAATATTTTGTAAAATGGAAAGGTTACCCAGATAAATTTAATAGTTGGGTAGCGGAAAGTAATATTTCAAAGTTGTAAAAGGCATTGTGTGAATAAAGGTATGATTTTATATGAAATAGTTGTAGCGTGGTAAATTATAAAATAAGCCCTCCCTATGTAACAATATCATTTGACTTCTAGTCATCATGGAGGTAACACAGTTTTATCTACATCTCCCCAGTAATAGTAGTCTGGACAAATTTCCAAATAACACATTAACAGAGTATCGGGTTGGATTACCACAGACCATTAATCTGACAGGTGAATGGGAAGTGGCGTTAACCGAAATCCACTATCCACATAGCTGGAATAATGTTCAAGACTTTAGATTTTTCGTTCGGAATGAAAAACTCCACGGTATGTGGGATACCCTGATAATTTCACCAGGCCATTATCCTACCATTCAAGATATCCTTGCAAAAATGAAAGAATCGATCGATAACGAACACCGTTTCAACAATGATGTGTCATTTTCCTATGATACTATCAGTAGAAAGGTGACCGTTCATGTGCAAAATAACTCCGAAGTGAATTTTGACAAATTCGGATATATGCTGGGATTTTCACCGGAACAAGTGATTTCAAAGACAACCAAGGGTCCTAGAGAAGTGGATTTGGAACACGGTTTTCACGATCTTTACATTTATTGCGATATTATTCAACCGCAATATGTCGGAGACACACTAGTTCCCTTGCTTCGAATTATTCCCGTGGAAGGGAAAGATGGGGAACGAATCAGCAAATCATTCGTGCGCCCGCAATACGTACCTGTCAGCAGAAAGCAGTTCGAGACGATCGAAGTCAATATAAAGCGGGACACCGGAGAGTCTGTACCATTTGAGTTTGGGAGAGTGTTGCTAACACTTCATTTTCGTCAGAGTCAACCTCCGTACTTTTAAAGAGTAACATGAAGAAAATTCATACGCCAAATCACAAGTTGTACGAACAGTATTATTTAGATCAAGCCAAACAAAAAGGTGGAAATTTACCAGCCTTTCATGGAGCTCGATTTCAGCGAGGATATGGCTTAGGTTCCATATTTAGAGGTCTTTTTCGCTGGGCGGTGCCTCACCTGAAACAGGGTGCTAGAATACTTGGTAAAAAAGCGTTGCAAACCGGTGTCAATATTGCTCAAGATGTGATGGATGGAAAACAATTAAAAACGGTGGTTGGCAAACGAGCCAAACAAGCTATCAGTGAACTTGCTTCCCAGAATCCCTCGCAAGCGCAGTCAGGTGCGGGTCAAAAAGCTACAAAAAGGAAAGCACAGCCTAGAAAAAACAGTTCGCCACCAGGCAAGAAACGGAAAACATCTCCGCAGCAGAAGAAGCCCGGAAAAAATTTGGAATATTTTTTTTCAAAGTAAGCATGGCTTTTGTTCATCACGAATCTCAAGAGTGTACGAAATCGGAACTCGATCTTTTCACGATTCCGGCTACACAAACATCTATCACCAAGGGACAATGGATTGAATATCATCCCCTTAGTAACATTACTGACAGTGGTCCGATCGAATTTAATGTCTCGGGAACTGGGGAAGAATATTTAGACCTAGCACGAACCCAGTTGTTTGTTAAAGCCAAGATTACTAAAGCAAACGGTACCGCTTTAGACCTAAACACGGAAGTAGGGCCCGTGAATCTTTTTCTCCATTCCTTGTTTTCACAAGTGGATGTGTCTTTGAACGAGCGACTTATTTCCCCATCAACCAATACCTACCCTTATCGCGCCATGATTGAAACGTTGCTGAACTACGGGGAAGAGGCCAAAACAAGTCAACTGTCCATGGCTATGTTTTACAAAGATACCCCTGGAAAGATGGATGCAGTTAATCCAGTGGCTGAAGATGCCGATGCAAACATGGGTTTAAAAGCTCGCTATGAATTCACGAAACAGAGTAATACGGTGGACATGATGGGACCGATACACAGCGATATTTTCTTTCAAGACCGGTTAATACTGAACGGAGTCAATCTGAGAATCAAGCTCAACAGAGCCAAGAATTCGTTCTGCTTGCTGTCATCAGCTGGCGGTGCCAACTTCAAGGTGGTTATCACAGAAGCAATCCTATACATTCGCAAAGTTAAAGTAGCCTCTTCCGTTAGTTTGGGACATGCCGTTGCGCTAAAGCAAACAACTGCCAAATATCCGATTCGCCGAGTCGACTGCAAAGTCCTTTCCATACCACAAGCATTCAGTAATTTCACCCCAGATAATCTTTTCCTGGGTCACATTCCGAAGCGCTTAGTACTAGTATTGGTGGATACAGAAGCATTTAACGGTACTTACACCTCCAACCCCTTTAACTTCAAACACCACAACTTAACTCAAGTGGGTGTGTACGTGGATGGGGAACAAATTCCACGAAAACCCTTGTTTCTCAAATTTGACGAGGCCGGTGGTCAGAATATTATAGCTGGATATCAAAGCCTTTTTTCCGGAAGTGGAAAGCTAGCCCAGGATACAGGCAACCAGATAAATAGAAGCGATTATGGTTCTGGTTACACCGCTTTCTGTTTTGACTTGTCCCCAGATCACTGCCCGGGTGAACATTTTGAGCTTATAAAACAAGGCAACCTTCGAGTCGAGCTTCATTTTAGTCAACCACTTGCCAACACAGTGAACCTCATCGTCTACGCCGAGTTTCAAAACGTGATTGAGATTGACGCTAATCGGAACGTTTTGTACGACTTCACAAACTAGAATGGATACCGTTCAACTGACGCTTATTTTGAGAAAGGATAAATATACTCGAGGCGTGTTTCAAGGAGTGTATCCTTCAGACAAACTGCCAAACAGTGTTTCATCCTACCCAGCCCTGTTCATTGCCAATGTGGATACAAGTGACAAGCCCGGATCACATTGGGTTGCGTTTTATTTCACCAAGGATTGCGAGGGAGAATTTTTCGACTCTTACGGATTACCGCCAAGCAATTATACTGGAACATTTACTAATTTCTTGAAAAATAATTCTAGCCAGTGGATGTTTAACTCTGTGACATTACAAAGCATTACCTCAAAAGTGTGTGGACATTATAGCTTGTACTATGCCTTATTTCGCTGTCGCCATGTTAGCATGAACACCATTGTACATAGGTTTTCTAGCAATAAACACCGAAATGATTTTCTTGTAAAACGCTTTATCGAAAAACACTTCCCTTTAAGTCTAAAAAAGTATCATACCCATGTAAACAAACAAGGATCAAAAACACAACACAAAGTTCAGTAAAGACACCATGTAATTTACTTTCAATGTATTTTATTGAGTTATTAAAATAAAGAATTGATTACAATAAAAAAAATGTCTCTTGTTATAATCGTAACCAGCGAACGGCTTGAGGGCGTGGACTTGCGATCCTTCGCTTTTGCTTTTTCGCGGGTGAGGAGGAAGGAGGTGGGGAAGGAAGCCAACGAGAGGGACTATTCGGAGTCTCATCTCTCACTCTTGCTTTAAACTCCCGGATGGTACTCTGCCTCTGGGGATTGCGCACTAAGTTTTCGGGGACGTTCATTCGCGCCAGACCTCTCGCAAACACTGACCACCCAACAGGCTCAAATCCTTTGCGGTGGCGTACTATATCGTTGACTAAATCTACTACGTGAGACCCGGGTATCGGTTTGTTTTCGTACAGCAACTCTCCTTTTTCATTCCACTTTAACACATCTCGGTTTTCTTTTATTTTATCCAAGAGTTGTCTAGCCCCAGCTTTGTACATCTTAGGTACACTTTTCATGACTTCTTCTTCTACCGCCGTAGGTATAGTTTCCACTTCGGTGGCTGTCTCTTCAGTTTCTTCTGGTTTGAGAGTTTCCACGGGCTTGGGGGCTGTTAGTTTCACTTGAAGTGGTTGCCCTTTTCTCTGATCGTAATAAGTCAGATAGCGCTGTAACACCTGATTGTACAGTCTCGCTTTTTCGTCATCATCTAGCTCTTTACTGGATAAAATCTGTCCCATTTCACTGTCTAAGTTTTTTAAAGTTTGAGTCACAGGTGGGGTTAATATCTGCTGGCGTTGTTGCAATCGTTCCAGGGCGTTCTCGGGAACGAGAACCATGCGCTTTGTATGATTCATTTAGGTAAGAATGGAGCTTAATACACGAAGAACGGGTGGTAACAAAACACTTAAAAAGTTTCCTCCGTGTTGGACCAAGATTTTCTTTTTCTTAGCAAGGGGCGTACTTTTTTCGGCTAAAGCAATCAAGGATTTCTTGTGGGTTAAAAGTTTTCTCTTGGCGGGTTTACTGACAGGCACAGTTTCTTTTAACACGTTGAGAACGCACTCACAAATGGTTCTTACTAAAGCGTCGTCGGCTACTTTCAAAATCGCTTTACGCTGCGCTGGAGTACACTTGGCAAGGAGTTTAAGAAAGTCGTGGTTCTTTCTCAGTCGCTGGGCCATGCTCAACTGATTTATATCACTGTGATGCAGCCTTTTTATACCTTTTGGATGTAAGCGAACTGGGTGTCCCCAGGGAAGATGTTAGTTCGCAACCGGAAGTCGGCAGGTGTTTCCGGTTTAAGATCGCATAATAAGTACCCATAAGGTCTTTTGGTTGCATCTTGGAAGGCTTCTTGCATATATTTTGTATGACCGGGAAACATCTGTTTTGCTAAATGAGTCACTTGACTGCTATCGCGTGGAGATTTAAACAGTACTAGGTAATGACAGTTTAAGCTCATATCTCTTAATTCTTTTCCGCGGTGAAAGATGTTTTGCAAAATAAAGATGACACTCAGATTGCGATGATGGCAACCCTTGGTAAACAAACTAGTAATTCTGTGATCATTACTAAGTTCTTGCATTAAGTCGTCAATAACCACAAGGTTTCGAATCGACGGATTTATCATAGATTCCAAGTCACTCGGGACTCCCTCCACAAAAGTAATGTTAGGAATACTCATTTGCATTTCATCGAACGCTGGTTGATAAATCCCGTAACACCATATAATATTTTCAGGCGCCCCATCAATCACGTCTTCTCCTGATTCAAGAAACCGTTTAACAAATTGACTTTTTCCGCAACACGTTGGTCCGGCTACCAATGCGGGGAACGGATGTTTCCACCTCGGATCCATGATCACAACTGACTGATTAAACTGCAAACACTTTGATTTATAGAAAAATAGTTTTAGGTTCAGCCTCTTTCCCATACACACGAACCATGTTGGTGTTTTGTGATTTAGCAAATTGAAGCCAATATCTCCGTTCCAGTTCAGTTAAGTTATGAACTTGAGCTAAATGATTTGCTAATTTCACTAAAAATTTAGAACCACAACCGGGGATTGGGCAATGCTTACATCTACGTTTTTTCATGTTGACAGTATGAAAGTTTGCTTTCAACTGAATAAAACTGTTTGAAACACTTAGTTTTATACACTTTTGTGGGGACAAAGGGGACATTAGGGACGAAAGGGACACTTTTTAACGTTGTGTTTTCCCTGGAATCGCGCGCGGGAGGCTCACGCGTGGAGGTCGCGCGCGCGACTAGACAGACAACAAGCCATGATTAAAATTCTGCCAACTTTGTTTATTTACAAAACTATTTTCCTATGTACAAAACAACTATATGAAAAATACTATGTCTAAAAAAATGAAATTCTTATACAATCTATATTTACAACTATTTACAAAACGCGAAAAATTATTTACAAGCGAGAAAAATCTATGTACAAATTAAATATCGAGTGGAGTTGTACTGACCCCGTCAGCCAAAACTTTTCTTTTTGGATAAAAATACGAGAAGGCATCCCTCACTTGTGTATAAGTATACATCGTGTTGTTGACTACTCGGAAACCTCGATTCACCCCAGCACTATTCTGTTTGGTCAACAGTACATTGAGATATTTTTCTTTGTTAATTTCGTTTGTTTTCTTGTTAACACCTTTACAACTGAACTTATCTTTGGCTCCAAAACAGTAATAGGTTTTAGAACACAACCCGATAATGCCTTGCCCCTCCCATTCCACTTTAAACAACCCGGGGGTTCGCTTGTCATACGCCTTGTGCGCGGGGGTATCCGTTCTTGGGAACCAGTTGCACTTGTCTAGTGCGAATTCTTCTCTTAACTCTGGTCTAACCAGACTTTCAACGCTTTCCCCAGAAATTGCGATATACGCACTATCAGTATCCATTTCGCACATTTGAAAATCTGAACGGTCCAAATACTTGTCTAAAAAATCATAATAAAATTCTAACATGCGAAGTTTTGCGTATTGATACACAAAAAAACCGACTTGAATAGGTAAATTTAAATTTATGGTTTTCTTGCAAGACTGAACCTCATACGTATCTTCGGTAATATTGTCCAATTTCCTGAAGAGAGGGGTGTTCACTTTTCGACTGGCTTCCGCGTCACTGCAAAATTCCACGTTCATATGCTTCATTTGGTTCGTTATACATTTTCCGTAAGCGCTATTTCCACACTAGAAATAATAATAAAGAATGAAATCAGTTGTCTATCCGTGAAATATGTATATTGCTCCCACCCCTTATTTCCCATAACAAAACAACAACTTACCAGTTTCATTGTATCCGCGATAATGGCTTTGTTAGGGTCTGCGTCTCCTGCTCGTCTCGCGTCAGATACTGCGTCACCAAACGGTTTGAAGCAGGGTTCAGGAGAATATTCAATGACTTGGTACACTTTTGTAACCTCCAGACCATGCTCGAGATACCATTTGAGGAGAGGCGTGGCAAGCAGAATTTTCTCGCCTTTCATGCTCCCGATCAGGCTGCGTCGGGGTTGCGCCATGATGTTGTTTTCCTCAGCATAAGTTTTCATGAACTCCCCAATATCGTCACGGCTGATGTTGGTGTTTTTAAAGATGGGGCACATCTCGCTGAACTTGTCCTTGAGGTGATCCGGCACGCGAATATCTACTTCCACGCACCCAAACAAACGCTCATTTCGCACCTCGCTCAAAATTCGCTCGGGGCTCATCGTTTTCACTTGATCCAACTTTCTTTTTACTTCGGTAGCAATGAATCGC
Source organism: Cladopsammia gracilis (assembly GCA_022457155.1). Lineage (NCBI taxonomy): Eukaryota > Metazoa > Cnidaria > Anthozoa > Scleractinia > Dendrophylliidae > Cladopsammia > Cladopsammia gracilis. The sequence goes on along the minus strand of JAJGOT010000187.1, from coordinate 1,100,926 downwards.
TGCAGTTCACGATTTGTATTCTTCATCTGTCGCCATTCGCACTCCCACATCTCTACCACGTTGTAACCTTTGCTCTTGATATACTCGGTGTTGGCTCTTGTTTCTTCGAGTAGTTCACACATGGGCTTCTTGCGCTTTTCGTTAAACTCTTTACCACGATTGAGCGAGCAGTCGTGTCCGTGCCAGTAACAACCGTGAAATTGGTAGACGGTTTGTGTCTGTGCGTTGAATCCGTCCACAGGGAGTCTGCGATCACCGATACGCTTCTCGGTGTTGTTGAGTTGATGGCGAATATGGATTCTCTCTTGGTGCGCCACCCATTCCAGCCATTCGATCGCCATACGAACAGACCCTTTCGGTTTGAAGTTATCTTCTGCTAACCTTCTTGTGTAGCTTCCAGTGGGCATGTTCTGCATCACAGCCCACAGGTATAAAGCATTTGCATCATACCCCACGATCTTCTGGCACAGCTTAGCAGCCTGGCCTTTTTCCGCTTCCCTGATTTTCGTTTTGCCAGCTTCGTGGTAGCGATGGAAAATTATACTAGGCCCCGCCTGTGTTATTGTCCCGGATAAGGTGATACATGTCACTGTTTGCTTGGTCAAATAAGCTAAAGTAAGTTTGCGGCGACAGGTAAGAGAAGAGATACTTTAAGGTGAGACCGGGAACAGAAATGCCATCTTTAAACATGTCGATCTTTCTCTCTTGCCAGAACTGACTCATTTTCTCTACCGCCTCCAGGAAAGGTACCACATCGAGATTATTGTACCAGACTAAAAATTCTCTGAATGTGGACATCTCGTTTTCTTCCCAGACTTGTTGGCAATAGGCGTACTCTTCGTCTGTTATGTTGGCGTTCTTCAGGCTTGAGTAGAAAGCTTCGTGGGGAGGTAATGATGTTTCTTCTAGCTTTTCCAGGTTGTCAAGCCACTCGTACGGGAAATAACCTTTCGTTTGAGGACATTCGTAAGCCTTTAAGAACTGGTCATAACTGAACCCAGGAGCTAAATAGTTGGTAATGTCGAGAAACTTGAGGTGTTCCGTCTTGAGACACATATGGTTGCTGTTTCTCTTGACGGTGAACTTGACTGGTTGAGTCTCAATGAGGTGGGGAAATAAAAATTCTTTCACAGCGTTGAGATCATACTTGCCAGAATTGAAGCCAAGGACAGGCAGTTCTTGAATGTATGTGTTTAGTTTTTCTTCGAGCTTGTTCAACACTTTATGGTCGCTGGTCTGTTCTTCTCCAAACAGTAAATCTTCCAGCTCTGCTAGCTCTTCTCGTCTCTGCCTCTGTTCTTGTCTTACGCCTTGGTCAAGTTCCACGTTAAATCTTCTATAAAATGAAGGATCGTCTTCCCTCACTTCTTCATCTAAGAAGGCGCGATCTTCTTCGTTCTCTGACTCAATGTCTTCCTCGTCCCCTTCATCATCACTTGCCATCAAATCGATCCCTCTGCTTTCATCTTCGCTCTCTCCTCCGGTTTCTGTTTCTTGTTCGCTTTCGTTCTCACCACAACCAGACTCTTCATTTCCTTCTTGCAAATCTACGAGCATTTGTGCCAGTCGGTCTTCGTCCGTTTCTCGCGTTTCGGGACCTCTTGCTGTCTTGAGTGCTTCAAACACGGGTGCGTACTGTTCACGTAGCAGAGAAGAGCTCTTGGTACTGATCTCGGTCAGGTACTGTACAAAATCTTCAATCATCTGGTTCGGGTCGCCGTTAGACACAAAACAGTTGGGCGCTTGGTAACCAGGCACGTTACTGCACACGCTGACACTCAAAGGCACATGCGATGACTGCCAGGTCAATTTTTCGGTGTTCTTTAATTCTTCAGCTTTTTCTTCATCGAAGTAGCACTCAAAGTCAAAGGTGGCGCGGAACGGGAAGTACCGTGCTTCTTCGGGGACCAAAATGCCTTCTTCTTCGAGTTCCTCAAAGATAGTTTTGGGAACATGGTAAGCTCCGCCCGGGTATTTCAACTGTACTTTGCCGTCACAGGTCTTCTCGTGTTGTCTTAAATTATGCGCTCGCTTCCAATACTTTCCGCAGCGAGAACAACAGAACGATTTGCTGAAGCGGGCGAGATCTATGATATACGAAAAGTGGTTTTCGTACAAGTTCAAGTAAAGAGTGCTTGTGTAATGGCGGTGAGAGCGGCGAATGAGTGTAGCAGCAATGTCAGGTGTTTCTTCCTCGTCATCTTCCTCAATGGAGCCATGTGCTTGAGTAGGTGCGAGACTGTACACTTGAAGGTTCACCTCGTACAGCCTTTCTAGTTCGTCTAGTTCAGTTAATTTCACCCCATGAAACTTCTTACTGCAAATCCCAGCTTCTCGATACTTCTCATAATAGTACTGCGTATCGCGTACTAAGTTCTTCGTATGACAGCCGTTATGGAGGGCCAGGCAGCGAAAGAAACAGAGGTTGTCTTCGTAGGGTTTGCCAGTCTGGTGGTTGCGATCCAGGGGTTCTATTCCACGGTTGTCGACGATATAACCGGGAAGATATTTTCCTCGTCCGATCGGGTGATCGCGGATCTTTGTAATGAACCAAGTGATGTTGGTGGTGAGATCGACCACCCATTTACTGTTCGGCCTCTGTTGGCGAATCCACTCCAAGTAATCGATGTTGCTGATTTCTTGTATAGCGCGCTCTAAATCGTCTGGACTTGAAATCAGGAACGGCTGTTCGAGGACCAAATTGTTGTTCGCGGAGGAGTGGTGGTACTGTAAGGCGCCTGTTTCTGTATTTCGCAGAATAAAGCCAAACGAGAAGTTGACTTTAAAAACGGTAGGTTGGTCAGTTAAGATACGACTCAGCTGTTCGCGGAGGGAAGTAGGACTGATGGTGGACAAGCGGAAATTGTACCAGTCTTGCAGTCTGTTACGGCGGCTGAAGCGGGTCCGGATCTGGGGCCAGTGTTGTCGGTACATGTCGGTGATATTTTCTTCGCTAGCTGGAACAAGGTTAGAAGGGATAAGGACGGGATCGGCTTGCCAGTTCGAGCTGACAGCAGTGTTTTCAGCGCTTGTTGTGGGGGTTGTTTCTGAAGCGGTACTCGTACTTGCTTGGTCCGACCTCTTTGATCTTTTCGCGGGTGGAGCATCTGATGTTTTCGTGGCGGTACGCTTACGGCTGGTCGGTGGTTGTTGCTGATGCGCGGTGTGAATATGAGCGTTATAGGGTGCGTGGTTGTGGAAAGTTTCACCACAGGTTCTACAAGTAAAAGTGCGCTCGGCGGCTCGCTTCTCGTGGGCTTTCAGATGCTTGTTCAGATTCGATTTGTCTGAGAACCGTTTGTTGCAGCGTGAGCATTCGTACGGTTTTTCACCAGTGTGGATGCGTTGATGGGACTTCAGATTATCCAAACGGGAGAAAGTCTTGCCACAAGTATCGCAGCGATGTTCCTTTCGAGGTTTTTTTGCCGGGGGTTGCCCAGAACCCGTTTGAACATCCTACAATTAATTATTATTAACTAGTCTTAGCAAAGCTTAACTGTATGATCGATAAATAAGTTCTTATCTAAACGTCTATCAAGTTGATTTGAGTATAAACAAAATGAAAGCGAGATAAAGTATTTAAAAAAACTCGAGGGAAACCAGCGTTTGTTTTGATTTCAAGGCTCCATCCGCCATTTTGGATTACCCAGTCTTCGCTCGGTCAAGCATTATGAAACAATGAACAACAATGAAACGAGAATTGAGTGTTTGATCAGTCAACGATAAAGAAGGAATTGAGCCTAGATTCTAATAGAAGGCACGTGCTTTTAGAACAAGACTAAAAACAAATCACTTAGAAAAAACATTCGATCAAACATTTTAGAACAAGACTATGAAAACAGTTCCGAAAAACGCGAATGCGTAAAAGCAACTCCGTTGATATAAATTCTTTTTCTTTAAAACTGACTTAGATCCATAACAATGAAACGAGAATTGCGCTCCTGATCAGATAACTTTCTCGAAAACACACGCTTTTAAACTATGAAATCGCTCAGTTTAACAACTCCATTGATATAAATTCTTAAACGCAGTTTCTATTTCTCTTAAACGTTTTAGTTTTCGAAGCGCACTCAATAACAATGAAACGAAAATTGAGATTTCGACCAGGTAATGTCTTCGACTCGAAACAACCAAAAGCGAGCGAGATTTGAAATGCAGAAACTTGATCGTGTAATAAGTACAAGACAAAATTACTTACGGTTTGTGCAGGATTCCAAGTTGGCAGTTGATTTGTTTCGCCCATCCACTGCAAATAATAACAGAACATAAGTATTTGAACAAAACGCATCACATGATGGTTGTAATTGTGAAGGAAATCAGTGAAAGGAAATAAAAACTTACCTCGTCAAATAAATCACTTTCCACCTCCGAATTCTGGTTATCCTACAAGTAAACATAGCGAAGTTAATTGAGAATACAGGACAGCCAAAGGAAAGTAAACGGTTTAAACACGATAATTTAGTTGAAAACAATTCACTTTAGTTAATAAACACAACAATCAAATTACTTACATTACTTAGCGAAATCTTTTCCACATCCCCGATTTCTTGCAGTTCGGCCGTCGTCATCTATAATGCAAAGAAAATTTCGAGATTAATTCAAGTTTAGATAACTGATCCTGTGGGTATTGAGCTTAGCTAAAATCTCATTGTGTCTTAACTCGCTGAACAAAGAGGTGCTAATTTCTCATGTAAATTTAGTTCAGCGTAAGTTCGCATAATTAAAGTTACTTAACGGCGCGTGAAACACGAACGACAAGGCTTTTATCGCACTACAAAATATGTCTAACGAACTCAACATAAACTCACCGAATCGAGAAAGTCAAACTCATCGAACGCCTTTCTAGTCGGGACATCATTGCTTGACGCCTGTGATAAGAGAATAAAAATGCGGTCAAATGAGAAAATTGAAAGCAACGTTTAAATAATCTAAGAGTTATAATTCACGCTCTAAAATAGTTATGAGAAGAAAGTTTAGAAATCAACTGGTAAACTTAAAAGCGTTTCGCTCGCACGTTTGTTTTCTCATTGGGAATAGTTATAAGAAGAAAGTTTAGAAATCAACTAGCAAACTTAAAAGCCGGTTTCACTTACCATTATCGTGGTTTCAGGAATAACCTCAGATGTTGGCAAAAGATCTTCGGTGTGATTGGATGGAATCTGTAAAAGAAAAGAGAAATTGGTTAAACGAGACTGTTGGTTTAGAAAACAGAATAAAAAAACAGATCGAGCAAAATACTTCCAACTTACTTCGAGTTCCTGAACAGTCAATTCAGTCAAGCGCGCAAACGCCAACGGAACAAAATTCTCTGGGATTTGAACGGCTTCCGTCAACATCTCCCAGTCGCGGACAGTTAAACAAGCGCTCAAAGCAGCTTGAAGATCAACAACGTTGGTGAAAAAAGCCATCGTAATAACGTTTCGAATTAACCGAACAAGAACAAAGTTTTCCAATCAAGAGTAAACTTCTAGTTGAAGGAATGATGCTCTCGTTAAAATCTGCGCTTTTTATTCAAACAGACAATACAAATCTTAAGATCCAATCAGGGTGTGAATAGAGCGGGCAAGTTTGGGCATGTCTATTGTTCATATTGTGTTGGTATAAGTATAGGTAAATAATTACTTACCTATTCCAAATTAGTATGCAGGAAGACATATTGTGACGTCATTGACTAGGCACCAAGGCACCTAATCCAAATTAGTATGCGGGAAGGCATATTGTGACGTCATTGACTAGGCACCTAGTCACCTAGTCACCTAGTCACCTAGTCCATCGCAAGGCTTAAATCTAATGGCCCTATACTACTTTATTGCCACTTGAATACAGGTTTTGATAAAAGCGTTTCTGTTCGGATAATATATTGAAATGGTCTGTAGTGATCGAACCGCTAATTCTCAACTTCCGTATGTGTTTTTTAACATTATTCCTTTTTTCTAAATTGAGAAAATATTTCGTGCTTCTTTCGCCATGTTCATGCCACCGAGCTCGAGCTCGGATGATAATTCCTTTTATTTTTTCTCTTAAATTAATTCCATTTCTTCTTTAGTCGATTTGACATCATGCGCATTTTCATCGCTGGGGTTCATCTCAAATATCTGTTTTGCTTTTGCATATTTATTTTGGAGATTGTTTTCTTTTTCATTCTTTTCTCTGGCTATCTTTTTAGAATGCTGTATCGCACAAGCTCTGATATTGTATTTAAGCCAATCCCAGACACTCCGATTGTCAGACAACTCATTTCGGCCCTCAGTTAACCAGATTGGAATCTGCGTTGTAACATTATTAACAAACTCATTATCAATCCAAGAGCGTGGCATTCATTTTCCAGTGGCCGGGACCCCTAATTGAATTTTCATCGTTGGTGAACTCAATACAAATTGCTGCATGATCGGTTTTAATAGCTGGAATTATATCTGTCGACGTTACAAAGTCGTGTAAATTGTTTGAGATCATCCAGTAATCTAAACGGCAAAAGATCGCTGGGGAGTTTTGGCTCCACTTAAAGCTTTTCTTATCTGGTTATTTTATCCTCCAAATATCAACGAGATCAAGTTCGTCCTGAATGCAATTAATGCTTGCTACAACAGATTTTTTCGGTATTAGTATTCCTCCTTTCTTATCGAGCGCCGTGTTAAGTGGACAATTAAAATCTCCTCCCATAATAATATTCTCTTCCTCAACCAGATTTTCTTTTTTCATCAACACGAGTAAGTTATGAAAGATGTTAACAATGCAGTTATCTTTGTTGGGAGCGTATACGTTGATCAAAAGATACATTTTGTCCTTGATTTCAACTTTAAGAATAATATACCGTCCTAAGGGATCTAAAACGGTCTCACCTAGCTTTTACTTTTTAATAACTTATTAGGAGGAATAATAAACTATAGCTGGCATGTACGAAAATCTAGAAGGTACCATGTGATAATAACTTTCCCGCCGTTTCTCACCCAGTTTTCACAGCTATTTCTAAAAGCCTCCTATTACACCACAGAATGTCTAGTCTTCAAACTAACGTCACTGTTCTACTCAGCTCAGTTGTTCAACAACGTGATTTGTGATCTGTATTCTTTGTTGGGACACCTCACGCTCAAAACATATTCACCCTACAGTTTGCGTCCTTCCCTCCCAATGTTGAATTTTGCGGCTCTGAGATCACTAAATGTCAAACCAACATTGAGAAGGAAGAGAGACCCACGTGTCCCAACAAATGTGGCGAGTATTGTAGCTATACTTCGAATTCTTAATTTCTTATGTACCTTTAAAGCCCGATTTCACTACTCGTAGACTTCTTGTTACAAAACAGATTGGTCTGCATAGACAAATCTATTGGAATATTTATGAAAATATCTTCATGTAGTATGAAGACTCCATAACTACTGACTACAGAAAATGGCCTTGGATAGTACAGGATCTACATGGAGATCCAGAGAGCAGAGTTCACAGCCCTCATGAAAACCTCATTGAATCGAATGGAAAGCGCCGGAAGTGTTCTGATATAGTAAAGAGTGTCAGGAATGAATGTTATTTTTTTTGTTCACAAGTAAACACTCAAATCATCTCAGAAACCTTACATATTGTATAAAGCAAACTCGTTTTATCGCAAAAAGATCCAAAAAATGTTTTAAGTCTTCCAAGAAGTATAAACAGGCTTTATTCGATCTTTATTTTACCATAACTGTGCGACTGAAACCAACGCCATCAGCGAAAGTTTTGCCAAACTTTTCAGCGCTACGTTCTTGATGTGGTAAAATTATTCAAGGAGAAAATCGTTCAAATAGATGTGATGAACATCAAAAAGCTAAGACACAACCTTAAAGCAGAGAGTTGAAGGTGTTTGTCAGTTGAGAATCCACACTGGAAAATTGGCGGTGAGCAGGATTATAGTGCTGTCGCTGAAATAAGCTTAATAAGCGGACGTGAACTGAACCGTGTTTCAGCACTTTATTTGAGAACAATTTTAACCGGAATAAAGGCTACTTTCGAAATTCCAATTTTTTTTATGTGTTTCTGACTTGCTATACTCAAACTTTTAATTTACGAGCCCGTGATTCTCCGAATTATAGCGATGAAATTCAGGTTTTTTTGGTGATTGCATCTTGCATTTGTCCCTTCGTTAAGTTCGTTTGAACATTAGTTTTGGATTTTTGTTATTATACAGCCGAAGGCTCGTGGATCCACAACAACTGGCTTTGACAATGTTATGACGATATTTATCATCAAGAAGAGGAACGACGCATAAAAAACCGACGTCAATTTGTTAAATTGATTTTAAATAAAGCAAAAGCACTTCGATTGCTTCAGCGCAATTTAGTGTTGCCATCATGAAAGTGAAACAGCTCGTAACTGTTCAATGCAGCTTTACGTTTTATTGTAATATTAACTGATCATTAAAAAGGCTGCCGTTTTGCACATTACTGATACATATATCTTTATAGGCCTTCAGTTTAAATCAGTTGAATTAATATCAAGAACTTAAATACAGACCGCAAAACAAGGGAAAACAAGGCGGTGTTCACGGGTAGAAAAATTGAAGATGATGTCACTGGATGCGCGACAAAAAGCCTGCGTTAATCAACCAACAGAGCGTTGTGTATTTATTCAAATGTTGCTTGTGCGATGCAAGCTACCGGCACTTATATCAACGTGTTACCGAACATCAGAGCTCATCCAGAATCGAAAGTCATATCAAAAAGGAACACAATATGGGGCCAAGGAACCTCAAATATCATTAGCAAAATTGTTTGTTTAATTAACGCAGTTTCCATTAGTCACTTTTTCTTGTCACTTAACGTATTTTGTCACCTTACGCGTATAATTGTAGATCTATTTATAATGCAAGAACTAGCCTATATATTTTACTTGACAATGACATCCCGAAGATGTCGAAACGTCGTTTATTATTTTCTCTAATTTTTGTATTGAAAATATTCCCTCAAGCCTTACTTATACAATTTTTAAAGGAATAAAAACGTACCTGATTTAGTGTTAGATGTGCCTTGCCTTTAGACCCTAAAACAAATCGTTGAACCTCACAGTAGTTTAAGAACACGCTACTTTGAAATAGTTTTCCTTGTCAGCTTTGTTGGGTGATGTTGGCTTTACAGTGTCCTGAAGCGGACATATAGATTCTTGTATTCGCATATTGTCTTGCGGTGCTTCTAAAAATATTGCAAAAAATATATATTGCAGTCACGCGTTTATCACCTCAAGTGATAATTTCAAGCTACAAAATTTAAGAGCTATTTGACAGCGTGCTGCGCGTCTTGTAGACTTTGTACCCTCGACCCTCAATCAAAACCCAGACTCTAGTTTTCCTAAATGAAACAGCACGACTTCTCTCGTATAATTTACCTACGGTTTTGTCTATCCAATTCCGGGAAAATTACCGAAAAGGAAACGGCTGTTCCGAAAATGGGGAGAGCGGAGTGCGGAGTGCGGAGTGAAAAAAAAACTACTAAATGGAGTGAAAAGAAATATCGCTAAATTTAAGCTTGCTACTTATAATTTTAACCTAAACGAAAAGAAGCGATTTTCTTTATATTTTGTTTTTAGGGTAACATTCGATAACAGTTACAGACAAATTTTAAATTTAAAAGAAAAAATAATAGAAGAGAACAAACATTTGCGCAGCCACTAGACAGCGTGACCATTGCCGATTGAGTTGTTTTTGTTGATATTTTACTGTTAATCCACGCCGCTGTTGTCAATAAATTTGTGGTTCAATGTGTATTTTATTCGAGTTTCAAACCTGCCTCTTCTGCACCGTCCGCCATGTTTAACTCGATAACGAACATAATTATAGCGGAGCCCGCGGGCCGAAGGCCCGGCGGAGCACCATACTCATAGAACTATGCCCGTCATTTTTCATGGTCATGGCTAGCGGAATGTTTCGCGGGCGCGTGTGTGGTCTTTCCAATGAATGACCATAAACCTCCACAAAACACTCAGCCCATCGGTACCAATAACACCAATGGTACGAATGGGATGACCAAAATCTCCCCTGTACACTGCTTGGCCAATGGAAAATACTCTAAGGGCGCTTACCATTTGTCAGAACTGCCTGGCCGGACCGCTAAATTCGTAAATATTATTCCATTATTTGCCAGAACTGGTCGGCCAGACTGGTAAATTTGGAAATAGTATGTACCCTTTTGATGGACTTGTAGGAACAAGTCTTCAAAAAGATGCATTCTAGTTACGAACGGACCGGTCTGGCCGGTCAGTTCTGACAAATGGTAAGCGCCCTAAGTCTCCCTAATGAGATGCGACTCTCCAGTGGTGTACCACGGTACCAATGGACGGACAGAATCTCCTCTGAACGATGGGGTATACTCTAAGTCTCCCTGATGAGATGCGACTCACCAATGGTGCACCAATGGATAAAACGCTCCGTCTATTGGTAACAATAGCACCATTGGTACCAATGGACAAACAGAATCTCCCCTGTACGATGGGAAATACTCTAAGTCTCCCTAATGAGATGCGACTCACAAGTGGTGTACCAATCGATAAAACGCTCCGTCCATTGGTACCAATAGTACCATTGGTACCAATGGACGGACGGAATCTCCTCTGTACGATAGGAAATACTCTAAGTCTCCCTAATGAGATGCGACTCACCAGTGGTGTACCAATAGATAAAACGCTCCGTCCATTGGTACCAATAGAACATTCGTACCAATGAATGCCGCGACAAGACGAGTTTCACCAATTGGTACTAATGGATGGACCATTCAGTCCATTGGAGTCTGTTTGTGTGTATTGGTTGTATTTTAATTTCTTGAATTTCATCGAAGACACGGCTCGGCCTCGATGCGCTGTAATTGTACGCGTTTTGCTTCTAAACATAAACTAATTGAGATTTCAATAAAATTTTTCGAAAGAAGATTGTGTTGTCCATTTTTATGTGTTTGTTCATTCATTACATAGATTGAAAAGCGATTTTATGTAAACAAAACAAGGTAAAGGTAAAGTCGCACTCGGGCCACGATGGCCCACACGGCCGGAGCTTAACCCGGTTTCCGTAGCATGAAGCAACTAGGAATATTGCTACTCCCCCCTGGATGGGATGCTAGTCCATCGCAGGGAAACAAAACAAGACTATAGGCTTTATACTCGCGTCGCCTTATGCAAATGCTTTTGTGTATTTTGGCAAATCAGTTTCTCGGGCATTTTTTGACAAGCAACAACTCTATTTTATTCGGAAAATAGTCATAATAGTTATTCTAGACGGAGAAAAAGTTGTTTTTGTGAACTTTTGTACGGTCTAAGGGCCTGTTTATATGGTCTCGGGTACCCGAGACAACCCTCCCCCGAGTTACCCTGGGCGAGCTAACTTTTCACTTATTTCTTTGAAAAATTCAACCAACCGTTTACATGAGAATAGTAACTCGTCTCGGGGAGGGGGGGGGGGGGGGAGGGGAGGGCGAGACAACTCGGTTGGGCGAGTTGTCTCGCCTCGGCAGGTAGGGTAACCCTGGCAGACGGGACAACGTTTTCTCATATAAACACTTTGGCTATGTCTACACTATACCGGATAGCTCTTGCGCCGGCACGAATACCGGATAGGCCTTTCGTTCACACATGAAACGCTAGATTCGGAACGACTTTTTGTTGCGGAGCGCCGCTGCGAGCTCGTGAAAGTGAATCGTCATATATCGGATAGATTCTCGTGCCACTCTCTGGGGCAGCGTGAACAGGCAATCGAACCGAACCGTAGCGGAAGTCAGCAACTAGGAGCGAGGATTGAAACCCACTGAAAAAGAAGTAAATATCCAGTTCTGGGTCGTTTCTGTTCACACCAGGCCGGAGTATTTTTCATGTCGACGTGATAAGCTATCCGGTATAGTGTAGACATAGCTTTTGTCTCGCCTACCCGGGACAACTCACGATGTCCTGCGTCACTGCGTGTCACGAAAAGCCAAGATTTTAGGTTTAAGAACACAAATTCGCGTTAAAGAAGTAAAATGTAAATCAGCAAAGCCCACAGTGATCGAACGAATGAAAGAAAATCAAACGAACAGGTATACGATAGCTGTATGTAGATTTGAACTTTTACGCAGCGTTGTGAATATTTACAGTCAAGCCGGATGTTCTTTTGATGGCAACTTTGACAACTTCCGCCGCAACATTGGTATTTTGATTGACAGTTTGCTTCGAGCAAGTTGGAAGTTAATACGCGAGCAAGTTGCAACTTTCGCGAGCAAGTTGCTATTTCAAACTTGTTGTCAGTAGCAAATTGCGAATTTTGTGAAAACACGTCCTTCTTCAGTTATGGCTCACGTACATCGCAATAATACCACCTCGGTTGAGAAAAGAGAGAGAATAATGGTCGTCTGGTGTAAAACAAGAACAAATCGCACGCATTGTTGGATTATCAAGGCAAACTGTATCCAATATTGTAAACAGATTTTTACAACACGAGACGTATTTTCCCGGTAAACGTGGCTGAGAGGAACGAACAATTTTTACTCCTGACATCATAGAGTTTGTGGAATACTGCAAGGTAACCAAACCAAGTACTTTCAATTCAGAAATCCGGCAACTGACTGCAAGATTGAAATAGGAACTTGCTCGCGAAAGTTGCAACTTCCAACTTGCTCGAAGCAAACTGTCAATCAAAATACCAATGTTGCGGCGGAAGTTTGCAAAGTTGCGAGCAAAAGAACATCCGGTTTGACTGTAAGTAGGGTCAACTTTTAACTCGGTCAGCAGGGACAACATTTCTCATATAAACGCTCGGCAAAGGGGGGGGGGAGGGTTGTCTCGGGTACCCGAGACCATATAAACAGGCCCAAAATGTACTGTGCAGACGGTCGGGTAATACTGCTTTTCAGAATTGCTAAAATTGAAAAATAGCCCGGTCGTCAATCTTAATTCTTGTGCTTCCGACCTTTCACCTAAGTTAAGTTTCATCTTAGTTAAGCTTGTTCAGAGGGTCTTCAGAGGGCGCCGCTGTTAGGCTAAGGCTAACAATATATACTAGAAATACGTGTCTCGCAGAACCTCGCAAAGCTCGCGGGAGGGTGCAACACCCAATTTTAGCGACGGGGGATGGAATTTCTGGATTAACTGGATGAGACATTCTCATGCCCAGTCGCTTTCATTTAACTTGTACTCAGTCTCCTGGCTTCCTAAAATAGAATAAACTAAATGGGACTTGTACTGATCAGTTTTGAGTTTCCTTTCCTTTCCCCACCCCACCTCTTTTCATCAGTTATTGTGAGAAAGAAAATTGGTCTGAAAGTGGATGTTAGTACTGTTGTGGACCTGGGTCCAGTGCAACATGTGGTAGTGTTCTGTTTAGTTTGATTGGGTGAGAGTTGGCTTATCAGGAATACAGCCAACTCCTTCTGTCTCAAATTCCAATTTTGAAGTTGTGAATGCTATCTTCCAAAGTAACTTGTTCCCCTTAGATACTGCTGTAATTTTTTTTCATATACTGGGTATCAAATAATTGCTAAATTCACTATTTCCCTTCAATGGTTGAACTCGAAGTAGTTTACTGCAGCTGAAAAGTGATGCTGGACAAAAAATTAAGGCACAGTTGCAGTACAAATAATAATTTAATCTTACCCAAAAACAACAATGAGACTATAGTAACATAGAATAGTAAAAATTATCAAGAACATACCAACATACCATGATAGTAGTAATTACATGTAGCATTGTCATAGATTGCTTTTCAATCGATTGTCATCAAATTAAAACCATAGTAATTACTTTGGCCAATCACAACACACACAGTCAATCCAATGAAGCAATCAGAACTCGGAGCAATTACAGGTAGCCAGTGCCAAGCATAGGTTTTGGTTTTATTTTCGATTGGTTGAGAAAGTGACACGAGATTCTCCCAACAGTAACAATACTATATTAAGAATACAGGTCATGAGAATTATGAAATTGATCACAAAACATGAATATTCAAGATGTAGCAACAAATTCTCTGCAAATACCATAAGCAATGTATGGAGACCATGAAGGAGATTTGTAGGTTAAGACTGGCACTTACGCCTTAATGACCAGTTAACCCCGTTAAAAATCCTAAAATCAAATATGTACATATACATTCTCCTTACTGGTGTCAATACAGTTCACATAGCCATACTACAGTGAATTTGCATTCAATTTCCACAGACAACTCATGTTGAAGGTTATCAGGTTCTCAATTCCCATAATCTATGTGCTTGCTTGTACACTGATATTCTGAGGAGATTTGAGATGCTGATCACTGTTCCAATAATCAACATCAAGCAGTAATTTTGATGTTTCACATCAAATACATACAATCATGTGTTTACCTATATAGCTGCTACAGCTGGTAATTGCAAACAGAAAAATGCTACTTCCTAATACAATGTTTTTTTCCAAATTGTAAACAACAATTCTCCTTACTAAACTATCTTATTGAACTATTTTACAAGGATTAAAATGCTGTAAACTCAAGATGTGCAATGTATATTTCACTCACTGGTCATTGACAAATAATGCTAACATCATGTAAATGTTGTATATTTGTGAAAAATATTCCACCTGTGTGATCTGTAGTTTTGATCATATTTGAAAGTAGAGAACTGTTGACACAGTACAAAAGCTGAAAGGGTACTCAGATATAAATGTTATGTAAGGGGCCAAGTTCACTGCAATTCTATCACTGTTCTGTGATAATATTTTGAGAGGGTTGAATTTTGTACAACTACATATCAATAAACATCAATCTACAGTATCCTCAATATCAGTCAATCGTTGAAGTTCTACTGGAAAAGCAACCGGGTCCATATTATTTTTTTTGCGGAAATATAATTTAGTATTTTCCTTATCTGGCTTTCATCTAGGGCATTCATACATTGGAAGAGTTAAACCTTGTTTTGTAGGCCAAGTTTCCTTACATGTAACACATTGTCGGTGTTGTAAACTGCTTTAGTACCGTGAAATTTGGCCATCTCACTCTGACCCAATTTGCTGATCGTGTATTAAATTCATGCCGCCTCTCGTTGCGTCTAACAAAATCATTTTGTCCAACAACTTCCAGTCAGTGTCGCCTCTCCTGATCGGTTTCGATTTCGAATTCTAATGTTGGCATTTTGTCGAAGCGTTGGTAATCGCTGATTTCGTTCCTGTTTATTCTCATTGCTCAATCGGTGTGCCTGGGCCGTTCGGAGTCTTTGTAATCGATGATTCTCTCTGCTCCGTGGTTTCTTGTCGTGGTCTTTTTCTTCGTTGCTCGCGCTGAATTTCAAGTCGCCGTTCTCGCTCCAATTCCAGCGGATTTCGGTGGTAAATCTTCTCGGGCGAGGAATTCTAGCCACTTATTGAATCATTTTTTAACAGACGATCAGCCCTCCGTCCCCCCGTGAATAAACATGAGAGTGCGGCATTGTCAGCGGTCGAGATTCCTTTTATAGGCATCAACGTCACACTGGATGACGTCAATTGGAGCTTTGTCGCGGTTTTGTTGCTTGGCAACTGCAGGATTAACTATTATAGCGCTCAAGCTTGCGTGATATCGCCTAATACTTAGCCGACGAGGCCGTAGGCCGAGTCGGCAAAAATTAGGCGATATCACGCAAGCTTGAGCGCTATAATAGTTTTATAATTCAACACATTGATAACAAAGCACCGTTTGAAGAAAAATATCCAAGCCAAGCCTTTTTTTTTAAAAAAGCTTACATATGTTTTACCGCGCGAAACTTGCAACATCACACAGTTCATGAATGAAAGTGGCGCCTTTGTCAATATTATGCAAGCTTGAACACTATAACTGTTTTGTAATTCAACACATTGATAACAAATCACAGTTTCGAGAAAAAATTCATTGAGATATACAACCTTTCATTAAGTATAAAAAGGCTAACAACAATATTTTGCCTCGCACCATTTCTTAAACAACAAGCGGCGAATGCCGAAACTTTTGCTAAGCTAAAATTAATTTAGCGTACACAATCAGTTGAGAGTTTCTACGAAGAGCTTCCGTCTACTCAAAGAAAGGGACAAAGTAGTGACTACAAGAATTAAAACACAGCGCATGCACATGCGTAAGAAAATTTTGTGATATATTTTAAACATGATAAGAAGGTGTCCGACATGGAGAAGAGTTACTCCTTTCATTCAGTCATCGTTCCTGCAAACCACTATTGAATGTTGTGGACATGAAGGCTGTACCACAATGAAGCAAGTGATTCTTCGAAGTCTTATATATACCAAACGTAAACATAATAATGCATGTAGGGTTGTAGAAGATTCTGTCGTGACACCTAAGTAACGCTCTTTTACCGGAAGTGAGAATAGCCGGAAGTCACTAAACAGGAAGTGTAAAGGGCAAAGACGTCAACCGGAATCGCACAATTTAAAATATACGTGCATAAATTTGCATGCAAAATCGTGACACAAAAAATAAAAATAATAATAAAAAGAGGCTACCTGTAACCTATACTCATGCGCATGCGTAAGAAAGTTTTATGATATATTTTAAACAAGATAAGAACATGTCCAACATGACGAAGAGTACTCCTTTCATTCAGTCATCGTTCCTGCAAACCACGTTGTTTACTATTGATTAGAAATAGAACACAAACCGCGGTGATAAACATATTGAACTTATTCATTTTTGATAAAAACTTGACGTTTCGTATGCTACTACATAATTTTTCACATTAATGATGTTATAAACAGAAACATTAACAAGTCAAACAACCTTGTCTCCACTGTTCCTAAGAAAGATATTATTATCCTGCTACCTTATTTAGGTTTACATAGCAACCAAATCTCTAAACGTCTTAAATCTTGTGTATACAATTTTTACTCTTTTGTCAACCTTAAAATTATTTTTCAAAACACTCGCCGCATCAAATCTTTCTTCCCGTACAAGGACCGCTTAAATCGTTCTCAACAGTCTAAAGTTATTTACAAAGCCAGTTGTTGGGATTGTGAAGAATTTTACATTGGTAAAACTAAACGACGGCTTCATGATAGAAAAACTGAGCATTTTAAGGCCCTCGCTAAGGATGACCGCACATCAGCCATTGCTGACCATGTTAACACCACTGGACACAACATCAAGTGGGATTATTTTGATATCTTAGCGTCGGGTAAAACTGATTTCCACTGTAAAATCAAAGAAACATTGTTTATACAAGAACTAAAGCCAGCTCTTAATGCAAACGTCAGTAGCGAGAAGCTGATGCTTTATTAATTAGCTGTTTCTTTTTATAGATCAACTGTTAAGTTTTGTACTTAATCTCGGTCCCAGTCCCTTTTTACTACTATATTAGTATCGTTTTTTAACACTAACGGTCACTTTTGAAAATGTATGTAGTAGCATACGAAACGTCAAGTTTTTATCAAAAATGAATAAGTTCAATATGTTTATCACCGCGGTTTGTGTTCTATTTCTCATCAAACTTCGATGGCCCAAGAATAAAAATCTTTACTATTGATTGTTTTGGAAATGAAGGCTGTACCACAATGAAGCAAGTGATTCTTCTAACTCTTATATATACCAAACGTGAACAGTACTAATGTAAGTAGGGTTGTAGGAGAAGCTGTCATGACACTTAACTAATGCTCGTTTACCGGAAGTGAGAGTAGCCGGAAGTCACTAAACAGGAAGTGTAGTGGCAAAGCTATGAACCGGAAGTGCATAATTTAAAATATGCGTGCATAAATTTGCATGCAAAATCGTGACACAAAAAATAAAAATAAAAATATTAAAAACAAGAGGCTCCCAGCAGCCTATACTCATGCGCATGCGTAAGAAAGTTTTATGATATATTTTTAACAAGATAAGAAGATGTCCGACATGGAGAAGAGTTACTCCTTTCATTCAGTCATCGTTCCTGCAAACCATGTTGACTGTCCCACAATGAAGCCAGTGATTCGTCTATGTCTTATATATACCTGACTTGAACACTAGTAATGCAAGTAGGGAAGTAGGAGACGCTGTCGTGACACTTCAGTGACGCTGTTTTTCCGGAAGTGAGAGTATCCGGAAGTCACTAAACCGGAAGTGTAAAGTTAAAATATGCGTGAATAAATTTGCATGCAAAATCGTGACACAAAAAATAAAAATAACAAGAAAAACGGAGCCGAAACCTTACCTCATGCCGCTTCGCGCATGAGTAATAATAAAAAGAAAAACGGAGCCGAAACCTTACCTCATGCTGCTTCGCGCATGAGTAACAAGAAAAACGGAGCCGAAACCTTACCCCATGCCGCTTCGCGCATGAGTAATTAGTTTATAGATCCATGGATTTTATAACGTTTTTCGTGGCGCTCAGTATTTTTTTGTCACTGTTTGTTATAATGATTTGTTTTTAACTATATGTATTCTAGAATTTTTTTTACTTTTTGTATATTCCTGTTTGTTAAAGCTATCTTGAAATTGCACAGGGCTTTGTTATTGATATGGTAGGCAAGTCTACATCAATAAACAGCGAGTCACATGAACAAAGATAATACTTTCGGAGAAATACTTCCCCGACATCTTTTAGCACTAACAATAATAACAATAATAAGAGCGAATGTGATGTAAAAATTCCACATAACAAAGCTCTCCATTACGCCTTCTATAGGTCTAACAATCTCCTGCGTTGCTTGTCGCGAACCACATTTGTACCCACGACACTGTGCTCGCACGCTTTTTGCAAGGAATTTCACTCTTTCATATGTTTTTGACAAAATAAAAAATTGGTTGACCAAACGAAACATTATGAGGAAATCTTAAATGGTAAGTTCCATAAAAGAATAAAAAGCGTAAAAGCTAACTAAATCCACGGCAATAAAGCGAAAATGTTTACTCGATCGAGCACAATGGCCATCACAATGTGTTCTGTAGGTGGCCGCGCGTGTACATGCAAAGGTCAGTGGTAATCCTGACTAAGCATGAGTAAATGTCGATCTTTTAAAATCCAGATTTTGAATTGCGCGAATTCACTCGTGGAAATTGTGAAACTCACGAAGACTTTCACAAGTGAATAAGCCCGGTGACCCCATTTTTATTGTTTTAATATTTTTTTCCTTATTGAGAGGAAACGTCAGACAAAATTTAAAAAAATTCTACGGAGGGAATTTTTCACCGCTCACAAATTGTCCTTTTTTACGTTTATGAAAAATCTGCTCCAAGGAATTTTTTAAACAATTTTACACTTTCCTCTTTAAAAAAATGGGGGTCACTGGTCAATTTTTGAGTTATAAGGTCTGCAGGTCTGAATGATCCCCACATATCGTTACCATGGTAATCACCGATGACGAAATAACAGTTATTTAACTATTATAGCGCGAAAGCGCGCGTGATATCGGCTAAAATTAGGCGATACCACGCAAGCTTTAGCGCTATAATAGTTTGATAATTCAACACATTGATAACAAAGCACATGTACAGTTTGAAGAAAAAATATCGAGTCCGGTCCGTCATTTTCGCATTCTCTTGTCAAAATGCGAAATTTACATCCATCGTTGGATATACGTTGTGTAGACATAGCGTATATAGATAACTTTTTGACCATATTTGGGCAGTGTATCAATATGTTGAACTTTAAAATTTAATATATTGTTACAATTTTCCAAAGTTTATACAGTCAAAAAGACGAAAACTGGTACCAGCCACCTTAAACGACCACCCTCTTTTAAATTTAAAAAGTTATCAAAGTACACAAAAATTATCACGATAAGATGTTTCGATGTATCTAATATCATTATCAAGTAGAAAGTGACAGAAGGAAAAGGTGAATATAAATAAGTGAAAAACAATTAATTAACATTCGTTTGTTTGAGTTCAAAGTTATGCTCGTGGATGACGTAATACACTGGGGAATTAAAAAAAAGTTTACAGTCCATAGAAGGAAAGACAGGACCTGGAAGGAAGGGGTGACCCGTATACTATATCTCGTTCAACGATTCGCGTATTCACGAGATGATCCAATTTTGGGGTCTCGTGAAAATGATCAAATATGCTCTTCACTTGCGGCATCGGGAAAGGAAAAATCAAAGCAAACAAGACTGATCAATCACTGGAAAATTTGGACCATTTACAGACTTCATAAAATGTCTATAAATCTTGAATTTACAGACTTGGTACTTTCACCTGTTGAAAACAAAATCTCTGTAAATTCGTTTGACAGACATTTTATAGGGTTTTGTTGTCTTGTTCTTTATAAAATGTTTGTAAAATGTTTATAAATTCTAGGAGCTGTAGTGAGAGGAAAGACTTACAATTTACAGACTTTATAAAATCTACCAACAATGTTTGTAAATCTAATATTTACAAAGATTTTATAATGCCTAGTCTTCTAATATAAAATGTCTGTAAATCGCACTGCGTAATTTTAATTTTAATTCAGTTACCAAATCTCTGTAAATTAATGTGGTCCCCATGGGGAACATCTAATGACAAACGAGGAATTATAAAATCTCTGTAAATTGACACAAACAAACATAATCTTTCTCCGAATCGTCTATATAGTATTTTTAAAGCTATCTCCAGTGTTCACTCACATAATCTAAGAAATTCAAAATACAACCTTTTCGTTCCTAGACCGAGCACTGAAGCAGGCAAACGAAGTTTTCAATAGCACGGTTCTGTTCTCTGGAACAGCTTGCCTTTGAGCGCTAAGATGTAGCCCACTCTTAGCGTTTTTAAATCATGCATTTCCTTTTATGTAATTTAATGATAGTTAATAAAGGATACTTTTATAGTTTTTAGTATAATCCCGTATAGGTAATGAGTTTCGTTAGACAATTTTATTTAGTTACGTAATTAATGTGTTGCTGATTAGGGCTCGACGGAAGAGCATGTATTATGTATTGACACCGCGTACGATAAATAAAGTTTACCTACTTAACGGGGCATCATAAAATCGCTGTAAATTGACGCAAACGGAACATCATAGAATCTCTGGAAATTGACGCAAACGGGGCACTATAAAATCTATGTAAATTGACGCAAATGGGGCATTATAAAATCTCTGTAAATTGACGCAAATGGGGCATTATAAAATCTCTGTAAATTGACGCAAATGGGGCATTATAAAATCTCTGTAAATTGACGCAAACGGGGCATTATGAAATCTCTGTAAATTGACGCAAACGGGGCATCATAAAATCTCTGTAAATTGACGCAAATGAGTACAACCGACTATTTGTTTTAGTAAAGTAGGCATTGTACTCGATATTTTGATTTAGTTTACTTAAAATTTGACTTAAATATGTAATCCAACATAAGTGAGTTGAAACAACTCCTTAGGGACTGTGCAATAATTATCAGGAGGGGGGTTGGAAAATGGGCTTCAAGTAGGAAAATATTAGGTAAAACCCCCTTCTAAAGGAGCGAATTTAGTTATTGCCCCCCGCCCCCCTCTGATCAGTCAGAAATTTGATGTAGTCCACTCTTAGCTCTTTTAAATCATGCATTTCCTTTTATCTAATTTAATGATAGTTAATAAAGGATACTTTTTATAGTTTTTAGTATAATCCCGTATAGATAATGAATTTAGTTAGACAATTTAATTTAGTTGCGTAATTAATCCGTTGCTGATTAACACCCATTAAGGCTCGACGGAAGAGCATGTATTATGAATTGACACCGCGTACGATAAATAAAGTTTACCTACTTGACGGGGCATCATAAAATCGCTGTAAATTGCAAACGCAAACGGGGCATCACAAAATCTCTGTAAATTGACGCAAAGGAGTACAACCGACTACTTTTTTTTAGTAAAGTAGGCATTGCACTCGATATTTTGAGTTAGTTTACTTAAAATTTGACTTAAATATTTAATCCAACATAAGTGAGTTGAAACAAC
This sequence comes from Cladopsammia gracilis, assembly GCA_022457155.1. Classification (NCBI taxonomy): domain Eukaryota; kingdom Metazoa; phylum Cnidaria; class Anthozoa; order Scleractinia; family Dendrophylliidae; genus Cladopsammia; species Cladopsammia gracilis. Next base: position 1,079,129 of record JAJGOT010000187.1, on the reverse strand, counting down.
TCCTTAGGGACTGTGCAATAATTATCAGGTGGGGGGTTGGAAAATGGGCTTCAAGTAGGAAAATATTAGGTAATACCCCGTTCTAAAGTAGTGAATTTAGTTATTTTCCCCCGCCTGCCCCTCTCTGATCAGTCTGTAATTTTTTATGACTCCCCTCTTCACACACCCTTTATATACAATTACCCAACATTTTCTTAATATACACCTACCAGTTATCGCTACGAGGTAATGTTTGTTTCAGACGTGGATATACAGCAATGCTACATGTTTACTTGTTGGACATCCGTATCTGGAACAAACATGACCTCGAAGCAGTGTTCAACAAAGCCATCCGATTCCACTTGTGAATCACTTGATTGCGAATCCGAGTTGCTTGCACTGGAACTCATTTCTTCGTTAACGTTCTCTTGGGTTTCTCGTGGGATGCAAGAATAATCACCACGAGCGTACTGGAGAACTCGTTCAACCAGTGCCACATTACCTCCACTGATCTTAAGACCGTGCTGGTTGAGGTGCATCTTCAATCTGTTGCAATATGATTATCTATGTTGTAGTGAAATTATGATTTTGGTGCAATTATTATTTTGTCTGCAGTGGTTCAAATTTATTTTGAACCAGTGCAAAATATTTGAACTGGAGCAAAATATTTTCACCATGCAAGGCAAAATATTTGCACTGGCGTATAACTATATTCTACTGTTCAAATGTTGTGGACAATTCAAATTTAAAAAGCCAAAAACTCTTTATCACAATATTCGTCTCTATATTATTGAGATAGGGAAGAATAGATAATCGTATGGCAACAGATGGAAATTGCAGTTCAGCCACAGAACAGATCATCAAGCCTTTCAGTGTGAACTATGAACACTTGAAATAAAATGTTAAGCCCCCCTCCTGCTGGAGTATAAACAAACACATGCGCAAGCAACCATACTGATGAATAGTGTCGGAACAAGATAAAGATTGGTTTTGGTTGTTATTATTAATTTTCTAGATGCTTTGTGGATACTCTCACAGAGCAGTGTTTAAATGTCCTCAGTTCAGTGTATTTTTTAGTGTGATTATAATGCACGTACCTGTAGTTCACAAATGTCATATTGGATAGCACTTTGTAAAGAGAAAGGCCCACCAGAAAAGAAGGCAATTTTAATTTGTTGTTGTAGGTACATGTACATGTACATATGTTGATTGATCATGTAGCTGTTGCACTTCACTTATTTTTTTTCTTTAGTCTGTGTGAGATACGTGTAATGTTTGCTAATGAGGATAAAACAAAAATAGAATCAAGGATAGTTTTAAGCACAGCATACATGTACCGTTGTAGCCATCGTGTGGGTAAATAGCATCATTACGAAAATAACTAAATGTATTTTTACTTTACAATGGACTGTACAGCCTTACAAGGCTGTAAGGCTGTGCTCTAAATCTACATTATTGGTACCAGCTTATACGTTTTGTGAAAAGCTACATGTTTTGTACACTTTCTGATCACCCAAGGTCAAAAGTGACATGCTATGGGCCACTGTGTTGTTGTTTTTGCACCAAAGTTACATGTATATGCTGAGTACCCCAGATTTAAAGTGTTCGGAGATTTCGGGCTCCCAACTATTTTTCTTGGAGCACAGCCTCGGTTGTCTAATACATGTACAGGGATGCATGTAGTCAAAGTTTATATATATATTTAATCTAAATGGTGACTCTTTCCTTTATTTCTTAGAAGGCTGACAAAACTACAGTACTATAAAGTAATGAAAAAGTAATGAAAAAGTGCATGTAGAATGGTCTCTGCCAGAGGTACAGTACATGTACTGTAGAGGTAGAGTACATGTACTGTATACTTGCAGCAATGGAACTTGTTGATTAACTTTATTTTGTCTAACCCCCAGTCTGGTTACACTGTATTGTAAGTTACAATGCATTGCATCACCATGGGAATTCCTCTTGATTTCTAGCATTCCCATGCATGTAAGAGTGCATGTGGGCATCATAGATATCAATATTACTAACTTCTGCTTATGGACTCCACCTGTCTCTCTGAGGATAGATTCCGTAGTCATGGTTTCATTAGCACACAACTCCCTTTTAAAGACCCAGTATCACCCAAAATGCATTGCGCGCCCAATGCCTCGACGATTGAATTTAACGCATTCGAAAATTTCCGTAAAAGCCAATCATGAGCAAGCTTGTCATTTGAAAACAAAAACAAACGACCGCAAAGCCGAATGGGTGATACTGGGCCTTTAACCCAGAGTAGACTTTAAGGTATGCAGGAGTTGCGTGACTCTGTGTTGTGTAAATACAATCATGTACATGTACAGGAGCATAATTTTCACTGGTCTAATGTTTTGCATGTATAATTATGATAGACATTGAATATAAAGCAGTTGGTTTCAAATGAAACTGTGATAATGAATTGTGGGGAGTGAAACAAAATGTAGTGTTATCAGTCATGTTGATAAAGTAAATTGCTACCATAAAAGAATAAAAAAGGTAATTTTTTTAGTGTTTGCCCTCAAAACATCAGCCTTAATTTACTTTATCGACAATTCAGTTGATCAAACTAATCTACACGTAAACAATGAAACAACTGACATTATTCTTCTAACAATATTTTTTTCTAATTACAAAACAGAACAACAGGGTACACTGTAGAAGATACATGTACATGTACATGTAGTGATGAATGTTGCAGTGACACCTTGCATGACAACACTCTCGAGTACAGTGTAAGTATGTTGTTATGAATTAAACCCTGAATAAATAACTACATTAAACTTTAAAAAAAGTAAAACAGGAAAACTCATTTATAAATTTTTGAGAGCTTGAGCATTTGCACTCACTTGTGGAAACCGTATTGTCACTGACTTGCTGATATTTGAAGTCCTGGGTCAATCTGTTTTTACTTCCCAAGTTGTTCAATTAAGTGTTAACTTTACCCTTGCAGTGCCTCTTTGCACATTAAGAGTAAATGAGTACTGCCACATTACCAGACAACATGCAGAGTCTTATTTGTGATAATGGCATTCCAACCAGAGGAGGAACAGCGTATTTTAATCTAGAGTTTGCAGAATTCCTCTGGCTTTTGTTTTATTATTTTCATCATACATGTATGATGCTCTACTTTTTTTTAACTTAATGATAACCAATATGACTCCCTGTACATAGATTAATTCCTTGTGAAAACACTTACCCTATACTGCCAGTCAAAAATGTTATTTTTCTGGTTCATAATTTATAGACTGAGGACAAAACCAAGGATAACAAACAACCTGATGCTGTTGAAACAGAATCTAGTAAGTTAACACATTTATAATGGGATTGATATTTGTGGTGATTAGATACAGGGAATTCAGGTTGAGGGTTTCGATGCGTTTGTTGAAAAAGCTGATTTATCATATTGCAAGGTTACCCGTTACCAGGCAGGTTGTAAAACAAGAGCGGTGGCTCTTCAAGGCTGTGCTCTGAGAAAGATTGCAGGGAACTGAAAGCTCTGAACCTGTGAAAACCAGGGTGCCCAGCATTATGAGTTTTACAAATATGCAAAAACATAGATTTCCTAGTTGCCTCAGGGCAAAAGTAAGTTGCCAGGAAACACCAGGCACTGCTAGAGCAAAGCCCTGTTCTTGTATATCACAAAACCTTAAGTTTTCGACCTACAGTGTGTACAGTGTAGGGCATGGCTACATTTTCCAAAACTTTGAAAAGCTAGTGTGAGACTAGTTGGTTTGATGGAGGTCTCCAACTCATTGTTTAAATTATAAAAAAATACATTGTGACTTGCATGCATTATTTTGTTTCCTTTCAGATTTCACTATCCTATGCATCAATTACTGCATTGTTTTTTTCTGAAGGCCAAGAAACTTAGTGATGTAAAGTAATGAATTTATATGTATGACAAATACAATCTACATATGGAAATATTATTGAAAGGAAGTTTATAATACATGTTAGGCTAAGGCAAACATTAATGTCACAGTTTATTACATGTGATTATTTATTTAGAATCCAATCAAGATAAGTAAATATTAGTGAGAATGTATTTAAAAAAGGCTATACAGTATTGTAGTGCTATTTTCATAAAAGTACAAACGATGAATTTAATGTCCTATTTGATGTCTTTAATTTTTTTATAGAATTACTGTATTTCCCATGTATCAGACCATTATGTGTGTTGTATTTTAGGTTTTCGACAGCATTTACATGTAGGTTTTATTTATCAGAATTTTTATACATTTTTATTAAATTATAGAGACTTAGAGAACAAAATTATTCTAATTAGATTGACCTTCTAAAACAATCATTATTTGGAGTCGTAGATAGGATTTTTATGCAGTTTTTCTCTCTGAGATTGTCTTTGATTGGTTTCTTTGGGCAGCTTACACGTAATCGTATATCAAGATTTAACACATTGAAATGTCTATGTCGTATGTAAAGATTTAACACATTGAATATGTTTTTAACTTATATATATCAAATTATTATTATTTTTATTTATGTAAATTTTATTTGTTGACTAGATTACTTTATAGAGGGTCACAGGGTCATCAGTTGTACTTTAACTGTTACGTGCTACCCTCTTAAAATAAAGTCATTAAAGTTTAAGTTAAAGTTAAAGAAATATATCTTAATGAACACCTTCATGTAACTTTGTTGAAATTTGATTGTACTGTATAACGAGACTTGAGCTATGTTCACACTTGGTGCCCAAGCACCAGTGCCTGGGTACTGGCACAGAATTAATGGTGTTGTGTTCTCACACTGGGCACCCATCAGACACCATTTTGAAACATAAGCAAAGCAGGGAGTTACATTGTATACTATGGGTACGTAAAGCAGTGGATTGAGAGTCAAGTGCTTCTACAGCAACAAAATATGCATTTACACAGAGAGCCTGTGCTCACTTAAGTGCCCGATAATAAATTCTCAGGTGCCAAGTGTGGACTGAGCCGTACTGAAGACCTTTTAATTTCACTTTATACAATGTATGACTCTGGTGTTTAAAATCTTACATTTTAAAACACTTACATTCCGCTGCCATTAGTTTTATTTGAACTTCAGAGTTATTAAATAAAAGGCAGTAAAGTTGCATGCATGTTCAATCCTTTTGTTTGACTGTAGCAAAATTTTTCTTTCTACAGCTAGATTTTATTGAGAGTAATGTAGACATTTTGCAAGAATTTCTATTTGCAATAAAATTTTAGAAATTTACAGACATTATATGAACTTCTCTGTGGCATTTGTGTAGTTTATTTGTGGACATTTTACTTACGTTTTATGCAATGTTCCGTTTACTTTCTACAAATATTTTAGTGAGATTTTATGCTATGCATTCTTCGCACGTTCCTTTTATACACGCTGATTTAACAGAGAAAATGTGGACATTTTGCATAGATTTAGTGCAATGAAATACACACATACAAGCATTGTATCTACTTTTCTGTGACATTTTGTGTAGGTTTTTTGTTGTACATTTTACAAACATTTCATTCAGTTTTTTTGACTCACTTTTTACAGAGATAATAAGGAGATTTTATGTTTACTGGTTTACAGAGATTTTTTCTCATGCCATTTTTACAGAGAAAGTAGAAAGATTTTACAGAGATTTGTTGTTTGTAGCATAAAATCTCTATAAATTTTACACAAAATTTACAAGACAAACATCAAGATTACATACATATTTTATGCTATCTTAGTGCAGATAATGTGTCGTAATTTACAGACTTTTTACGAAGTTACAAAATCTCTGGGAATGTGCACGTTTACAGAGTTCGTAATTTACAAAGGAAAGGTAGACATTTTACTGAGATTTAACTAACTTTAGTGAAGTCTGTAAGTGGTTCAAGTTTTCCAGTGAATATAGAATACGATTTAGTAGTTTTTATTTCCAGGCTGCTATTCTTGTTGTCTTACCATTGAACTAAATTTAGATGAGTAATATGCAAAAATTTGTGCAAAAAACACACCATTGTTCGGGGTGGGGGGGGGGGGGGGGGGAGGGTCCTCCAACTTGGAAAGAATAAAACATCTTGAACTTATGTCCTGTAAATGTATTTACTCATGACCCTCAATGTTTGTGCCAAGTTTGAGCGAAATCGGAGATTTAAATATTATCTCCTCTTGCCTTGTCCTGCCTAGCTTTCTGAAAAAGGTAGGCTATTTACATTAAAAATTTACACATAAGATCACATAAAAGTATAGTATCACGTTTACAAAAAACGTAAATAAAAATGCTTAATTATCAGGCTGATAAAAGTCTGATCTTAGGCGGTTTTAAAATTACAATTATAACTGAAATAATATTGATCCTGGGAATATAAAAGTTATCTTGTCCAGATTGCGTTTGGGTTCAGGCAAGTGGAAGTCGTTTTTTTTCTCAGTAAAAGGTGCGCAGGTGTGTACTATCTGTGTCTTTCTGTCTATCTGTCTGTCTGTCTGTCTGTTTGTTTGTGTCTATGCATTTGTCTATGTGCATGTATCTGTTGTGGTGCAATTTTGTCCTTTGTGCAAAAACAAAGGAAAATAAAATTTGCACCAAGGACAAAATTGCACCAAAACATATATATGTACATGTATGAAAGGATAAGTTATAATGTTGTCGCTTTCTATATGTCTTTAAAAAGTTTAAATAGACATTCTCCTGTTACGCCATGCCATACCAAATATTTTTTATTTGGGACACAGGAGGGCGACGGCTCATATACACAAAATCTGGCGTTGTACACAGGTTTTATCCCCGCTCCCTCTGCGAGCATTGCAATGTAAACATCATCAAGTCTGAACTTTGGTACAATTTCAAATAAATCTACAAACAAATGGACAACATCACTTGACAGGACAATTCCAAAACCAGGGCAAAAATCCGGGTAGTCTGTCTTATTATACTCTTCGTAGGAAACTTTCCATTTTCCTTTTCTGTGAGGCTGCATGTTAAAGTAACACTGTCCCATGTACAGCTTTACTCGAGGCGTGTTAGGGTCATTCAAAAGAGAAATTAACCCTTTGGGGTTAACAAAAACATCGTCATCGGCTTTTAGAAGATATGTAAAATTGCAGTATCTTGCAGCCCATTCAAAGCCCATTTGTATCTTGAGGGTCTGATTCCAGTAATCCTCAAAATAGTCCGCTCGTACTAAATCTCCGAAGGCTTCATTCTCTTGCAACAATGAATCGGACTCGTTTTGCATTCGAGTTTGAGCAACAAGAAAGACAGTCTTCCATCGCGTTTTTATAGCAGTGTCAACTCCCCAAGTTTGGCGGATGTCTTTCCTTCTTTTCACATTAGAAGGCGCCGTGGAGACTGCAATAAGAAGAAAGTAGTGTTGCCCACAAGTTGTGCTGGTGACAAGAGTTGATTTGTGCTTATTGATAAAGGATGCACTTTGTATTATTGTGGGAAATTGTGTTGTCTTCGTATCTACGTTGGTTTTGTTGTATTGGAATGAATTTATAGGCGACTCGGCAGTTGGGAAAATCCTTGCTTTGTTTTCCAGCTCCTTATGGAGTCTTTCCAAATCCTGTGGATTGGAAGACGGAACCGACTTGTAATAAACAAAGAAAGCCAAACTACACCACACTACTCCAAGTATTACAGCGGCAGAAAAAAAGTGTTTGAGTCCTTTTCTGCTTATCCTGTAGACCATGTCGACATGTTCGATGCTGTAGTTTTAATGGTTCTTCGTATAGCGACCTAGAATAGGTTTAATAAAGAACATTTGCTATGTTTAGTCAATCAATAATATAGATACCGGCTGCATATCAAGCCTATAACCGTTTTTGGATGCACGACAGGTGATACTCATATGCTCATATGAGCACTCAACTGTTTTCCAAAAGCACTGCGCTATGAACCATAGGAAAATTACAAGGGAAGTTTTGATCGTAAAATATCAGTTACAAGTTCAGTAGAAATAACTTAGTTAAGGTTACAGTGTACCTTCAGATCGAAAATTTATTGAAAATATTTTTTTGGCGTTAAAATAAAGTTTACAGAATGAACCTTCATCAGAAAAAAAAATTATCGAAAAATAGCGAAAATTGACGGAGAAATGACGGTATAACTTTTGTGGGCGGAGTTTGTTTATTAAGCGATATGATTTTTTAAGCGCCGTTTTCTCAAAGTTAATTTTTCGCTTGTTGGGGACACTTTAAAGAGCTACAACTCAAAGGGAATTTGTTCGATTTTCCTTAAATTTGGACAGAAGCTAGGCTAACATATAATAAACAAAAACGTGTCGGCGAATTTCTTAATTCCGAAAACTTTTTCGTCAAGAGCCATTTCCGTGCGATTATTCCAATTTTTTTCTCCCCTTTTCGAAAATATTCTGTAACTTTTCACTGCAATTGAATATGGGAAATCGCCGACACGTTTTTTTAGCGCTTCGTGTCCGAAAACTCGAGAACAAATCAAAATAGCAAAATATAATAATCGCTTTGAGTTATAGCGTTTTAAAGCTGATTCGGACGTTCGAATTTAGACGTCGTAAAAAATTCGACAATTCATTTTATTAGCAAATGGTTTCCATAATTAGATAGCCAGCTCTATAAGCTTTAATTTGATATCTGGGTTTAGGTATATTAAGTGTAATCGTAAGACGCTAGAGCTGTTATGCTGGAGACACCCCCGAAGGTACACTGTAACCTTAAAATAGACTTCACTTTTTACATTGAAACTAGAAGTGTTTTTCTAAAATGTAAACAAATAATATATGGAAAAGGAGCAGTAACTCTCCAGAACAAGACTGAAACACTACAGAATGTAAGATATATTCACAAGTATTACAAGCATTATCGGTACCGGATCATTTTAATTGATCTTAATTGATTAGCTGTAACAAGCTACGCCCATTTTTAACTCGTGAATACGCGAAGCGTAATGAACGGGTTATCGCTGACGAGGACAGTTTCACTCACACACTCACTCGCTCGCTCCTTCCATCAGCTATAAACGTTGCCTAGGTCCTTGGTGTATCCCTAATCATAATATATGGTACTTCATGTATCCCTTATTGTAATGTATTTAGATATATTGCAGTGTAATATTGCATTGTAATCTAGGGTTGAAGCACTGATTTTAGTATTAAGGGTCAAGCACTGATTCCAGTATTTCCGGTGTATCGAAAGGGTTAGTTCTTATATATGGTCTGGGCTAGCAGCATATTATCTTATATCCCTTAAAAATTACAATTTCCGGCAGCTAGTCCTCGGTGGTGTAGTGGATAGTGTGCATGGAGTAGATCATATGGCCCGGGTTCGATTCCTTATTCTGCTGCTTTTATCTTCTTTTTCTACTGAAATAAAAACTAAGTGTTTAAATACAAAATAATAAGGGATACACCAAGTACATACCAAACGTTTCCTGGTAATTCCACTGACCAGTGCGTAAGACGATGTGGTAAAGGAATAGTCAATTGCCGAAAAAGGGGACAGTTTGAAAGCGCTACTCTGATATTTTGTATTTGGAGTCCTTTAAAGACCCAGTATTGTCCATTATGCTTCACGCACCTCTGTTATGGTTTGCACGGGAGCGAGGCTTCTATTGTTTTCCGGGGTTTTGCTTTTCTCGCAGCAAACATTCGATCGCGTGGAAAAGAATTATATCGCCTTGTGCTTTTGTTCTGTTCAAACGTTTTATATTAAATTACGTTCTTAAGTGTTGCCTGATAAATAAGCTACTCGAATAAACGTTTAACGACCGACATGGCCGATGCAAACGGATAACAAAGAGCTATAAGACCTACCGGATTTTTCAACGGTGGTGACTAGAATGGATACTCCAAAATCAGGTTGGACACCTTATTGAGACTTATATAACGAAGTAACTCGTTAGCTTTCAGTTGACGTTAGGGGCAGCAGTTTATATAGTTAAATTTAGGACTAAGTAACCCGAGAAGCTAGGTGGTACAGTGGCACAGTAGGCTATGTAAGCCTAAGGCTAGCTGAGGTCACAGGTTCAATCCTGAGTGGGGATTTTAGATTTTCTTTTTTACACTTAAAAATTTATTGAAAATAAATTCCAAGTGTCGACATTACGTTATATAATTCTCAATAAGTGTCCAAGGTGATCCAACCTAATTTTGGAGCATCCATTGTAGTCACGACCATTTTTCAACATCAAGAAAATGGCCGCCGATTCTCGCAGCACGCAATGCATAATGGACAATACTGGGTCTTTAAGGTGGCTCCATATAGCTATTGGCCAGAAATTTAACACAAACAGCGGTGATAAAGATGGTAAACCAACGCATTTTTATAATAAACGTGACCTTTCGTATGCTTAGCGACATACATTTTCAAAAGTAACCGTTTCAGTGTTTGAAAACTGTTTATATAGTTCAAAATTAGGGGTCTGGAACCAATATTAAGAAAACCAATCTTAACAGTAATTTAATAGTACGGATATACACGATCTTATTACTGTCTTTCGAGGCATAATATACACATACACGTAGCTTAGGCTTTCTCGTTTAAGGAGAAGTCTAATTTGGCAGTCTTGTCTCGTTACCATGGCAACCAATGATTGGGATGTTGGGCTTCTTGTTCAAACCTCTCAACGGATTTTCTCGGTTTTTACACTGTAAATATTCACGATTTTTGGTGAAACAGAAGAAACATTCAGTGAGAAAATCGTCCTCCGAACAATTCCTGCGCAGTCTCAAGGCAACCCCAAAAGGGATTGCCTTGAAAACATGCTTAGGATGGGCACTGGATGGAGAAAGATACAAATGGCTATCTGTAGGTTTGGAATAAACATCAGTCTGAATAAACCCATCGACAAGATGGAGTGTAACGTCTAAAACATTAAGTTTGTTCTCAGAAAAAACTAGTTCGAATTTAATAGTGGGATACAGAGAATTGATATACTCAGTAAAAAAATTCAGCGCAGAAAGACCTTGCTGCCAGAGATCAAAGATATCATCACGATATCTCCACCATTGTGAAGGTTTAAGACCAAATTTATACAAACACAAATCAAGACACAGAAAAATTACTTGTCACTAAAGAAGCGTACTGGAGTGCGCAACTATTTTCCCTTTCACCTTTTGGGCTAAATAAAAGACAAGAATTTTATTCTAAAAATCGTATTCATTACAATTAAATTCAGGGAGGTTTTATCACTAGGTTGTGATTTTCTTATAGTGAACTTTTAGCATAATTTTTTATCGCCTTTTTTAATTGTCTTAGCGTTCAAGCGCCTCGTTCGGGATTTTGTTATTTTTGTGCTGGCCTTGTCACTCAAAGGCTCTGAGTGTGGAATTTATTACTCATTGTTTAAGGACCCTGCTCAGGGATTTTGTTGTGGCATTGGCCTGTATGATTGTTCAGAGCCCTGAATGGGAAACTTATTAAGTTGGGGCTATTGTATAACTTTTTCTATTTATTTTTGATTGTTTTTCTTAGTTATTATACCTTTTGTTAAGTTTTTGCTCTGTATATATATGAAGAGGCAATATTTCGCAGTTAATTAATGGCGAATTTTTCGCTCTCTCTATATATATACAGAGGCAATATTTCGCATTTAATTAACGGCGAATTTTTCGCCCTGTATATATATACAGAGGCAATATTTCGCAGTTAATTAACTGCGAAGTTTTCGCTCTGTATATATATATATATATATATATATATATATATATATATATATACAGAGAAACTTATTTGCGAAATTTTAAGTTGCCTCTATAGAGGTATTTAACGCGAAATTCGCATTTGTCTCAAGCCCGCTTGAAGCGGAGAGTTGAAGGTGTTTGTCAGTTGAGAATCCACACTGGAAAATTGGCGATGAGCAGGATTATAGTGCTGTCGCTGAAATAAGCTTTAGCGGAGGTGAACTGAACCGTGTTTCAGCATTTTATTTGAGAACAATTTTAACCGGAATAAAGGCTAGTTTCGAAATTCCAATTTTTTTTATGTGTTTCTGACTTGCTATACTCAAACTTTTAATTTACGAGCCCGTGATTCTCCGAATTATGGCGATGAAATTCAGGTTTTTTTTGGTGATTGCATCTTGCATTTGTCCCTTCGTTGAGTTCGTTTGAGCCCGCTAGTTTTGGATTTTTGTTATTACAGCCGAAGGCTCATGGATCCACAACAACTGACTTTGACAATGTTATGACGAAATTTATCATCAAGAAGAGGAACGACGCATAAAAAACCGACTTCAATTTGTTGAACTGATTTTAAATAAAGCAGAAGCACTTCGACGTGCTACCGAACATCAGAGCTCATCCAGAATCGAAAATCATATCAAAAAGGAACACAATATGGAGCCAAAGAACCTCGAAGGCCATTACCAAAATTGTTTGTTTAATTAACGCAGTTTCCCATTAGTCACTTTTTCTTGTCACTTAACGTATTTTGTCACCTTACGCGTGGTTTCCATATAATCGCAGCGATCGTTACGATCGACGATCGCTGCGATTCTTGCGACCCTTGCGATCATACGGAAACCAAGACGTTGCGATCGTTGCGATTGCGATCGCAGAGATAGAAATTTTTCTATCTCTGCGATCGCAATCGCAACGATCGCAACGTTTTGGTTTCCATACGATCGCAAAGGTCGCACAACACTTTTTTCTGCGATCGTTGCGATTATATGGAAACCAGGCTTTACGCGTAAAATTGTAGATCTATTTATAATGCAAGAATTTACTTGACAATGACATCCCGAAGATGTCGAAACGTCGTTTATTATTTTCTCTAATTTTTGTATTGAAAATATTCCCTCAAGCCTTACTTATACAATTTTTAAAGGAATAAAAACGTACCTGATTTAGTGTTAGATGTGCCTTGCCTTTAGATCCTAAAACAAATCGTTGAACCTCACAGTAGTTTAAGAACACGCTACTTTGAAATAGTTTTCCTTGTCAGCTTTGTTGAGTGATGTTGGCTTTACAGTGCCCTGAAGCGGACATATAGATTCTTGTATTCGCATATTGCCTTGCGGTGCTTCTAAAAATAGAGTGTAGGTTTTTGTCGAGGGTCGAGGGTAAAATGTCGAGGGTTCAAAAACGTCGGTGATTTTTTTATTTTGCACTCGGAATGAATTCGGCCGATAAAAGAAGAGCCGGTACCAAAACATTTTATTTGACGAACCTAATTTATTAAACCTGTAGAACCTTTTTGTCGCACATTAACACACAGACGACCGGGCGAACTTTGCAAAACTGAATGAACGATTTGAGTGTAAACACTTCGGCTATATTATAAACAAGAAAAGCAATGAAGGTTTTCCTCTTTAATATATTACAGTAAAAACCGTTTTCATCGAAGTTTATTAGACAAGAGTTCTCGAGAAGAATCGTCAACATTCCAAGTTTTTCTTTTAAACAATTCATTTTTTAACTGGCTCGTCGCTTTGCGACGAGTGAGTTCTTAAAATACCTATTTTTTCTTTCTGTCGTGTCACCTGCCCCGGGAATCGCTTTTGCTGCGGCCAACACAGTACCTAGTTTACTTCCGGTTTTCAGAAATAACGTAATCTGTGATGTCATCAAAACGACGTCACGGCAGCGTCACGCGATTACGCCGTAACGCCGCCAACCCCAACCCACACTACACCAACCTTTACCTTCAAGTCAACCTTATATTAGACAAAGACGAACAGTGGCTTCCTTGTGGTAGTGTTTTCTTATAAAAGCAATTTGAAATAGAAACGTGCTGTACATAGATGCGTATTACGTGCAAGAGATAATTCTTGGGAACATGCGGGTTCTCATCGTCTTGCTGCTTTAGAAAAACTGCTGCTTTTGTTATGGTACATTAAAATATATGACAAATGTTTCTTACGCGTGCGCATGTTTATCACGCAAAAGGAAGATTTTGTTGGGGGGAGGGGTGCGTGACTCGTTCCAGACCTTCCTCTGCTCGATTGATGGTGCAAGAGTTACAAACTGAGTTGCTCTCGTTGCTTTATCCTTTCGTTGATCGTTATAAAAGCAAGCGATATCGTTCGTTTGCTGTTCTAAAACAAAACGATACTGTAAGAGACTCGACTGTTGGATTTGTGAGACATCGATGGTCAATTTGATGCAGCTGCTGTGACATTCATCAATCGCTTCACTTTGACAAATTTTGGTTAGATATTCTCCAAGGTAAGCGCTCGATCGTCCGCGGCCGTTTTCTGTGATTAGTTCAAAATACAACCATATGTTTTTCACATTTTCTTCGTTTTAAGAGACGTCTAGGAGGAAGTCATGATCATTTAAGGGAAATGGCTTTGCTTTGAGATTTATATCCTTTGAATATCGCTACCGTGTGTGATTTTGTTGTTTACACAAGTAGTATAGCGAACTGAGACCAATAATTAGGCAACTACAATTCAAATATTTACCGTTCTAATTTCCACGGAGTTGTTAAACAATTTTCGGATATGTTCTATTTCTGGTCTGGTAAATGGAAAGCGGGTTGATCTTTTCTAACCAAATCAATTGTCAAACAGTTGAGTTTAGATCAAATAAATCGTTAAACACGTCCTGGCAAGTCTAAGGACTGCTGAGTAAACAATTCTCATGCATTACGGCATGGAGTCACGCTCAAATTCCACACATCTCGTATTTATGTCACGCTATGGTCGACTGTTAATCATTTGATCGATCATGTTGATTTTGTTAATTTATTCGAAACCCCATCACCGATTCTCCAAAATGCCTGTCTTTAAACAATCCTGATTAGGTGGTTTCAAGGATTTTAAAGCGAAAAAGAAATGTACAAAGTTCTAAACTTATGTTTTTTCTAACAATACCGAGCCGATCAGAGAAAAAAATATAGACCTGAAATTGTAGCCTACCAAGGGATGGACGATTTTATTTTTGTGGGGGGAGAGGGGGGGGGGGGGGGGGGGGGCAAGGGGGGTGTTGGGCAATTTTTCTGATCTTGATTTTTTTCCTGTCTGGATGTTGTGCAAGAATTTTTATCGGGATTGTTCCATACCTGTTTTTTCCATTGGCTCGCTGTGCATTATTTTTTCTTTACTTTTCCTGTGCAGGAATTTATTTTTTTTAATAATTGCCCAATACCCCAACCCCCTCAACCCCCGGTTGACTAGAATTTGCCCGCCAATCGCATCGTATGGCAGTCTCAGGAATAGTAGCTCTTTTAGTCTATTCCGGTCCTTTGTAAAAATGACTGTCTTGATACGAATAGTTTTTCAAATATTTTCTCCGGCCGGTGATAAAATCTTTTGTGCGGCGCGTTTTGTGAATCGGTGTCTCGACGGGGAAATCCTACAGGAAACTTAGCTTATTTTTAAAATTACATGATGTAAATCTCTTTCAATGAAAATCTCTCCGAAGAAACCTATCCAAAACATCAAGCTGCTTTTCTTTTCTGTAGGGAATCATAAATTATGCTCAACGAATTTATAATGATGCGAACGCTGCAATTATTTTGGCCGCGCCAATTCGAAGGGGAAAAAATGAATTGTTTAAAAGAAAAACTGGTAATGTTGACGATTCTTCTCGAGAACTCTTGTCTAATAAACTTCAATGAAAACGGTTTTACTGTAATATATTAAAGAGGAAAACCTTCATTGTTTTTCTTGTTTATATTAAATATAGCCGAAGTGTTTACACTCAAATTGTTCATTCAGTTTTGCAAAGTTCGCCCGGTCGTCTGTGTGTTAATGTGAGACAAAAAGGTTCTACAGGTTTAATAGATTAGGTTCGTCAAATCAAATGTTTTGGTACCGGCTCTTCTTTTATCGGCCGAATTCATTCCGAGTGCAAAATAAAAAAATCACCGACGTTTTTGAACCCTCGAGTCCTCGACATTTTACCCTCGACCCTCTACATTTTACCCTCGACCCTCTACATTTTACCCTCGACCCTCGACAAAAGCCTACACTCATCGCTGAGTGCCATGCCGAATAAGATGTCATCACTTCATAACTCAATTATTATTATTATTCAATGGCATATTCGAATTTCACAATACAACTTTGAATTTTGATGGTAATCACACTCCATATTTTTACCCGTCGTATAGGCAAATATTCTCACAACAAGCAACGTCGCTTTCGAACAAAATCTCGTTTGACTATACCAAATAAAGTTACGGCGAAATTTCGTGAGAATGAATTTAAAACGCTCCAAGTAAAATAAAGGTTGCTCTTGATTTATACTACCTTTGGCTTTAAAGCCAGAACCGTTGTAACGACTCCTGCGCACGTTTCTTACATATGCAGTACTACAGTAGGGTAGTCCAGCACTTGTCTAAATGATGTCTGTGATTCGCTAAGAAAACAATAGATTTGTCCCGCTGGGATAGGGATTAGGGATAGGGGCATTTTTCAAGTGATATATCAATTGTATCGTTCGCCAATCACAGACATCGTTTGGGCAGCTACGGGGCTCCCCCCTACAGTACAACCTTGACAACCTCGTACCAGGGCCTCCTCTAATGGGCTTCTCCACATTCAAAATGACGGGGCGGGCGTACAAACTCCAGGACAAGGCAGACAAAACATCCCAAGAATTGTGGAGTATTTTGTCATGTAACACACACTGAAATGACGTTTTCGGAGGTCATTTCCAACGACTGGAAGCCGTGTTTGTATGCTGTCAATCTGCATGAAACCCTTGTTTAAACGAATCGAAGACATTCCATTGTGTTTTACGCGACGAAATGCTCAGGTTGTTTTTAAGTATTTTGACAGCCCAGACCAGGGGATTCAACGCCCGCGCAGAAGGCCCTGGGGACGAGATTGTGCTTTTCTGTAACTCGACATTTCTCCTTGACGAACACACGAGCTCACACAACTGGGTTAGTTTTTAATTTCCAAAACGTTTGGAGATCAAACCTCTTCGAGGTCACTACACATACAGCTGACTACAGCTTTTAATCCTCACGTTATGCATCAGTCAATTCCAGCAGTGCTCGTGTCCCCCCGGGACAACCCACGGGCATTAGCATTTTGTGAAAAAAATATTGGCAAATGCCCCATGGAGGGGTAAAAAAGCGGCTATACAAATGCCTCGGGGTATCGTAAAACAAGAAGGAAAGTTCTTCTATTGCAGTCTCTTCCAAAGTAATTGGAAGGCAAACTTAGACTTCCCATAGTTTGCCACTAGTGACCGATTAGCGCAAGTTCGCAACAAATTTCTTTTCAGAAATGGAGCCAGGGTTCTTTGAGGTCAAAAAAAAAAACCAGGATGTCAAATACCCCAGGGTATAGTGAAGATAGGCTAATGCCCGACCCCCGGGATTCGAACGTGACCAAATGCCCGACTAATACCCAAGGGGGGATGCTGGAATTGACTGATGCATTGATAGTGTAGACATCAGTTCTTTTCTACTAATCGTTTATGTACA
This sequence comes from Cladopsammia gracilis, assembly GCA_022457155.1. Classification (NCBI taxonomy): domain Eukaryota; kingdom Metazoa; phylum Cnidaria; class Anthozoa; order Scleractinia; family Dendrophylliidae; genus Cladopsammia; species Cladopsammia gracilis. The sequence continues at coordinate 1,061,822 of JAJGOT010000187.1, read as the reverse complement.
CCAATCTTTGACAAATCATATATTAAGCATCCACACGTTCTCTTTGATTCTCCACTACTAGGCTGTCAACTTTTATCGCCTCCAAAATGTTGGCAACAAACTTCGATAACTATGAATTTATGTATGTATGATCTCTTGACATTGTTAAATTATCAGTCACCGCACTCTATTGACGTGCCGTGCCGTACCGTGCCGTACCGTACCGTACCGTACCGTACCGTACCGTACCGTACCGTGCCGTGACGACATAACGTTCAATAAAACTAAAAACAAATAAAAGTGACAAACTCCTGACAATATATATTAACACTTTTGAAAGAAATAAAAATAGAAAGCTCTGGTAATGCTTGATTATCTCAAGTGACTTAATTTTGCCTTTCGTTAGCCCCTATCCATTGCGTCACAAGCCAAAAGAAGGTCACGGACGTCACGTCATGCAATATTTGGAGGTATTGCGTGACACGTTGGAAAAAATAAGAAGTCAAGAGGCGATGAATGTGCGTGATGAGCCAATAGGGTGACGTCACAGAATCGTTAAAGGGCGCAAAGATCGCGGGGGAAAAAACGAGCCTTACGGCTCTCAAATCTCCTTAAAGGGGCTATGTTATGATGATGTTTGTCAAAACTTTGTTAAAATTAGAGTGTACTACAGTACCTACCTAAGTAATGTGATGCACAAAAATTGTTTTGAACATCAAGAGAAAGATATACAGTGAATTCTTTAAGGAAGAACAAAACACAACCTCGTTCCCAGGGTCTCTCTTCTTCCCTCCCCATGGGGCAAGAAGAAGAGAGACCCTGGGAACGAGGTTGAACAAAACACTGCCGTTTTTTAATCGACTGGGTAAAAATTTGAAAAATTTAGCTTTTTGTGTTAATCCGATTCCATCCTGACCACCTGCGGTCACAAACACTTTTGAATAATACAAACATAGTGAACAAAGCTGATACTACGTAGAACAATTAACGCGACAACGACATGATAGAGCCCAAACTGAAAGCCAAAATCTAACCGTGGACAACTGTTTCGACCTGGTTGGGTCTCGTCAGCACGGCGTAGCAGCAAAAAGATAGAAAAACTAGCGCGAACGCCAATTTTCTACCAAATCGCAAGTGGTGATGGCAACAATGAGAGCTCGAATCCAAATGTTTGACCCAACCAGGTCGAAACAGCTGTCCACGGTTGCATTTTGGCTTTCAGTTTGGGCTCTATCATGTCGTTGTCGCGTTAATTGTTCTACGTAGTATCAGCTTTGCTCACTATGTTTGTATTACTATTTTTGGCTGATCAGATCTTCTACAGATCCTACGTACTCCAGCAGCATTTTCGTTCACGGTCCTTTGTTCATTGTTCTACTTTTCAATAGTTTCTGTTCACTAATATATTCATTGTTGACAAAACTGGCCTATTATTTGGATGTTTCCATTGCTAAAAATCTCTGTTGTCTTTTCAATGTAATAAAAAAAATTAGTTGACAGCACCTTTAAAATCAAAAACACAGTGGACTTATTTCAATAAACTGGTTTAAAGACATGAAAAAGTAAAATTATGTAGATAGAAAAAGGTTAAGATGCGGATATGTATTAGTATGTCACTAGCTCTCTTTCTTCGACCTGCAACAAAAGTAAAAAAAAAAACATTGAGTAATCAGACCAGTGTTACACGTCATATATTCCGCTGCATAATAAGCATGCACTAAGGTATGAACCATTAGACGTCTGAAGGGGTGGGGGAGGGGGGGTTGGGTTATCTAACGTGTGCACGAATAGCTGTGTCGCTGCAAAGATAAATTGAATTAATTACGTTAAGATTCTAAAAATTCCTTAAGAAGCTCGCGCTTTAAAACTTTCTTAAAAACCGAGACAGATTTACTAAATTTTAAAATAGGGTCCAAACAGTCGATTTGACCACGCTAAAAAGTTAAGACTATAGACATTTTTAATAAATACCACAATGTACCATTTTCCGCCAATGACGTCAAACATTTTTATGGAATTCTCTTTACAATTCAAAAGAATACATTTGACGTCGATAACGGAATATGATGCATTCTGGTATTTATTAAAAGGGTCTATAGGTATAAAAGTTATTTATCGTTCTAAAACGTTCCATTCGATATAGCAAAAATAGCTTGTTCGAAATCCCTCGTTCTGAAAACGTAACGCGAAAAAATAACAGAAATCGATTGGGCGCGTTCCTACTGGGCACGAAACGACTGGTAAGCGTTCGCTTACATGTAGCATGGATTAGTAAAGAATAAAATCAACTACCAGGGGAACCAACGAACATGAATGTGGCAGAGAGATGTTGGTAATTTAGACCGTATTTCAAAATGTTCTTTTTTTAATTTACCTGTCCTTTTCGTCTCGTGTCATCTTTTTAAAGATCGGGTAGATGAGTATCGGATTCAGAACGTGCCATCCAAGGACGACCACTGGAACAATATAGTAAACGGAGCGCCAAATCTGAAAAACAAAAAACCCAGCAACACATGTACTGTCAGTGACTAATGATAGATACAGAACGCAGATAGTTTAGCCACAGAAAATGAAAGGGCTATTGAAGGAATTATCTGTTTTGGCTATACAAAAAATAAAGCTCCAGTTTTGTTTAAAATCACTGTTAATGGTTGTCTAAAATTAAAAAAATGTATATTTAAAGCTAATCTTGTTCTCGAATCAAGAGTGATTCAGTTCGGCTTTCCTTCTAATCCTGAAACTTCACATTGCTAAAATTTATACCAGAGTTGAATTATCCGTCTGGAACAGATACCACGCAGCTCTTAACAACCTTTTTAATTTTATTGACCCTGGGTATCACGCAGCTCTATTGTTTTCAGGGCTAGGGTCCATTGTTGTGTTGTTTGTTTTGTTTTCTCAGCCAATCACAGAAGACCTTGTAAGAGCTGCGTACTGCCCCGTCTGGAAGTAATACATCAAACACGAGGAAGAGTGTTTTCGCTCTTCCCATCGTTCCCCGCGCTCCCATTTTATATTTTACTGTTCTTTACTGATAGGAGCCTCTGCGGAGGAGAGAGTTAGGATATCCAAACACTGAGAAGTCAAATGGTTGAAAAACGAGGCGTAGCCGAGTTTTTTTTAACCCACTTAGAAGTGTTTGGATACCTGATGAAACACACTTTCGATTGTTTGATATAACTTCTCAAACTGATTATCAAATGCGGAGAAAACGAAGGAATAAAATCGCCAAAATCTATGCAAATTAAGACCGGATACCCACACCTCCTTCACGGTAGTGATTTCCTTTGTGTTACCGTCATGAATTATTAATGAGTTTGAGAAGGATAATTCATTCAGATGAAAATTCGGTGTTCAGAAGAATTTTGGGGCAAAATTCATCATCGGTTAACTCGTCTGTCGACACGCCTCCAAGACGTGCGGATAATTCGTCTGAGACACAGGGAGCAGAGGAGCCAAATTTGACCTAATACGCGTTCGAACTTTGAGCTTTATACGCTCGCTGTGTCTTGCGTTATTCCATCTGTTGTTTTCGAGTTTTTCCCCCAGCGGGATCCCAAGCGTAATCGGCGCTTTCCGGAAAGCGTAAGCTTTCCGAGCGAGGCACGTAATGATTTTTTGGTGCCCACAGTCAGCAATCTGCGGTTACCCAACGGAAAGCTCCGATTACGCTTGGGGTCCCGCTGGGGCGAAAAACAGACTCGTAGATCGAACGTAAAGGTCACATTTGGCTCCTCTGCTCCCTGTGTCTGAGATAGATAATCCACCGTAAATGCCTGAATAAGCGGCGCGCCCGGGGCGCTTATTTAATTTTCTGAGTCGAGGAGGGGGGGGGGGGGGGGGGGCTTATACGAAGGGGGGAGGGGGTTTATTTCGTTTTTCAAATTTCAGCGTCAATATGACATTGTATATATTTCAAGTGAACACAAACTGTAACATTAAATAGAAAAACTGGAACGTATCTTTCAGTAGAAACACAAATCTGTGTGTGTACATATATACCCTTCGCTTTCAACGTCCTGTTGTCACTTTGTTCCGGTCATCCTTCCAATCCACTTCAATTTCTTGGGGGAGGGGTGGGGTGCGCTTATAAGAATGGGGCACTAATAGACCATTTTACAGTTGTCTTCTTAGTGTCCTGGCCTTTGAGTGGAAGCGAGGCTGCAGGTGACCTTGCTTTGATACAGACCTTGGAGCTTTTCAGATGTAAATTTAGCTAGTTAGCATGAGAACAGCATTATTAACATATGAAAGGCAGAAAGGTTTGTATCAAAGCAAGGTCACCTACAGCCTCACTTCCACTCAAAGGCAAGGTCACCAAGCACACAACTGTAAAATGGACTATTCGAAGGTTGGCGCTTATTTGAAGCTGGGCGCTAATTCAAGCATTTACGGTAGACTGAAAACGAAGACAATTTTTCACCCAGTTTCACAAGAGGGGGTACTGGTTTCTATTTGTACGCAAGGTTTCTTGTAATGCCTATTTCCTCTCCCTAGTCCTTTACTGGGAAACTTTAAAGATTCGTCTGAGTTATCCGTCCTAATTCGTCTTCAAATTGATACTAAAACGAATAATTCGTGTGACGGATAATTCAACTCTAGTATAAATTAGGCCATTCGCGTTAACAAACAGTCCTTGTTCAGCTGCGCCCACACCAAACAAAAATCCTAAAACAAAGGAGTTTCCTACCCGATTGTATCGTTGAAAGGTCAGCAGATTGAAAGCCACATTACAGTAGCCAAGACCAAAGAGGACAATAAACATATACACTCCAATAACAGGAATCTTCACATATGCGGGCATCTGTACCAAAGGTGTCTTTGTCACAGTGTAGCACATGGTCCAAATCTAATGAGAAAAGAGTACAACAGAACATTAAAGGGACACTGTCACCTATTTTTAGTATCACTTTAAAAAGCCAAAAAACATATTTTTTTAAATGGAAACCTTAAAATAATGGTCCAGTTTTGTTAACAAATACTCTACCAGTGCACAGAAACTAGTATTCGTTATCTTTGGCTGCGGATGGCCAGGATGGAAATGGACTGCAACTTGAAAAAATTGGCCAATTTTTTCAAGTTCCTCCCAAGAGTCGTGGAAAAATCGCAGAAAACTTATTATGGTTTGTTCTTCCTTGAAGAAATCACTTGATATTATCTTGTTGGTGTTCTAAAAGCAATTTTATGTTTGAGCAAAGGTACTTTGTCATATATTTTGTGTATTTTGACCAAAACACAGCAAAATCTGCGTTACAATGCCCCTTTAAAACCCGATCCAAGTTTTAACTGTCTAGTCTGGATGAAATCTTGAATTGTGATAATTAGGCGGTAATTTCCTGTGGTACTGTTTATTAAAGAAATAAAAAACGCGCCGAGTGCATTATTGAGTTATATAAGCACGCGAGAATTTTTAAGAACACGAGAGAAGTGCAGAGAAGCACGAGCCAATGGCGAGTGCTTCTCGCACTTCTCGAGTGTTCTTAAAAATTCCAAAGTGCTTATATAACTCAACAATGCACGAGGAACAAGTTTTTTTATTTCTTTTATAAAATAAAAACGGTTATAATGAATCTTACGACACGCGTGTGCTTTATCGAGTTATAATGAACTCGCGGGAACCAATCATAGCGCGCGCATTTCCTTGAGCATTTTATAATATGTTATACAAGGTGTCTGAATCTGCACTCTGTAGAAAAAATCCTCAAGTGTGGCTATTCTACTAAAGGCTATTGTGTAGTATTTTTCTCTCGTGCTGCCTATTTTTATTTAGTTTAGTAAAGGTAGGTCTACATTTGTGTAACTTTTGAGTTTGCATGATAAAATCCCTAGCGTGACCACTGTCCTCTGGTACTATTTATTATGCTGTACAAGGTGGTTCTAACTTTTGAGTCTGTGTATGAAATCCTAAAGTGTGACCATCCAAATGAAAGCTACTGAGCAGTACTTTCCTGTGGTACTGTTTATTATGCCGTACAAGGTGGTTCTAACTTTTGAGTCTGTGGATGAAATCCTAAAGTGTGACCATTCAAATGAAAGCTACTGAGCAGTACTTTCCTGTGGTACTGTTTATTATACTGTGCAAGGCAGTTCTAAGTTTTGAGTCTATGGATGAAATCCTAAAGTGTGACCATTCAAATGAAAGCTACTGAGCAATACTTTCGTGTGGTACATTTTGTTATGCTGTAAAAGCTGGTTCTTTGAAGTCTGTGAATAAAATCCTGAAATGTGATCAATCAAATGAAAGCTGGTGCTGTTTGTTTTTCAGCACTTTAAAACGTGTAATTTGGTATTTTATCCTGTTATGAACCTGGTCGCTACTGGAAGTCAGAAATAAGAGGGTTAAGACAGCTAACTTAAATACCCCCGCCCCGCGCGCCACGATTATAGTCCACTAACAAAAAGAGTCTGGTCAAAAGCCCTCCTGGTTATAATAGTTGATTATTTTACAAGTCTGTTCAACGTTTTGATCTATTCAGTAAATTGTTGTTAGAAGCACTGCGAATATCTTGACAATGCTGTGAGCAAAGTTCAACTTCAATTTGTTTTTTTTTTTTCTGATCAGCTCATTCTACAACGGTTTTTATCCATTCCGCTTATATAAGGTTCCCTCGGATATAAGCCCAACCAAACCCCGCTACGAATTTGTACATGTACAACCCCAGTGCTTATAACTGGGATTTTATGTTATAAGAGCTGTTTTCGATTGAGTGTCGTTAAACCAAAACCAAAGTGATCACTTTGGCCAATCATAACTGACGTACGCAATCCAATGAACCAATAACAACTCGAAACGAATAGCCGCCGCCGATTTCCCTTTCGTAAACAAGCGATGCCATTTTTAACGGTCGATGCCATCATAAGCATTCATTGGTAACCAGGCCTTTTGTAATGGTCGATGCCATTTCTCTGGATTGGGATGAAAGTAGGCTATCATTATTAGATAAAACTGGGTTTAGGTAAAGCGATTATTAGATCTAAGCTAGATTCGCGGTTAGTTAAGATTTAGGGTTAGGGTGACCCGTTATTGATATATATTAAGAAAAGCACCTTTTATAATTAAAATTTTCTTGGATTTGCCGGATCAACCAAGTGGTCTGGTGGTAAAGGAGAGATGCTAGTATGTAGACGTTCCGGGTTCGATTCTAGGTATTTTATTGCATTTTTCTTTTTCTGATCGAAAAAAAAAACAATTCTAAAATTGGTGAAAAATTTTCTAAGTGTCGCTGAAATGGCAACGCTTGCTTACGAAAGGGAAAACTGCATAGCCGCCACCGCCAACGCGGGAAAACGCGTGCGAGCAAGTCATGGTAGGTTTTGGTTTTACAAGCCATAAAATTGCAAAACCAAAGTAATAGCGAAATTACTTTCGACACTCAATTGAAAATTGCCTTAGAACATCAATCAAGAGTTGGATAAAAAGCTGATTTACCTGTTTTTCCATCAAGATGATGACGAATTCTAAAAAGAAACAGATGAAATATCCAGAGAACATGCCATGCCACACAGCAAGGAACATCAACGTCAGGAAATGGGAGAGATGTTTGTTACCAAGGAAACGTAGCCGCTTGAAGACATATCTACACAATAAATAAAAGGAGTTTTACCACACAGGAAAAATTGGCCTCCCAAAAGCTACTTTTTCTTGTCTTAAGACGAGTAATTTCATTCTATTTATGACAAAATAGACAAATCATGCTAAAGAAAAGGTGGGACATGTTAAAAAAGGCTTCGTCTCATCCACATATCCCATTAGAGAATTGAGTTGAGAAATTCTCTTTCAGTCGCAAAAGCAGATACATGTACCACGCAGCTCTTAACGACTCTAATTTCATTGGACCTGGATATCTCGCAGCTCTATTGTTTTTGGGGCTAGGGTCCATTGTTGTGTTGTTTGTTCTATTGCTTTCTCCGCAAATCAGAGAAGAGTTTGTAAGAGCTGCGTACTGCCTTCGCAAAAACACCAAGGATCAAATCACGAAAAAAAAAACAATATTGAGAAAGCACCGGGAAAATGGAAGTATTTCTGCACAGCTTTCATTTGAGTGGTGACACTTTAGGGATTTCGTCTACAGATTCTCAAGATCGAACGACCTTGAATAGGAACAGGATTTCATCCTCGGATTTAAAACCTAATATTATTTTACGTCATGTGGTTTACCTTTGGGAGTGAGACGCTGATAAACATAAAATAAAATTGTCCACAAACCTGAATACCCATTTATTGGTGTTGATATTAAATGAATCAATACAGTGCTGAAAAAAAAAAACATGTAAGTATGAATCAATTTGAAAACAAAACTTGACATCAAAAACCTTCGTCGCACTAAGCGTTTTCACATGTTGCGGCATTCATAAAGATGGCATGTAAATTTTCCTAAAAAATGGTTTTGGGACTCTCTTTTTTTTATTATTATTTTTTTATTTACCACTTATTTTATTTACAATATTCATATTGATAAATATTAAAAGTACAATCTCGATTCCAACAAGTAAATACAGTGCAAGTGGTGTTAAGTATTTGAAATTTAAGTAAAAAACAACAAACAAACAAAAAAAAAAGAATTAGGAACTAGGAACTAGATTACAGAAATTATAATATGAAGAGAGAGAAAAAATTGCAAGCGTAACTATGGAGAAGACAATTAATGTTAAATAAAATGTTTCCAGTTCCTATTAAAATTGTCAATGGTTTGTTTTTGTATGCTATTTGTTGTAAAATTTCGAGTTTGCTTTTAAGGTTTTGGGACTCTCAGTAAATGTCCATGCAGGGTTACTACTTTAAAGAATTTACCTGTAATTGCTTTTTCCTTTTTGTCAAACTTTGCTTAAATCGCCACCAAGAACTCTTACTCATAATATATACAATAATTATTATTATGTTTCTACAAAGAGGAAGATTTTTTAAAAGTGATGATTTTCAAAGGAAAAGCATAGCATAATAAAATATTGATTTTGATCAGCAATTTTATCAAAGTGGACCACAAAAAGGGTTGGGCGAATTTCCATCCTAGCCACACATTACCCAACACTCATTTTATTAAAACAGTTTTAGTGCAAAATACTATAGTGAAACTTGTATTACAGCCATGCTCCGTCACGCGTGACCAGTATTTTTGAAAATTTGAATGGATTTTTCAAGTTTACGCGTCGGTTTTGTAAATTCGTTCCGAGATTCGGAATCCCCGTAGAATTTTACCGCACTGATTTTCGGAAACAAAGAGCAACAAAATATCATTTTATTTGAAATGTTACATATCCGAACAATATTTGGCTTTTTATGCGCGTAGCGAAGTTATTTTTCCGTTAACTCGTGACTTTCAAAGTGTTTTCCAGAGAGATCTTCATGGTTTCATTCAAATCTCGGACGTTACAAAAAAAAAAAATTCAAATGTTCATTTCAGTCTTGTGATTACTGGTCACGCGTGACGGAGCATGGCTGTAAGCGGACCCCATATTAAGCAGACATCCTCTATAACACCAGCTGCTTGGGTCCCTGAATTTTCTTCCTATATTTACTGTAAAAACGAACCTGTATTCAGCGGACACTAGAGAGAGTCCCGAGGGTGTCCTCTTTAATAACCCTTTCACTCCCAGAGTCAATAATGGAGACATGTAATGGAATTCTAACTTTTGAGTCTGTGGCCAAAATCCTATGGTGTGACCATTCAAATGAAACCTCTTCAGCAGTAATTTTGCATGGTAACATCTGTTTTTCAATATTTTACAAAACGAAATTTGGAGTTTTTCTTGAACTTTGACCGTTGGCACTCTTGGGAATGAAATTAAAGGGTCAATACAGGTTTCACCGTATACCGACTACTACGAAACTGGAAATCAGTTAGACCTATAAACTTCCGGATCTACTCCTACAGGTAAAACGAGTCAAAACAGAACAAACAGCGAAAGTGCTTGTTGTTTTAAAAACATTTTGCTTACCTGGAAAGTATACATAGTTTCATAAACTGAAATCTTGATATTTCTGAGTCCATCCCATTTCACTTTGCCATCTTCTGTCTTTCCGTTATAACTGATCCCAGAAATAATACAGCTACCTTCCTACACAACACACATACAGAATGCAATATATACACACTTTTATCAAATTATTCCGAACGTTTCCAGGGTCATTTCTCGACCCATTTACTGTTAAATGTGCTGTTACATGTAACAGTTTTTGGTGTCGTGCCTTGTCTCGCAAAAAGAATTGTTGCAAGTTGCATGCATGATTTTTGCGTGTGTATAACACCCCTTCATGCGACTGAATTTTTGTTTATAAAGTTGCAGAAACGATTAATCGTTTTCTTCTTTCTACAACAAATTTCTTCAAGTTGCACAACAAACCTATGTGTAACATGGCTCTTGCAACTTGTTTCGTCACACTCTGGGGGACAGATGCGTCATAAAATTATTTCAACTTACGCAACTTTTATCGCGAGACAAGTTGAATGACAATTGTAACGTGTACCTTAATAGACTTTTCCTAAAAATACCATACACTGTATTTTTTAAGTTCAGGTTTAGCCATTAATATCCTTCGTATTTGGTACGACCTGCACCAACCTGGTTCCCAGGGTCTCTCATCGTTCCACTGGAACGAGAGGGGGCGGGACGACGAGAGACCCTGGGAACAAGGTTGGACTTGCACATACCATGGATCAACTTCTCAAAACTAAAATTTGCATATTTAGTGCATTTGCGCACAAAATTACTGGCGCAACATGGTTTTTCCTGTGTTTCTGGTTTACAACGTAATAAGCCTTAAGGCCCGGCTAAACGAACGCAACATTTCAACGCAACATCTTGCAACATTGTTGGATCGTGTTGTGAAGGAGCTGGCCAAACACGCGCAACATGTTGGATGGTGTTGGATCAAGTTTGAAAATGGTCAAATTTGATCCCCCATCCAACATGGTGCATGTTGTAACAGGGTGGCCAAAAACGTGTTAACAAGTTGCGTGCAACAATGTTGTAAGATCACAGGTAACCCAAGCTATATGAGTCACAGTAACCGTTACGGATTTGTATGAGAAAAAACAGTCCATTCTAGGAGCTAAAAAATACAAACAAGATTTCAATAAAAATTGCCTACCTTACTTCGCTTGTGTGTTTCCTTGTCTCCTATGTGTTTTGGGGGGCGATTTAGAGCGTTTCCAGTGAGTTTTAGTTCCATTGCTTTCTCTCTATATATCCTTTAGAGAGAAAGCAATGGAACTAAAACTCACTGGAAACGCTCTAAATCACCCCAAAAACCCCACAGGAGACAAGGAAACACACAAGCGAAGTAAGGTAGGCAATTTTTATTGAAATCTTGTTCGTATTTTTTAGCTCCTAGAATGGACCGTTTTTTCTCAAACAAATCCTTATAATTTCGCTCGTAACGGTTACTGTGACACATATAGCTTGGGCTACCTGTGGTAAGATGTTGCGTTGAAATGTTGCGTTCGTTTGGCCGGGCCTTTATACGTATTTACAACACACTGAAATAAGCGAAAAAAATAGTTGACACACTGTGCACCAAAAACACATATATCTCTGTCCATTGACTGTACTCTGCCGCATTAACCCCCGTCCCCCATCCAATATTGTGGGATTGTAACTACAGACCAGACTAAACGATACACAGTATTGTCCGCGGGAGGGGGTTGGGAAAAAGGGGGGTGGGGCTGAAATGCGTCATGTCCCGAAGAAAACGGGGTTCAAAATGTCCATTTGTCAACAATGGTCGCCTATTGTAGCTAAGACTATCGGTCCTTCGGGTCTTATTTTTTGGCAAGATAAGTGGGGAAGGAGGGTAGGGGACCCCTGGCATGGGCCACTTCCTTAGAGATCTGCCACTGCATTTCCCCTTTGCTATTGATAAAACTGTTTCACTTACTGAGAGGCACCACACTGCCAGGTATTTCATGAGAGCCACTTTGCTGAACCAAATAATGAACCAAGCTTTACCGAGGTATGAGTATCTCTGCAGGAAATACAATTAAACAGAGCCAGCAGATCAGATGCTGTACGTCAAACCAGTGAAACATTATTTTTATAGATCTATCTGTATGGCAGACCTCGGTTACATTACCATCATCATTATCTTTATTTAAAAAAAAACACGGTAAATACATCAGGCATTAACAATTTAATATAAACTACAACTTAATAAGAAACTATGTATGTAAATTAATCTTCTATAATTTAAAAATATAACTAACTATTAAAGAAAAGTAAACTAAAATAAAGCCTGTTTTACATGAATGCCGTGTCGGAATTAATTAAGAATCGTCGGAAAGTTCTTACTTCAAGAATCTATAACAAAAATCATTATGTTGAAAAATCAGTCAAAATCAGGGTTAAACTAAAGCCTGATCAACAGATGTTGCAACAGTTGTTGAACAAAATTTATGTTGAACAGTGTATCATGCCTTGTTGAGTGTTGAAATAGGCCATTCAACATGTTTAACGTTGTTGAACGCAAATAAACCTTTAAAATGTTGAACATGATTTCTACATAATTTTGTACATATTTTTATAAACTGTGGGAAGAACAAAAGTGCAATGCATTGTAATTTTATGATCAAAGTTACCGTGGTTAAATAAAGTTTTTTTTATAATATGACCATACGGCCCCGCTGACGCAATCCTACAGAAAATAGAATCGCAAGGTGACGAGAGCGGGACCATACGGGTTGACGTGAGCCGGTCCAGAAAAGCCGTCCGGCCCCGCTTGAGTTCAAGCGACCTCGCACTGCACGACTATTCTTGTACTTTCTAGTCATACTATAAAATACTTATTGACTGAGTTTGGTCGGGCCGGACGGGAAAATATTTGGCTCTCGGTCATGGCGTACGGACCTCGAAACGAAATGGCTCTAAATGAAAAAGTTTTTAGAAATAAAAAATTTCCCGACATGTTTTTTCTTTATTATTATGTCAACCTAGCTGCATGTACTGTTGTAGGGTTGCACTGTTGTTGGGTTGTAACTCTTTAAAGTGTCCCCTACAAGCTAATAATTCACTTTGAGAAAACAGTGCTTAGAAAAATATCGCGCGTTATTAACAAACTTCCGTCAATTTTCACTTTTTCAACATTTTTTGGGGGGATGAAAGATCATTCTGAAACCTTTATTTTAACCCTGCAAAAACAAATTTCGAGAAAAATCGTCGATCTGAAGGTACTCTGGCCTTGCCTGTTCTTTCATTCACTCTACAAATCATGGATCGGGTGGGTAACACTGAGATCAAAATGGACTGATAGAGGCAGCCAGAGGTGCTTTCCACGAGCTGAAGTCTGTTCTCACTATGAATACTGCGTAAAAAGGACATGTTTGTTGTCCGCTCTGCATTCATTTAAATCACCAATCAGAGTGGTTGTTAGTCGTTTTCCCTTCAGATATCTCAAGAATGTGACTGAACGTACTCTGATTGGTGGAAATATTGAACGGTCTGATGACGTCAAGAACAAGCCCTCAAAAAAAGGACATCAGGAGGGGAGAGGAGGGAGTGAGTGCGAGCGACCTCGGACCATCTGAGAATCAGGCCATGCATGACATGATCTATTAGGGAGTTTTAGATTTGAGTACGCGATTGAGTGCGAGTACGAGATTGAGTACGAGTACGAGTACGACTTTTGAATTTGAAGCCAGTCACATCCCCAGAGCTGTTGATCCCTCCTGTTGCTGACCAGAAGATAAGGAGACTCTAGGAATGAGATTGTTGTAATAAATGATTATCTACAGCACGCGAACTAGGTTTGAAAAGTCATACTCGTACTCAATGTCGTACTAGTAGTCCGAGCTGAAGTTCCCTATTTTGTTCTCACCTGGAAGTCATCAGATAAAAGAGAATTAACTGTGAGGTATGGTTCAACCACAGCATACAGAGCAAGGTACATAATACCAAGAAACAAGCGCTTCAAGCCCTCAGAAACACTGCAATAGGGAAAGAAAAACAGTAATTAAGGAGAATCCAAAAAAATTATCATTTTCATAACTAAATATTGAAGTAATAATCAAAGGCTACTACAGACAACTCGTGAATGCAAAACATCATTAAATACAAAACACTACGGATAAATCCTGACCAGCAAAATGAAATGAGAATGCTTAACCTATTCACTGCTAACTAGAGTTTCAGCCAAAACAGCAATTTGAAGCCACTTATGCTTTTTTTTTTTTTTACCTGTCTACACAATTTTTTTTGTAAATGCTGGAGAAAGTGAAAACATTCATTAAGGTTACAGTGTACCTTCAGATCGAAAATTTATTGAAAAAATTTTTTTGGCGTTAAAATAAGTATACAGAATGAACTTTCATCCAAAAAAAAAAAAGTATCGAAAAATAGTGAAAATTGACGGAGAAATGACGGTATAACTTTTGTGGGCGGAGTTTGTTTATTAAGCGATATGTTTTTTAAGCGCCGTTTTCTCAAAGTTAATTTTTCTCTTGTTGGGGACACTTTAAAGAGCTACAACTCAAAGGAAATTTGTTCGATTTTCCTTAAATTTGGACAGAAGCTAGGCTAACAAATAATCAACAAAAACGTGTCGGCGAATTTCTTAATTCCGAAAACTTTTTCGTCAAGAGGCATTTCCGTGCGATCATTCCAATTTTTTTTCTCCCCTTTTCGAAAATATTCTGTAACTTTTCACTGCAATTGAATATGGAAAATCGCCGACACGTTTTTTTAGCGCTTCGTGTCCGGAAACCCGAGAACAAATCAAATTAGCAAAATATAACTAGTGTATCCAAAAGATAGTAATTGCTGCGGTAAATTTGTTGTAACAATGCTGTTTTATCGTCTCGCTGGTATTACGGAATTTTCTCTGTAACCGGGATGAATCGACGAAAATTCCAGCTAATAAGACTAATTTTGGTTTGTAATTTACGCATCAAGTTCCTGCAATGTCTGTAGAATGTTGTTGAGTAAAGGACGCGTTCACCACGAGGAAGGTGTGAAAATTTAGGATTTAGGTTAATTACTGTGAGTTTGCGTCTCCCAAGCTCAGCTCAGGTTTCGCGTCCCTAAGCGCTCAGCTCAGCTCAGTCTCATCGACCCCTGTCGGAGTGATTTCAAAATAAATTTGTCTTTTATTCCGTACAATCTTCGAAAATCTTTGCCATTCAACGGTCCTATCACCATGCCTCGCAGTCCCCCGCTCAACTCGTAGTAGTCTTCGACACTTCATTTCCGATTTCGACTGGGACATGTTGGACCAAAATACTGTATTACAAATCTCGCAGCGAACACTGAGCTTGAAGCAGCAAGCGAGGCTATTGTTCGTGGCGCAGTGCATTCTGGCCCAAAATGTGTTCATGGCGCAGTGAATTCTGGTAAAAAGCGATCAAATCGAGATTTTTCCTAGCTTATATTTTTTTCTCATATATTTCTCTTAAATCCTGATTATGTTGCTGCTCACTCGCTACGCTCGTTCCGCAGCAATAATCGCTTTGAGTTATAGCGTTTTAAAGCTGATTCGGACGTTCGAATTTAGACGTCGTAAAAAATTCGACAATTCATTTTATTACCAAATGGTTTCCATATTTAGATAGCCAGCTCTATAAGCTTTAATTTGATATCCGGGTTTAGGTATATTAAGTGTAATCTTACGACACTAGAGTTGTTATACTGGAGACACCCCCGAAGGTACACTGTAACCTTAAAATAAAAAAAACAAGTAGTGGCAATTGGTAGAGCTGAGACCAAATTGTTCTTCGATTTTGCCAATCAAATTTAAACTAAACTGGGTTTCTACCGTGAATTGTTGTCATCTTCTTTGTCTATGAGTGTGCCTTCCACAAATGCAACATATGCCTTAATTTGAAACTGTAAAAGAAACAATCATCAGTGAGAAACGATTACAATAACATTATAATACAAAACCAGCAAAAACTAGATAGATATATGTACAAATGTATCTCGAAAGGTTAATACTTTGGCGATAAAAATTAATTATTATGGCTTTAAATGCACCTCCCAGTCATTTTTTAACCTGAGTACCTACAGTGTACTGTAACCTTATATGGATGATCAACAGTGTACTGTAACCTTATATGGATGATCAACAGTGTACTGTAACCTTATAATTTTATTATGGACGATCAACAGTGTACTGTAACCTTATATGGATGATCAATAGTGTACTGTAACCTTATATGGATGATCAACAGTGTACTGTAGCCTTAAATGGATGATCAACAGTGTACTGTAACCTTATATTATGGATGATCAGCAGTGTACTGTAACCTTATATGGATGATCAACAGTGTACTGTAACCTTATATGGATGATCAACAGTGTACTGTAACCTTATATGGATGATCAACAGTGTACTGTAACCTTATATGGATGATCAACAGTGTACTGTAACCTTATATGGATGATCAACAGTGTACTGTAGCCTTATATGGATGATCAACAGCGTACTGTAACCTTATATGGATGATCAAACAAGCCCATGTTACAGTAGTTGTAGAGAACTATTTTTGTAACCTTTTACATGTATGTATGTACATGTATAAATACTGTAAATCAAGCTCTTTATTTACAGTACTTTTTATTTAATATTTGTCGATAACAAGTGTACTAAGGCCATAATTCTAACCAGAAAGGCATTGGAATCATATTCTAGAACGATTTTCAAACAATGAGCCTTGGCAATTTAAATGCCCAATGAACACTCTTGATTTATGTTGATTCTTCTTGGCAATGAAATGACTGTTAACTAATAATAATATTTTCACTAACAAAGGACAATGTACTTACCTGAGGACCAACCAAAAATCCTCCATAAAAGTAAGAAAGGCCAAGCATCTTAAAGATAAAAATAATATATAATTGTAACAGCTATGTCCAAGCAGTTGAATAAGCCAAATTCAAACATGATATTCACATTTACCTTGGTTTGTATCACTTTTACAAAGTACTTTGTTACTGGCTATGTCCCTTTATTAAACTTCCATGAACGCCAAAAATCAAAATTCAAGAAAAATCCCAAATATCCCAAAACCAAAGAATAATCACTCTGGCCAATTAAAACATATGCAACCAATCCAATGAACCTAGCAGAATGCACAGCAAATACTTGTCACCAACGCCAACTGCGAAGTCATGATTGGTTTTGGTTTTACTTCTGATTGGTCGAGAAAGTGGCATGAGATTTTTCAGCCAATCACAAAGCGCAGCAATGCTGAACCGAAGCAATTGTGAAATTACTTTTGACACTCAATTGAAAACTATTCCAATAGTCGCATCACCTACACTGTACCAGAAGCTACATGTACCATTGACAAACAATATTTATAATCAGTGCAGTACCTGCAGTAACGTAGGGGATGTTGCTATAGCAGTGACCTTGAAATCTGGTGACAATTTCTCCTGTGAAGATAAAAATTCACTTATTGAATTATACTACATGTACGTGTACATGTATACTGACTAAAATCCAGCTCGCCCTTTGGTCTTGCCCTTTGGTCTTGCCCTTTGGTCTTGCCCTTTGGTCTTGCCCTTTGGTCTTGCCCTTTGGTCTTGCCCTGGGCAGTTACTGCCGCCAAAGTCTTTTTTGTGTGTTAAAATCATAATTTAGGGACAGTAGATGGCGTGCCTGGGCCTTGCCCATCAGGCAAGTAAGAAGCAAATTAAAGTTACTTGCCCCACAGGAAAATCTACTTGTCCTGAACGACTTTGATTTCGAGTCCTGTTTAAGGGCCCTACAATATTATTCAAAATACTAAATAATAATGAACAATAATTAACTAATATTAATAAATTAATTATTTATTATTCACCAAAGTGGAGATGAATAGTCATTGATATTTTTGTTTATATTTACCGAATCTGAGGTGAATTATTGTTTTCCCAAACCAGTTGAAAGCCGGAGCCCAAAGTAGTTACTGTTAATTATTTCGGGTGTTTCTTGGTGTTGCGGAAGCCATTGTCAGTTAACTTTTGTATTGTGGTGTGGATATTGTTCAGTGTCTTTTGAATTTTTTGTTTTACGTCATTTGGTGATCACACCATCCGCAACACCAAGAAACTACCATTATTTCTTACAAATCAGGGGAATAAACGTGCGAGCAAGCAAAATCCTGGAGGTGAATATGTTGTGGTTCAAATTTTGCTTTGGTTTAAAATTTTTCAAACCAGTTTAATTTTTGTTTTCTTTTGTATCAAATTATGGTAATGAATCTGAGACAAGGGAGAATGAAAATGAAACTGGTATTTTCAAACCAAAGAAACAATTGAACCACAACAAATACATGTAGCAAATACTATTCTGAGTTTGAGAAGCCAATCAGAGTGATGCAAAAAACAGTATGGTTTGGTAGACAGTACAATGTAAATACTGTACCTGGTCTTGGTTACCATCATAGTAGTCCCAGGCCACGCCTGCAAGAAGAAATATCCACATGGTACATAAAACAGAGTGTCATTAGGGAAAGTGGTCATAACAAGTATAATTATATAGTTATAGGTAGTTTCACGTAAATTCACTTTTTTGCCCACTCACGCTCTGGCGCACACCGCCACATGTGTGATCATGTAATTAGGCAGGTGAGTTAATTCAACAAACTTTTTAATGGTTTTCTCTTAATAGTTTTGTACCCTGAAGAAGGCAGCATTGCCGAAATGTCGGTATAATAATTATATGAACAGCGTCAAATTTTATCAATTTTTTTTTTCATTTTAGCATTTAGTATCTACACTGCTACACTGCACAGGTAATTTCAATCTTTATATACTTCACAATGACCCACCTATCTGATGGGTGTAATGGACAAAATTTATTGCCAAGCGACTTAAAATATTCTGTGTGCATGAAGCTTGCATTGCTAGTAAGACAGCAGAGGTAGGTTTGAATCTTTTTCTCAGTTTCTTCTCCTAATAGAATGGGGGCTATACCAACAAGACATCATCTTTTTCGGTGGGGAAAGGGTGGTCGTTTATTGTAGAATGGTGGGTCCTGTCTGAGAACAATAGTTTTGACCATGAATACATGTACTTTTAGGATGGGTATAATACATGTATGTCCATCACATTAGTTAAAAATAATGAAACTGTGACAGTGAGTGGGATTATGCGAGACTGTGCTCTTAGAAGAATCACAGGGAGCCCAAAGGCTATCAACTATGAAATCTGGGGTGCCTGGCAGTTAAACTTTACGCAAAAAAGTAAGTTTCTCTTGCAGCCTGAAAGCAAAAGTTAGTTGTCCGAGGTCCCCGGGCGCTGTTAGAACCCAACCTTGTTAGGCAGGGTTTGAGTCAGAGCACAAACCTGCAACATTATCGCGCTCCCGTGACAATTTTTCCCTTAAAATTTGGCTGCTGCGCCAAAATTGTCCCCCACAGTAATACAACTGTACGAATCCTAAGGTTGGGAAAACAGTCTAACGAAAGCCACAATTTTTGTTTCGTTTTGCCATTTTTGTCACTTGGTCAAAAAGAAAAACCACTTTTGAAAGTGATTATACATTTTATATTTACCAATGAAGTAACATATTATTATGTTACAGTACATTAATTTGCTGTAACAATAAAAACACTTTTTGTCCCCTAATTATTCCTGTTTGTCCCCTTCCAAAGGCCTTAAGAGACAAATTGTCTCCTAAGGCCCAAGAGCTGGCTCAAACCCTGTTTAGGTATTTCTTTTAACCACAAAAAAGCGTGACAACCTCCACAGTACTGAAGATTTAGATTACTGAAGTACATGTACCGGTGCATCATAAAAATCAATGGCAAGCAACAGAAACCGAAGAAGAAGTGGGAATTTGGGCACATGCAAGAGGAGAGGTGATACAGGAGGGGGGCAGGCTATGAAAGTGTAGTTAAGCTTGAGCTAAACTCATGGCTATGGAGTGTACAAAAAAGTCATGAATATCTGAAAGTGATTCATTGGAGACAAACTTGTTGCTTAAAAGGTGTTTGATAATCACTTTGATAAATTTGCTGTTAACACACCACAGCATTTTAATTCTAAACATTAGGCCATTTTACCAGGTACGTTCTCAAAGAGAGCATGGTATTTTCTACTGATTGTACTTAGCCTTTTCTAGATTGTTTTCACAGACACGTGTACATGAATTTCGGTATAAAATGGTGCAGCTTATAATTATACAGTTTTTACTTACATGTACATTGTAAATTAAATAATTATATATTGTACATGTATATTGACTGATAAACATGACAATACATGAAAAAGTCATGACAGGCAACTTACTTATAAGCCTCAGTGTCAAAATACACTGTGGGGTGGTCCAGTTAACATCGTACTCTCCTGATGCATAGTATACATAGCTAGTCAACAAATATCCCTGTAAGAATAGATGTACACGATAAGAGAAAAAATAAACACAAACACAAACCACAGGCAGCCCACATACATGTACCTGGAGCTTAACCCAGTTACGGACATTTTTAGGATTAGGTCAGACCATGCATGTCTAATGAATGACTGTTACACATGTATTTCCAGCAGTGTTTGTGTTTTGGAATAATTTTGCATACTGTAAAAATAATATGCAATTTTTCTTCAAGTTGGGGAGAAGTGGCGCTGTACACAGGCTACCCAGGGGTTTCAAAGGAACCCATCTACCAGGATGCTGCAAATAATTATCAGTACAGTGGAATCCTGATTATTTTTTTTTCAAACCTCCAAGCGAAACGGTAATTGGTTAGAAAAATCAGGAGTTTGAAAAATCGAAGGTTGACTGAAATCAAATCCAAGAGAAACGAGTTTGGTTCGAATAATCGGGAGTTTCGAAAATCGAGTATTCGAAAAATCGAGATTCCACTGACATGTACATGTACAACATAAGAAGGTACATTCTTCAGTTAATTGACCCACAGTAAAATGACCTGCTCTTGGCACTTTGGTTATACAAACCTACAGTCATTACAATCTCCAAAATATGTATGAGTCATAGCTAAGAATAAATTATCAAAAATAATTAGAAATACATGTGCAACAAAACTCCTACAAATAAAAAACACAAGGAATCTTTTATACCCACCATGTTGAACAGAAATATGAGAACAACCATCATCATGGATGGTCCAACAATTTGCAACAACAGGTAGGAAATGACAATGGCTATCAAGGAGTGCACAAAACACCATCCTTCAACAAATAAAAATAACAATAAAATTACTGTGCACAGTTGTATTAGCATTGCATTCATGCTAAGCTGATCAAAGGCTCCTATGGGCTGACTCATGAATACTGAACAACCTTCGGACCCTCCCCTCTCCTGCACTGTGCGGCTCCATTGACTCCACCCCCTCCCACCCCCTGCACCCTCCCCTCTCTCCAATGCTTTCTCCATGGGTAAGGTAGATGACCATTATATGTGTATTGTGGGCTCAATGTTTATGGCCAATTGACTGAGTGGAAATTTGCATATTTTTTCCAATACGCTACATTAGCCGTTCAAAGGGCTGAATTTTTTTTCCGAATGGATAACCCTAGCTGTTTGAATGGCTGAAGATTTTTTTTGAACAGCTAGTAGCAGCCGTTCGAATGGCTGAATATATTTTTTGAACAGCTAATCACGCCCATTCGAACGGCCTCCTGCTGTTCGTGAACGGCTGATGAACGGCAAGCAAACAGCTCAAACGGATAGCTGTTAGATCGTTTTCGCGTGAGAGGTCACATTTCATGAAGTATTCTTATTGTTCATCTTGATACTTGACTCTATAAATACACAACATTGGATCCGCTATCTGTGCTGTGCTCAAATTCTTCCTTGACAAACTACACACATTTGCAAAACAAAAGGAATACATGCATACACATGTAATTTGGCTTTTCTATTATGCGTGTACTACACACACTTTACACACATTTTATGCGCAAGCGGTACTGTACATGTATAACTTGTCCAATGCTTAAAATTAAAGTTAATCCAAGTTAAAGTTTTTTTTAAGAGATTCAGAGATGATCACAAGTCATGTGAAAATTAATGATCTTCAAAGTTATGACACAAGTACATGTACATTTGTAAAGCAGTTGCAAACTGAAAGGCCCAAAAAATTTCATGTACAAAGTCGTGTACTTTATTAATATTTGCAACTGCATGCATTACAGCTGCACTGTAGTTGCATAGCATTTACAAAGATCACTTTCATTCAATAAGTATTTCATTGATCTCTTTTATCTATCAACTGTAACCTTACCATAACAGAAAGCAGCTAAAGACAACCCGCAAAAGGTGAAGTATGCATGCTGGAAGAAAAACAAATAGTTTGGTTACTTTATTATTAAAATGAGGGTATTTACAGCTGTACGGTACCTGATTTACAATGTACAGTGTACCATGACTATCAAGGTTAAAACTAGTACATGTACATGTATATGTTGTGGTTTAATTTTTATTTTAATTGGTTTAAAATTAATTTTTTCAAACCAGTTTGATTTTGATTTTCCATTGTTTCAGATTATGGCAATGAATCTAAAACAAAAGAAAATAAAAATTAAACTGGTTTGAAAATTTTAAACCAAAATAATATTTAAACCACAACATATACAGTCGCAGCTCTTTGAGCAGACAGTCTTAAAAGCGGACAGCTCTACCTTCGGCCACCTTGACAAAGCCGCATTTGAATTCTCCTATTTCATACTGTATGTCGGGAAAATCCCAGAGAGCACTTGTTTTTACCATACGATTGTAAGTATTATCAAGTTTGAACCATAATGTACAGTGTACTGTAAAGAGGAACCTGTACAGTACTGTACTTCTCCATTAAGGGCACACTACAGTGTAGCTCTTCTCCTGGTCCTGGACGACAAAACACTCACATACACTGTAATCTTTGTAATTATCACCTCTTTTAATAAGGGGTTCCACTGTAGTTCCATTTAGTTTATTGATGCGAAGTGTTGTATATATGTATGTAAACCATCATCAATGGTAGAAATGTAAAATAATGGTTCAATTGCTTTCATCTGGGAGAAACAGGTCATCCCTGCAGGACCCACAAAACCAGGTCTTGAAAAAAGTCCCATCCATCTTGGCAATTTTGAAACCAAAGTGAGACTTTGTTTTTTGCGCAGCTACACGGCTGATGTCAAAATCATAATAGTGGAGAAAACCGTTTCCAAAATCATTTCCCCACATTTTCTCATAGTTTGCTACTCAAGGCAGGGATACTGAACAAGGGATACGCAGAAGCCACTATAGTGGAAAAAGAAAAGCTTTCAGGGATAAAATCTTGCTTTGAGGAACTTCATACGTTTTTATCAATGCAGCCGGGCAATATTTCTTCACGGATTTCAGAACCGAAGAAGGGGAGATTAAAAGAATTTCCAAGCAGTTGAGGGACTTACAGGTAAATTAAAACAAATTACATTTTTCGATGGAAATTTATGTTGATGTCCATCTGTGATTGACTTTTCTTTGTGTTCTCATCAGTTTAAAAAAAAAAATGTTTATAAAAACGGTGTTCAAATTCAATCGTATCGATTTCTTGAATTTCATCAAAGACAGCTTGGCCTCGATGTGCTAATTAATGGTATGTATTTTGCTTTTAAACATAAACTAATGGATATTTGAATAAATTTTTTCAAAAGAAGATTGTGTTGTCCATTTTTAATTTAATTTTATGCAAAGATGTCTGTGTATTTTTTGCAATTTTGATTTCCAAATCAGTTTCTCTGGCAATTTTCAATACGCAACAGGTGTATTTTATTCGGAAATTAGTCATACTAGTTATTCTAGATCGAGAAAAAGTTGAGTTTTGTGAGCTTTTGTATGGTTTAAATGTACTGTGCAGATGGTTGCCTACTACTGTTTTTGAAAAATAGCCTGGTCGTCAACCTTAATTCTTGTGCTTCCAACCTTTCGTTTTAATTAAGCTTATCATTAGTGTTCTGTTCAGAGAGCTCCGCTGTTAGGCAAAGCCTATCGATATATATTATTTATTTAGTTACCTGAAGAACAGCGTTTTTCCTGTACAAAAATGCATGATAAATGAATGCCAGTGGGTATGCTGCAAAGAAATTTGGATAAAGTTTCAAAAGATTTTAAGAGATAAATTTCAACTGTAGTGTACTGAGTATGCAGCAGAGGACACAGCAGTTGAAAAAGTTACCATTATACATGCACTGTTGCCATTGTCAAAGTAGCAAATTCACCACATACACGTATATATATATATATATATGTAACCGTACATCCTGTGCCCAAGTTCAGGAGTTGCCATAAAGCCATTATGGTAACAACCGGGAGGGCACATTGTATACATAATTGTATGTTACGCTCACTGTTCATACAGTTTGAGCACTCTCTGGATTGGGTGGAGAGCCTTGTAAGAGGTGTTCACTACTGGCATATTGCTTCGCTCACTGCTCGCAGTTTGAGCACTCTCGTGACTCCACAATGCAATCCAACAATGTGTAACCGTACATCCTGTGCCCAAGTTCAGGAGTTGCCATAAAGCCATTATGGTAACAACCGGGAGGGCACATTGTATACATAATTGTATATATATATATATATATATATATATATATATATATATATATATATATATATATATATATATATATATATATATATATATATATATATATATATATATATAATTATAATAAATTGGTTCAAGACTTCAGAAGTAGTTCATCGTTTTATTACTACAGCACTGTTTCGTATGGTCAAATGATGACCACACTCATCAGGTAATATCAATGTCAATGCTCCTCTAAGAGTTGAGCACTCTCTAAAATACATTCAAATCAAGTTCAAGAATTTATATATATATATATATATATATAATACAATTTTAGATAGAAAATTTCTAGAGACAGTTACTCGAGTTTCACGCACTAAGCGATCATCAGACTGTGCCGTTGGAGGCGGTAGAAATAAAATTTAAACTAAATAAAGGAGGGCGGTCGGAATGATCCCGCTTCTGATTGGCTGCATAGAACTTATTTTCATGCCGGCATTTCGTAATCAACTCAGATCTCTTGTTGAGGAGTGATGAACGACGAACGTACGACTCTGATGAATTCAACAAGGCCTCAAAGATCTACAATGATGCCCTCAAGACCAGCGGCTACCGTGAGAGTATCCAATATACGAGAAGCGGGAACCGAACAAGGGCCAGAAACAGAAACAGACCAAGAAACATCATTTGGTTTAACCCACCTTTCAGCGAAAATGTCCAGACGAATGTTGCTAGATCGTTCCTTTGCTTGATTGATAAACATTTTCCTAAAACACACACTCTCCACAAGCTGTTTAACAGAAACAATGTGAAAGTCAGCTATAGCTGCACAAGTAACATGGAAAACATCATCAAACGCCACAACGCAAAAATCCTAGCAAATAACAATACTAACACTAACATGGAAACTAACAAATGTAACTGCAGAAACAAGGACCTTTGCCCTCTGGATGGCGCTTGTCTTAACGGTAGTATCGTCTATCAAGCCGATGTCACCACTACTTCCGGTGATACAAAGGTTTATATCGGGATGACAGAACATAGTTTCAAAACAAGGTACAACAACCACAAGCTTTCGTTCAACCACCGCAAACACTCGCACGACACAGTTCTCTCAAAATACATCTGGGATCTAAAGGACAATGGCACCGATTACTCCATCAAATGGTCCATTATTAAACGAGCAAGTGCTTACAAGGGTCATCCTTCCCGATGCAATCTATGTTTGTCTGAGAAGCTATGTATCTTAACTGCCGACAGGTCATCACTCCTCAACAAGAGATCTGAGTTGATTACAAAATGCCGGCATGAAAATAAGTTCTATGCAGCCAATCAGAAGCGGGATCATTCCAACCGCCCTCCTTAATTTAGTTTAAATTTTATTTCTACCGCCTCCAACGGCACAGTCTGATGATCGCTTAGTGCGTGAAACTCGAGTAACTGTCTCTAGAAATTTTCTAAAATTGTATTTCGCTCTGCATGTATTTGCATCGAGCACTCCTACGACTGCGTGAAACACTATTTATGTTGTTTCTCTGTTTATATATATATATATATATATATATATATATATATATATAGCGCGACATAATAACAGTGCTCAACCTTAGCGGTAGTCCACTAGTCCAGGACTAGTAAAAAATGAGTTTGGGCTAGTAAAATTTGAGCAGATGTCTGTCGGCTAGTGAATTTCACACCCCACTAGCCCAAGGACTAGTAAGCCAAAAAGTTAAGGTCGTGCACTTTTTAATAACCAATAAGACTGGAATTGATAAATAAAGAGAGATGGTAAATTTTAAGCTTGGTAATGAGAGTTCATCATATCACAAGCATGGAACTGCTAAGAATTTTTTTCTTTTTCCCAAACTGGACTTGTGTTGTGTATTACACTGTAAGCGCTGATCAATTCAAACCTTCAACCGGCATCCGGCATGGTCAATTAAGGATCTTTAATGCTTTAATGGTTTACTCCTAAAAACAGTAAAAACTATGTTGTGGTGCAATTTTGTCCTTGGTGCAAATTTTATTTTCCTTTGTTTTTGGGTATGGAAATGTATGATAATGTATGATAATGAGTTTTGAACAAAGAAAAAATAAAATTTGCACCAAGGATAAAATTACACCACAACAACTATACTAGGAGACCTAAAAAAATAAGGAATACAAATTTAAAATTAGATTACATTAAGAGAAATAAAAAGAAACTAATCTAATCTAATCTAATCTAACTATACGACAATAGATAAATAAAAAGATAAATACATGCATAAATAAGTGGTAATTACATGTATACCATAAATCTAACAGTTGAAATAATTGTAGACTTAAAAATAATGATGCTCTGGAGTGGCAATTTACATATAGGAAGTTGATTCCATATTACAATTGACCTAGGGTAAAAAGAGAATTTATAAATTTTACAGTTGGACTGTATATGGCGATAGGGAGAAACATTTGGAAGTCAAGATACCATGTCAGGGGGACACACCTCAGGAGGAAGTAAAATACCAATTAGACCCTGAGTGGCATGAAGAGCAAACTTCTCACTCTTAAACCTGAAGTTTTAAATTACCGGTAAGAAGTTTTTTCTTCGTTCAAATAAAGGTAATTTCTTCTTTTTTTTTTTTCTTAAAAGAAGGATGTTCTTAATGTGAGGTGTCTGTTCTTGATTTAAGAGTTTTGCAAAAAATTGGCTTCTTACTTTAAGTCTTAGGATATTAATTTTAAGGAAGAAAGTCTTCTTAAAATAAGAATTAAATTCTTAAAATAAGAAATTTAATTTAAGTTAACAACAAAAAAGTTCTAACCTGTCGATTTGTTTTAAGAAATTTTGTTTAAGAGTGTCTAATATAGACTAAAACACTTTCTTCAGAAGGAGAATTTGTAAAATGTCAACATCTTGTGAATATCTGTGATATCAAGCCATAGCTTTGTGATACATAGATCCGACAAAATGTTTGCTCCCGGTCCTTCAAACACAATCACTATTAATTTTCTCTCAGTCCGAAGAGCGGCCGTTTAAACTGTACGTTTACTTTTCTTTATTTTTACATCAAGCTATATGATTCATGAATGGTCATGAATAAGTTTAAACGGGTTTTATCCAGTATTGTAACACAAAGAAACACAATCTTCAATAAACTGTACTGTTCTTTTAGTAATGTAAGCTTATACAAACTAATCCAACTATATTAGTGACCTCTCTAAGATCGAATGATCTGATCGAAGACTCGATGTAAGCCATTGTTATCAAAGTCCAACAAAGACATTGTTGTACAGTTTGAACTAACCTGAGAATAATCCAATGATCAAGCGGAGCCCAGCATCCGATAATCCAGTTGCTTTAACAAGAAAGTCTATGTTTCCAAAACCGCCACAATCCGCCATTTTGATTTCAGAGATTGTGAGGCGCTAGGAAACTGGGGCGAAGGAGAGTGGCCTGGGGCAACTTCGTTCCCAGGCTCTCTTTTCTTCCCGTGGTGCCCAACCCGTCCTCCTATCTGAATAGGCAATTTCCGAGTTGCCTTTAGCCTCTCTATCAAAGCGAGGCTAGGTGCGAAACCTTTCATATGAAAATGAGTTTTCATTCACATGCAAATAAAACGTATTTGCATGTGAATGGAAACTCATTTTCATATGAAAGGTTTCGCACCTAGCCTCGCTTTGATAGAGAGGTTAAAGGCAACTCGGAAATGGCCTATTAACGATTATCTCAAATTGCTCTGAATTTACGATTATAGTTAATTCAGAACACTGACAGTCTGAAAGGAATTCTCGGAAATCAGCATTTTGTTGAAAAAGAACAATCGTTAGTGTTCGGACAGGACTCGAACCTACGACCCTTCGCTGACTTATCCTCTCTTCTAACCACTAGACCACCACGCTGCTGGTTGAGCAAACCTCAATTTTTTAACATAACAAGAGGCTCCTAGCAGCCTTTACTCATGCGCATGCGTAAGTTAGTTTAATGTTTTGGAAATGAAGGCTGTACCACAATGAAGCCAGTGATTCTTCTAAGTCTTATATATACCAAACGTGAACATAGTAATGTATGTAAGGTTGTAGGAGATGCTGTCGTGACACGTAAGTAACGCTCTTTTACCGGAAGTGACAGTAGCCGGAAGTCACTAAACAGGAAGTGTAAATGGCGAAGACATGAATCGGAAGTGCACAATTTAAAATATGCGTGCATAAATTTGCATGCAAAATCGTGACACAAAAAATAATAATAATAATAATAATAATAATAAAAACAAGAGGCTATACTTAGCCTATACTCATGCGCATGAGACTCTAAGACGCGTTGATTGAAGTTACCAATTTTTTTGTGCTCGCTTTTAATATTTAATTTACTGATTCCCGATCAAATCCACACTCGTCTATTACTTTCCAAGTCGTGAATTATTTCTGTTACATTTGAAAAGAATACTTGAAAAAATAGGCAGTCGAGGACATGCTGTAAAAAGAAAATTGATAATCAATATAAAGACTTAGTTTTCCTGTGTTACTAAATCGCATGCAACCGGTGTAAAATGGGTTATTCCAGAAAAAATCCCCCCCCCCCCCCCCCCCCGACGGATGCAATATTTTTTACCCCTCCTCTGCCCGTATTTCCCGGCCAGGCCGACCAACCCAATAAAATACCCTTTATAGCTGTCCGATCAGCCTTGCATTCAGTTTTAAGTTTTATTCAATACTGCTGATCCTGATCTACACCAAGATCCGGCTTCATTTCGCCGTGCTGTTTGTCCAAGTGGTCCTTGCTTTATTTGAGAGCAACCCTTTTAACCCAGATGCCCCCTCCTGCCCGGATTGCCATTAGCTTTTTGTAGGCCCTAAATAAACAGGAAATCACATTCAGGAGACCCGGGATTTTTTTTAAAGTTGTCAAATCTTTGGTGAGAATTGCTATGAATTGGTCAAACATTTTGTAAATAAACGTTGCGAGACGCATTCACTAAAATCTCTCCGTGATTTAAGACCAAATCGAAATGCCGAAATGTTTCCATAACTTAAAGCTGGTTCTTTAAAAAATGCTTTGATTTTGCCATCTACAATAAGTTTTTGCCAGGCTTCACAGTTTCTTCAAAGTGTTCAAAGTGTCCCAAATACACAATTTTGCTTTATGCAAATTTTTATGTCAAATGTAATTTGATAGCAAGCAGTTTTTATATGACCACTGAATAAAAAAATATATTTTCTATAAAAGGTCGAAACTTTTGAATGAAACTCATATTTCCTTGAATGAAATGTCTTTCCTTTGATTAAAAGAGTCAAACACCTTTCAGAATTCAGTGATTTTCTGCTTCTGGAAGTCTTGGCGATTTATTGTGCCCTAAAGGTCGGCACACACGATGCGACTAGTCCCTGCGACTAGTCCCTGCGACTAGTCCCTGCGACTAGTCGCATCGTGTGAACTGGCCATTTTTGCCACAAAATCTAGTCGCAGGGACCAAAATTTAGTCGCTGCGACTAGTCCCACGAATTCAAACTGGTTTGAATTTTTGGGACAAGTCCCTGCGACTAGTCCCACGTAACACTCCGTGTGAACCGTTCGTGGGACTAGTCCCTGCGACCAAATTAAAATAAACCAATCACAAATCGGTATCACATCACCCGCCAAAATCACAATGTACAGAAGCGATTGCGTGACTTCAGGAATGTTTCCTCTCCGGGATTAAAAACCAGTTTTGAAATAATTTACATGAGTACTGAAGATCTTGATCGAATTTTCGTCCCGTTTTATTTCTGTATTGGAAACATCTAAAATAATTGGTAACAGTGCGTTATTTCTCGCTTCTATCCAAACTGAATCATAAACAATTCAAGTACTGAATAATTTCGCTGAACTAATAAGCTGATTTATTTCAATGCTACCTTGCTATTTTAATAATTTTGGTTTCTTAACAAAGCTGCAGAGTGAAACGAAGATAGCGTTTGCCCCCAGTTTTTGCTGCTTTTTTAAAGTTAGTCCCTGCGACTAGATTTTGAAGCAGTTCACACGATGCGACTGGTCCCTGCGACTAGTCGCAGGGACTACTTACAAGTTCACACGGTGCGACTAGTCCCTGCGACTGGTCCCTGCGGCTAGTCGCAGGGACTAGTCGCATCGTGTGTGCCGACCTTAATTACTGCGTGGAACCGACTAGCGTCTGCGAAAATATAATAAACATCACAAAATAATTCAATTCAGCAACCTATTTTTATTTTGCTTTCTAAAATTTCCGACTTTTTCTGTGTAATGGAATGCCAATCTTATCCGGAAAAATGATTCGCGTAATGCTTTCGCTAATAAAAAAAAACAGTTCTGAATGGTCAAAGGTACAGAAATGAAATGCTGGCGGCGTTTGAATCATGAGTTCGGATAGCTCATGGTCTTCAAACAAACACTTCGATTCACAGCTCGATTTTTCACTAAAACCTTTTTCCAAACGACGAAAACACCTAAAATAATCTTTGAAAACAATGCTTGGCCACATTTGGTGAAAGCTGTGCTTGGTAAAGCAGTAAAAAGAACGAGAAAGCTCCGTTTACCTTTCCCACGGATCCAAAGCTGGCACGTACAAACAGAACTGTGTTGGGGTCTGTGTTGACAATCGAGTCGTCTAATCCGAAGCTATCAGAACTGTCTCATCGTACAGCAATCGGGTGAACTCGCACAACTTCGCGCTTCGAATGGTCGGATTTACTTACACAGGTGACAACATAGTGGTTACTAGTAACCTAGTAACCACAAAAAGCAATAAAGTCAGTAAAAATCGGCATTAATATGACACGCATTCCAAGGTCCATAATCCATAGAAGTCCAGTCCCGAAGTCCAAATTTTTAATTAAATCTGATGGGCTGAAGTACGACGCTGTTTTGCCGTGTGTTTCTATTGTTCTTTCTTGAAAAAAGTCTTGAAATTACTCACCACAGGCAGCGAGGACTGCTCCGATCCAGACATTGTAAAGAATCGGCAGTAAAAAAGGGAATAAATTGACAATGTGCTTATCAGTGCGAGAGATCGATGTTTGGCATTTTTGCCTCGGAAGAACTCTGATTAAAAATAGCTCTTAGTTTTTTCAGAATCGCGTCAAATTCGGCCTCAAGTTCTATGCTGTGTATAAAAGCAACGTTTACCTCGATGGGAGAAATACAAGACTGACTTATACACCACTAAGACCAAATGACAGAAAATGTTTGTCATGCGCATGCGTATCAAGCGTTTGTCTTATATTTCAATGTACCATAAGAAAAGAAGCAATTTATATTTTAACAATTTAAACAAGATAAGAAGACGTCCGACATAAAGAAGAGTTACTCCTTTTATTCAGTCATTGTACTGCAAACCACGTTACTATTGAATGTTTTACAAATGAAGGCTGTACCACAATGAAGCCAGTCATATTTGTGAAACTAATATATACCTGACGTGAACATTACTAATGTGAGTAGGGTTGTAGGAGACACTGTCGTGACACTTCAGTGACGATGTTTTGCCGGAAGTGAGAGTAGCCGGAAGTCACCAAACAGGAAGTGTAAAGCTGTGAACAGGAAATGCACAATTTAAAATATGCGTGAATAAATTTGCATGCAAAATCGTGACACAAAAAAGAAAAACGGAGGGCATTTTATAACTCATGCCGCTACGCGCATGAGTAATAACAAGAAAAACGGAGCCGAAACCTTACCTCATGCCGCTTCGCGCATGAGTAATAAAACACCCTGTAGTAAGTCTATAAAATCACTCGCTTGAAAATAATTTTAGAAAGTAAATGGAAAAGCTTGATCACCAAACCTCCACAAAAAGCTAACCATTTGAAATCAGCGCTTAGGCCTAATCACTGTAGATCAATGATATTCTATGCAAGACTGAAATATCTTGCAGATATAATTTCCCATCGCCTTAGCTTGTTGTTCGGTGGTCTTGTGGTTAGAAGACATTCCTAGTAGTGGTAGTTCCGGGTTCGAATCCCGCAGTCCAAATAACATGTTTTCTTTTTTTTATTTCTTCTTTTCTGAAATGTCCTGGGAAACAGTGTTCTAAATTAACTGATAATGGTAAATTCAGAGAGGAGATCATGTTGTCGTGCCGGGGAAAGGACTCAGTTAGGGGACGACGGATTTTGAAAGGAACAACAAGGGTCAACAACTCTACGAGAAAATCGGGCCTCAAAGGTACATAAGAAATTAAGAATTCGAAGTATAGCTAGTAGTGTGACTACTCCACAATCGAAGATTCACAATGTAGAATCCATCGTGGGTTTTTTTTTTTTTTCATTTTTTTTAGATATATAAATGTTCTCCAAGTGTTTCGTACAGAAATGTATACAATACTATGTGTTTTAATATTTTTACACACTTATAAGAGACCGCAGGTTGAAGGAGTAAAGTTACACGAGATAAGAGCACGTTATCGATCTCACGGCTTGCACGCAACCTTTTGCATACTGTATTAATTAATACTTTGACAAATGTATCTTTTCAACGCGTAACGCAATGTACATACGGCATGTTTAAATCGAGGACAATTGAATATCTTCGTCGAATCTTCGTCGAATCTTCGTCGAATCTTCGTCGAATCTTCGTCAGCTGTCTTCGTTATGATACTCTCGAGTTACGACATGAGAAGCACGTTTTGAAGTTAGTAAAGCGTTGCCTTCAGGGAAGTGTTCCTCAATTTTTTTTAACTACTTTAATAATAGAGATTTTGTGACTAGAGTGACAAGACAATGTAACCACCTAAGAGTCCCTAGTGTTAGGTAGGAAGGCAGCAATAAGTCATTTTATTACCATGGTTGTATTATATATAATCAATATTTGTAAACAGTTTTTTTTATTTAATTAATTTATCTCATACTTTTTTCTTTTTTTACGTTGTAGTGATTGATGTAAATATTTATATATAGGACCTCCGTTGATACCAGTTTATGTAAAAACCTGAAGGTGTTACCCTAGATATCTACCTATATATAAATTATAAACACGGCTCGATATCTTTTAAAGTACCGTAATCCGCGATATAATATGTGTGATATTTAAGGTCTACAACCTTCATAATTTTTGCTCTTACGAGCGTGCCTTTCAGGGATTTACCGCGGTATGATATGATCGAAGGTTTTTTTTTACAAATTGTGTTCAGCAAGGACTCAGTTAAGTTTTTTTTTACTGCAGGATGGTGTGTGGTGATAAAAGGCAATATTCTCTTTTTGTTTTGTAACCGAATTCAATAGATTATACTTAAGTTTAACAAATTCCTTAACAGTAAATCAAATAAACTTTACTTTTTACATGTTACAACATTCAATTCTCTTCAGTTTTAACAATACGAAAACGCTTTCGACTATTTAAATTGGAACTTCCTGTTTAAAACCTTATAAAGTTTCAACTTTGGACCCTCATTTATTAATTGGATAAAAACACTTTATAAC
Source organism: Cladopsammia gracilis (assembly GCA_022457155.1). NCBI lineage: Eukaryota > Metazoa > Cnidaria > Anthozoa > Scleractinia > Dendrophylliidae > Cladopsammia > Cladopsammia gracilis. The sequence continues at coordinate 1,028,001 of JAJGOT010000187.1, read as the reverse complement.
AATGCATGTAGCTGCATAATGAATAATGGCTACGCGTCAAATTATTTTTTCATCAAAAGAGGTGTCAGACAGGGCGACCCACTATCCGCTTATTTATTTATTATTGCACTTGAAATTTTGTTAATCCGTATTCGTGATGATTCGAGCATTTCAGGCATAAAAATCAATAATGAAGAATTTAAACTTTGTGCCTTTGCTGACGACTTAACTTGTTTTCTGAAAGACAAATTATCGTATATGAGAGTAGAGCAGAGTATCTTGAATAGTTTTTCTGCATGTTCAGGACTAAAGCTGAATAAAACAAAAACAGAATTCCTGTGGCTCGGCAGTAAAAAGAACTCCAAAGACTCTCTTCCCGATCTAAATTTAAGTAAGAAACCAGTTAAAATTCTAGGTATTTATTTCACATACAACATTAAAAAGAGGAAGGAATGTAACTTCGATAAGATAATTAAAGATACCAAAAAAATCCTTGCTGCGTGGAATTGGAGAAAACTTACTCTATACGGTCGAGTCCAAATTATAAAAACGTTTGCAATTCCAAAAGTAATGTACAGAGCTTCTCTTAGTCACATTGATAAAGAAACCATCAAAGAAATGAATAGCCTCATTTATAATTTTATTTGGAACGGTAAAGATAAAATTAAAAGATTAGCACTTATTAACAGTTATGAGAATGGTGGTCTCAAGGCTCCCCACCTTGAATCCTTAATTGAAACCCAAAGAATACGATACATTGATAGATTTTTAGACGAAGAAAATGTGAATGTTTGGAAGACGATTCTAAACTACCATCTTAGCAAGGTCGGAGCCTATTTTTATTTCAATGTAACTTTAACGTTAACAAATTACCCATCAAACTTCCCGTTTTCTTTGATGAATGTATCAGAGCCTGGAGAAGTCATTGCATGCAATCCTCGCCTACCTCTAGATCTGAACTTCTCTCAGAAATACTTTGGAACAATCAGCACATTTGTATTGGTGGCAAATCGGTTTACAATGACAAGCTAGTTAAAATTGGAATTATAAAAATTGTTGACATAAAACAAAACAGTGGAAATTTATGCAAATGGCACCATCTAAAAAACCGCTATCCTGCACTAAGCGCCTCAGACTATTTTCTTTTAGGAAGAATATATAACGCCTTAATACACTGGAAACGTACGTTTCGTTGTCGCAATATCGAGAACGTTTTAAATACACCACCAAATGGATCTCCCTTAAACCCAGGCACTTCAAAAAAATCGGTATCAAAGAAAACTTATTGGGATAAAGTTGACACTATAGCTCTCAAACCAACGGCGCAAATTAAATTTCAAGAACTATACCAAAATTTTGATTTTAAATGGAACGAAATATATACACGCCCTTACAAGACAACAATTGATTGTAAAACTAGAGAGTTTCAGTATAAAATCCTTAATCGAATACTTTATACTAATAAAATATTATTCAAAATGAAGCTAGTAGAAACCCCGCTGTGCAATTTTTGTAAGGAGGACGACGAATCCCTCGAGCGTTTACTGTATCGCTGTAATTATGTCAGAGACTTTTGGCTATCAGTAATTAATTGGCTCAATACAATTCTTGAACCTTCTATTGAACACTTTAGTGAAACAGATATTATGTTTGGATATTGGAACAATAACAAGGAAATTATGTTAATAAATCATGTCATTTTATTAGGGAAACAACTTATTTACCAATGTAGGTATAACGCCTTTATTCCTAATATTCCATTGCTGATAGCCAAACTCAAATATATTATTAAAATTGAAGAACAGATTGCAAGAGCAAACGATAAGCTTTTAAGCCACTACAATAAGTTGGAGAGATTCTTACCTTTACGATACAAATAATTAAATCTATCCTTTCTTATTTATTTATTTATTTTATTTTATTTATTTATTTTTTTTTCATTTTCTTTTTATTGTATGTATGTGTGTTTTGTAATTACCTAGTTTGTATCCTGTGTCTCAAAATGTACCTTTTTTGTTGTAAAAACGTAAAAAGTAATAAAATACAAAAAAAAAAATACGAAAAACTGAGTTTCACAAACATATCATAAATAAAAATTTCAGTGATTGTCAATCAAATTTTGTTTGATAACTTTACATCAAACCGTCAACACTTTGATTAGTCTCCTATGCAGCGGTTATTTGTGTCGTCATGTAACGTTTCTCCCGAAAAACGGCTGCTCAAACCACGCTCCTTTCCCTTTGTTTCAAAATTGCGTAAGTTGTTCTTATTCCTTGTTTACGTTGTTCTTGTAACTTGAAAAATGCAAAGTGCAAATCCAAATAACGTGCTCATATGAAATGGGAAGAATGCGGCGTTTGGTAATTGTTCTTACATTTTGAGTGACACAACACACACAACTGACCGAGTGATGCGCACAACTGAGCGAGTAATACGAACAACTGACCAAGTAAAACGCTCAATCGACCGAGTAATACGTGCAACCGACCGAGTAATGCGCACAACTAACCGAGTAATACGCACAACCGAACGAGAAATACGCACAACTGACCAAGTAATACACAAAACTGACCGAGTTATACATACTACCGACCAAGTAATGCGCACGCAACTGACCGAGTTAATGCACACATAACTGACCGAGTAATACCAACAACTGACCGAGTAATACACACAACTGACCGAGCAGAATAAACACAACGGACCGACTATTACACACAACTGATCGAGTAATACGCACAACTGACAGAGTAATACGCACAAACGAACGGGAAATACGCACAATTGACCAAATAATACACAAAACTGACCGAGTAATGCGTACACAACCGACCCACACAATCATACCCACAACCGACCGAGTAATACAAAAAACTGACGGCCGGGGTAAAACGCACAACTGACCGAAAAATACACACAACTGATCTTGCATGGTACACATCGTAGTGACCGAGTAATAGACAACAGACCGACCGAGTAACTGCAGCTGACGAAATTTTACACAATCGACCGAGAACGTGATTAAACTCAACTGACTGAATGATGATAATACAAGTACACTGACCGTGGGCGACTGGGCGAGTGATACGCAACTGACCAAAAAGTATGATGAAATTATATTAATGAATGTGAATATATGAAAATCATATATTTGAACTGCGGATAAACATGAGTGAAATTTGTGACCTCGCAGTGTTCTATCGCAGTGTGCTATCAGGATGTAATTTGTGATAATCGGTATTGACATAAATTAATATTTTGCCGACACGGAACAGAGAACCGGGTACTAGTGTAGTGCGCAGGGGATCACGGTTCGTGAGTTTGAAAAGTGTTCGTTGAAAGATTTCTGTCATTCTACGGTCAGCCTCGCCGCCTCTAGTACTGTTCAAACAAGTTCAATGTTACCCCGATTTTTTGCTTTCCTCCCTGGCAATATGAATGAGGCTACAGCGGTACGACTAATAGCACAGAACAACCAGGACCTTCTTGGTCAGTTTAAGACTCTGGTTAAAGATTCCAGTTTAGCTCTCAAGCGTTCACATGAGGATATGGCTGCCCAGCAGATGACAGAAATCAAAAGAATCAAGCGCGGTTTCACTCCGCAATTCAACAAGAGGAGCAGCGAGGACCAGTACAACGTCAATAAAGCGATTAAAGAAACCATGAAGGACGCAAAGGCCGCTCTGGAACGCAAAGACATGCAGAAATTAAAGGATGCCTTAGACAAAGGTTTGGCTCTCGTGCAAGAGCGTGAAAAATTCATCCTGCTTGCAGATAAGTCACCGTTTTGTTGGAAAACTGTCAATGCATACAAATATGATTTGGCCGACGACGAAGAAGACGAAAAGAAAATTTACAGAGCCGTAAGCGTTTCACCGCGCGTTCTTCCCACCAACGAAAACCTTGCCGATGTCCATTCAGGCTAAATCTCCACAGATCGCAAGACAACAATCATCTAATTTCTTCTCTCGCTTTAATCAACAATATTTAGTGCAAAGATCTGCTACTGGTGTTTGCTTTGCGTGCGGAAAACCCCTGACTCTGTTCATACATGGAGTTGGACGAAGATTACTATCAGGAGGACTCTTGCCCATCATCTCTATATTTTTTTTTTTTGGACCTCGAAGTACAATGCGAATTTAAATCTGACCAGGAATTCGTGTCGGTCTAAGGGAGATTATATCGAGTAATTGAGTTCTGGAAGGGCATTAACGCGCCGAAGTTTATTATCGATGTTATTCCATTTGTATGCAAATTGCCGTTGCTCAAAATTCCCACGTCTTTTACGGCCAGTAATAACTCGTTAGCTTTGAAGGATTCTAGTTCCGTTGAGAATGTCATAAACGAGCTCATTAGTCCACATTGTATTACTGAAGTTTACGAGCCACCTTTCACTATTGACTCTTTGTTTGTGTTAACGCAAAAATCTGTTTAACGCGTTTTATTTAAGATGTGCGTCACGACAAGAGAAAATTTTCGATGCGAAGACTTGAATGTTGCCTAAGAGATTTAGAATCCGGGAGACTATATGTTCTCTTATGATCTTGTGGTCATCATCATGTTGAAGATCTTCGTTCATCGAAAGTTTCTTTCTTCTTCTTGGACATTTTCCGCCGGTCACGCTAGATATTTTATAAGTTTTCAGTTTTACCTTTCGGTCTTAGTTTAGCGCCTTACCTGTTTACGGAATTGTTTAAGCCGTTAATTGAGAAATGGAGATCTGAAGCCGGGTAAATTGTTGCCTTCTTAGACGACGGTCTCGTCGCTGCTGTCGGTTACAACAACGCAAAGTTTGCGAACCTTCAGGTTCATGCCGATTTGCTTACCTCTGGTTTTCTTCCTAACGAAGCCAAATGTCTTGGGGCCCAACTCAGGTAATTTCTCGGTTCGGAACTGTCATCAACACGGCCACGTCGGAAATTTACGCTACATATAGACAGACAGATAGATGTGTTCCATGTTGTTCCATATTGTTCCATATTGGTCGCTTCTTTTCGCGTCCCAGTTCGTAGGATTGCGAGGGTTAGCGGGAAAAATTATTTCACTCGGCTACTGCGTGGGCAACGTCTCCCAGCTTATGACTAGAAATCTATTTGCTATGATCAACACTGCGTCGACATGGAACTCTTACGTTCACTTTTCCTCCCGAGAGTTTTGCTGTATTGATCTTCGGGAAACCAACGTAGCGAGCCTTAACGGCATACCTATTTCGCCAGCCCGTCATAAGTCCTCTTAGGTGATATATTCCGATGCATTGGCCTCATCTTGTGGAAGTTTTATAGTTTCGACGGCAAAATTTTTCATCAATACCCGTTCCGACTTCGAGAAAGCGCAGGGTTCCACGTTCAGAGAGTTGCTTGCCGTTTTAACTGTCATTGAAAGCTTTCTAGGAGGCCAGTAAGCCAGTTACCTGGTCTACTGATAATCTAAAGGTCCGGCTTTACAACAGCCTGCAGTAGGCATCTTTCAGAGCTGTCTGTTCAACGCCGTTGACATCGACATGCAGTGGATACAATTAAGGGATCTAAATACCATTGCAGGTGTTATATTCAAGTTTATTGATTATGTCGATTACACCATTGATGGTACGGTTTTCTATGCTCTCGACGGTTTAGCGGGTCCTCATACCTGTGCTAGGTTCGCATGTTCATTCAACGCTAACGTTAAATGTTTTCAATTCCAGATTCTACCAACCCGGTTCCAGCGGTGCATACGCCTTTGCCCAAAATTGGTCCCATCACGACAGCCGGCTGCGTCCTCCGGTTTACTTAACGTGCATAGTCTTCAGCCATACGAGATCTTGCAGTGCTAAGGGAGCTCTCAGCGTACCATTTTGAACGTCTGCCCAATACAGGACAATACTGCGTTAAGATGGTTTTCCACTGGAGCAAGTGAATGCACAGAGATATGACTATTTTGCAGATTTCCTACTGAACGTATTTCAACCAGAGTCAAGTTTCTGGGGGTATTTTTTTTTTCCTAGATTGAATTCCCTGTTAAGAGGTGTTATGCCCTGAGATGGGCTTAATGAATGCCATAGATGGGCTCAGCGTTATGCCCTGGAGGGGTTTACCGAATGCCCTAGATGGGCTCAGCGTTATGCCCTGGAGGGGCTTACCGAATGCCCTAGATGGGCTCAGCGTTATGAAATGCCCTAAATGGTTTTCAATGTTACGCCCCAGAGGGGTTCAATGTTACGCCCTAGATGGGTTTTGATGTTACGCCCAAGAGGGGCTCAATGTTATGCCCGAGAGTGGCTTAGACAGGCTCAATGTTACGTCCAAGAGGGGTATGATGTTATGCCCTATAGGGGATCATCCCTATTTTCTAAGAGGAGCTAAACGGGGTTTAAGCTTGGTATTATGCTTGTCGAATCAGTTAGGATAGCTTTCTGTTTTTGACAGCAGGGTTGCGAGCGCAATTTAAATTCATTTTTTTTTTTATTTTCCGTTCGTCCGCACATTTTTCTTTATGAGTTCGTCTCTTACATTATATGTGTTTCATGTTGTTCTTAGATATCTCCTCGTCCGCATTTTGGTCTGCAGGAAGCCCGGACAACGTACAAGTTATCCAGCTAAAACAGAATCTGAAATTCACCGTGCTTGCTTCGAAAGCCACTGGGTCATCGCAAAACTACCTTTAATAGATGGCGAGACTTTGCTAAAGACGTGTTGCGTATTCCTGATTTTCCGGTCAGACCTTTGGATCGTGCCCTGTATCTGCAACATCTGCTCGAGTCCACAAAGTCAGTGTCTGCATCAATTGTGCTTTCTACTATACGCTTTTAAGTGGGCGCATTAGCTGGCCAGAGTTGATTCTCCTTCAGTACACCCGACTGTCATTGCTGCAAAAGAAGGCGCTCTTCGCCTTGCCAGCCAACCTACCACCAGGAGGAACGAGCCCCTCGAAGTTACTCGTTTCAAGCAATTTGCTGAAAAAACTGATTGGGACAATCTTCTGCAATTAAAACGTTTAGTTATGTTTATTCTCACTTTTTCAGGTTTCCTTAGAAGCTCTGAGTTATGTCTTATTCGTAGCAGGGATGTCCAGTTTAGCTTTGCTCATAACTTAAACGCAGAAGGCCCGGATAGCTGAGAATATCCACTGCCCGCAGTTAGCAGGTTAGCTAGTCGAGGCGAGCAGCTAAAACATTTATGTTAAGGATTCACTGCCAAGCAGACTTGAAGTCTTCAAGTCCTTGTCGCTCTGAGCTCTAGCCCTTTCTTTTGCTGTCTACTGTGGGCCTGGCTGACCAACGCGCCCATGCCTCAACCTTTGAGTGTGTTCGGTTGTGTAGTGAAGGCAAAATATGTAATTTGTGATAATCGGTATTGACATAAATTAATATTTTGCCGACACGGAACAGAGAACTGGGTACTAGTGTAGTGCGCAGGGGCTCACGGTTCGTGAGTTTGAAAAGTGTTCGTTGAAAGATTTGTGTCATTCTACGGTCAGCCTCGCCGCCTCTAGCACTGTTCAAACAAGTTAACTTTCGTCTTAGTCGTTTATTGTAATACCTTAAGATTTGTTATCGGCAGTTTTTAGCCGCATTTTAGTCGTTTGTTTCTTAGTTAAAAACACCTTAAAACCCCAAAGGTAGCACCACTGCATAGGTCGGGGGTACACGGTCCCTATTTTTTCCAACAGTCGGTTTTTTGGGGTTTACGTGTCCGGCTCTGGTGCGCTTAGAGTTATCGTTATATTATAGTTCTTCGTCAATAACAAAATGTATCGTGGGCCTGGCCGGCCAACCTAGAGTTATTGTCATATTATAGTATAGTATATTATAGTAATATTGTAATACGATAGTCCATTGTCAATAATAAAATGTATCGTGGGCCTGGCTGACCAACGCGCCCATGCCTCAACCTTTGAGTGTGTTCGGTTGTGTAGTGAAGGCAAAATTTGCTTTTTCAACTGCTTATATATATATAATACATATATACACCAAATTGAAGAAACGTTGACTCGTGAAAAGCATAAACCATGAACGATGAGACCGATTGGGATTCTGGGTAGGCAGCATTGCCGGGCAAGCTAGTACATTGTAATATTCTATTTCTTGATAATCAAGATGTTTTTTTGTTTGAGACATTTAACCCTATTCAGACTGGGGGGGGGGGGGGGGCTTTTCGAACCCCCCCCCCCTCAAGTAAAATTGTAATAACTTTTACACCGAAATAGCTATGAAGCTGAAATTTTCTGACTTTTCCTAGAATTTATCTAGGAACATTTTGGTATCTATAACATGTCAGTGTGATTAATCATGTTTCCATGGCAACCGGTTTTTGACACATAGGTTTTCAAAATATTAAAATATGGTGAATTTTTTATTTTGAGATCTTGTTTTTTGACTTATAGTGCATTTTCTTATTTGAAAAGTTTTTCTTGGGACTAGTTCTTGAAAGACATCAAAAATTTTTAACATCAAATATTTGGGGGGGAGGGGTAGGTAAATTTTTGCTCACTTTTACTTATAGAGAAAAATTTTGTACTATTTATTAAATAAAGCTTCTAAGTTCATTGTTTGGATAATAGACATTAGTTTGATACGTGTTTTATACATTCTGATCCTTTTCTCTTTTAGATATTTTTTAATTTTAATTTAAACGAAAAAAAAGGAAATCCAAGATGGCGGATCCAAGATGGCGGATCCAAGATGGCGGACAATAATTTACAAAATTATAGTTTTATCGCCTTTTTTTGCCTTTTCTCGCTTTACAAGTGTGTCCTTGTTTGTATTTATTATGTTTTAATATTAAAGAGATGATTTTACAGTTATATTTGATATTTTAAGTATCTGAATGGAAAAATATCAAAGAAACGTCGAAAAAACAAAAATTTCGTCACTGTGACGTCATAATTGGGTGTGGCAGGTCAAAACTGGGTGTGAGGTTTCTTTGTATGGAGATGAACATTGTGTGAAAATTTCATGGTCCTAGCCTTACTGGTTCCAGAGATATGAAGGGGGGGGTCCGAGGAGCCCCCCCCCCCCCCCCCAGTCACAGATTGCCTAAAAAAGCCCAGTCTGAATAGGGTTAAGAGCATGATTTATGCATCCTCTGTTAAAATAATGTATATTCTGTCACAGATGAAGATTAAATTTTCCAACTTCCCAGTAAACCTTTGGGTCGCATCGTTCATGGCAGTTAAGCAGTTGAAAAAGCAACCTGAAAAAAATGCAGGCTTGAACGGGATTCGAACCCATGACCTTGCGATACCGGTGGAATGCTCTATCCACTGAGCTATCAAGCCACATGGATTGATGGCCAATTGGGAGTTCGTAATATACCCGATGACAGTAAACATTATGAATGTGAATATATGAAAATCATATATTTGAACTGCAGATAAACATGAGTGAAATTTGTGATCCTCGCCGGAGTAGTGCTATCAACTTAACCAGTTGAAAAAGTTGATAGCACACTGCGATTATCACAAATTTCACTCATTATATTAATATTCAACCTAAATTCAAGCGATATCGACATTAATACTAGCGAAATTCCCAACAATAGACAAAAGTAATTTTGAAACAAACGGCACGCCATAATGGAGGTGCTGTTTGAAAAATTACAGAATGCAGATTATTTTTATAGGCACACTACATCAGGGAATATGCTAGAGATGACTGTCTTTGTAACATTTATTTTTTCAGCATTAGATCACATTCGCCTAAACCACCTCGGACACCTTATTGAGACTTATATAACGGAGTAACTGGTCAGCTTTCAGTTGAGGTTGGGGTTAGCAGTTTTTAGTATATACTGAAACAGTGGATAGCATTGTTGGCGCGCTCTGATTGGCTACTGAAACTCGGAATAGCAAGTGCTATTCACCTCCCAGCAATTTGCGCGCGAAAATTGTAATCGTTGACAGGAATAAATGAGTTAAAAAGCATCATTTTCTTTATATTATCTCACTGTTTCAGTATATACTAAAACAACTATTCACCTCAGTGTAGGTGGGTAGTTGTGGATATTTACCTCGCCGCTTCGTGGCTCGGTAAATATCCACCACTACCCACCTCCACTTCGGTGAATAGTTGTTAAATATAGTTAAATTTAGATCTAAACAACCCGACAAGCTAGGTGGTACTCTGGTACGGTAGGCTATGTAAGCCTAAAAATAGAACTAAAATCTGCAAAGGACCGCAAACGATATTGCTGTAAACGATACGTAGGATCTACGAAAGACCTTATCAGCCAAAAAATGAACAAACATAAACGACAAACTGCAAGGCTGATCTGACTACGTAAAATGGTAGATTTTGCGAGACACCAATGCGACAGAAACCGATAAAGCAGGGTAGCAACCGCGGACAGCTGTTTCGCCCTTGTATTGGGGCTCGTCAGCGCGGTGTAGCTTGTAACAAACTAAGAACAACTACAAGAAAGCAGTCGTAAATAGATTGCCTAGCTGAGGTCACACGTTCAATCCTGAAAAAAAGTGTCGACATTACGTTATATAATTCTCAATAAGTGTCCGAGGTGGTTAAGGCGGATGGGATCTAATGCTGATCGTTTTACAGTTGTGTGCTTAGTACCCTGGCCTTTGATTGAAAGTGACGCTGGAGTTGGCTTTGTTTTGATACAAACCTTCCCGCTTTTCATATGTAAATCATGTTAGTTAGCAGAAGAACAACATGATTTACATATGAAAAGAAGGAAGGTTTCTATCAAAAACAAGGTCACCTTCAGCCTCATTTTAACACAAAGTTTGAATTTTCAATTTTGATGGCCCATTTCGGACCCCCAGGGTGAACCCCCCCCCCCAGGGTGAACCCCCCAGGGTAAACCCCCCTCCCCCCCTCCCCCCCCCCCCCCCATCCCCACACTGTCTCAACCGACGATAAAGCAGTGGACCAGCCAAATAACGATAACTCGCCGAAATCGTGTTAATTCGACCCGAGGAGTGGGCAAATAACAAAGAATACAACACAACAACAAGGTAAGACAATTTTATTCACAAAGCAGTCGAATTTTTACCTTTTGAAATAATATACAAACCTTTCTTTGTAACACAATACCGCTCAAGCAAGGGTCGCGTCCAGGTTTTCTGATAGTGAGCATGGACCACCCTAACCTCGTTCCCAGGGTCTCTCATCTTCCCGCCCCGGACCATGCACCTGTGCTAACATTGCTTAATAGCTCTCCATATTTATTTATAGCGTCACTAGACGGAACGTGATCGAAATTTACCACTGCAGTAAACGTACGTTTTAAAAACCTCTCCTGAGATCGCCAAAAGAACTGTATAAACATTGCCACCACGGCATCGATGCTTTTCGACACGATGGTCTACAGGAAGTTTATCCGAAAGGGGATCAAATATTTCATTCCTGTCGCTGTAATACTTGGATTGGTTTTGTGCTGGGCTTCCTTTATATTGTTTTCACCTTCCCATCCAACAGATTTGCGGAAAAAAATAGAGAACGAAACGTGGTTCTTCTTAAAAGCCGATTCGCCACACAAGCAAAAGAACGAAAGTACGATAGCAGCGCAATTTCCCACAACACTAACACAAAATGCATCCTTCGATAACAAGCATAATACAAAACTTATCACCAACACAACTTGTGTGCAACATTACTTTCTTCTTATTCTTGTCTCATCGGCGCCTTCTTATGTGCAAAGAAGGAAAGACATCCGCGGAACTTGGGGAGTTGATACTGCTATAAAATCGCGATGGAAGACTGTCTTCCTTGTTGCTCAAACGCGTATGCAAAGCGAGTCCGATTCGTTGCTGCAAGAGAATAACGCGTTCGGAGATTTAGTGCGAGCGGACTATTTTGAGGATTACTGGAATCAGACCCTCAAGATACAAATGGGCTTTGAATGGGCTGCCAGATACTGCAATTTCTCCTATCTTCTAAAAGCCGACGACGATAGTTTTGTTAACCCCAAAGGGTTAATTTCCCTTTTGAGCGAGCCTAGCATGCCTCAAGAAAAGCTGTACATGGGAGAACTTTACACAAATAATAAGCCATTTAGAGGAGGGAAATGGAAAGTTTCCTACGAAGAGTATAATAGAACAGACTACCCGGATTTTTGCCCTGGTTTTGGAATTGTCTTGTCAAGTGATGTTGTTCATTTGTTCGTAGATTTATTTCAAGTTGTGCCAAAGTTCAGACTTGATGATGTTTACATTGGTTTGCTCGCAGAGAAAGCTGGTGTAAAACCTGTGAACAACGCCGCATTCAGTGTGACTGGACCTTCGTACGGCTGTTTTCCAAATAAACAGTTTTTGGTATGGCATGGCGTCACAGGTAAATGTCTATTTAAACTTTTTCAAGACATAAACCATGAAACAACGTGAACACCATTCACGGTACTAGTACTGTTGTTTTTAATACATACATATACATATACATCATATACATATACATATACATACACATACACATATACATATACATATACATATACCATATACATATACATATACATATACATATACAGATACACATACATATACACATATGCATATACATATACATATACATATACATATACATATACATATACATATACATATACATATACATATACATATACATATACATATACATATACATATACATATACATATACATATACATATACATATACATATACATATACATATACATATACATATACATATACATATACATATACATATACATATACATATACATATACATATACATATACATATACATATAAGCATCTGATGAGGTCTAGAAGACCGAACAGAAGACCGAAACAGTACTATATATATACGGGAACTCCGGACTGAGTGGTCAGAAGCTAAATTGGCCATCGTAAAAAATATTAAAAGAGAAGACTTTTCGAGCGGGCAAGCACTCGAAACGTCAGCTTTTTAAATATTTTTACGGTGGCCAATTTATCTTATAAAATCCCGAGCTTTCGCCGATCCACGGCATCGTCAGGGAAATAGAAAATATTCTACACTACAGGATTATAAAGTGAAGTTGTGGCGTGGGTGTCACAGTAGCTTAAGGCCTCACTTGACCTGCATGATGATGCCGTACGTGTGTGGATCGGCGAAAGCTCGGAATAAAACAAAATACAGTACAGCTTAAGTCCTCACTTGAACCGTTTAGTCGTTATTCAAGATGCTACTGAAGGACAACTTCAAACGCTTATAAAATCACTGAGTTGCAAACTTTCATGCTTGAAAAGCAATTTGGTGTGCCTCATCCTATCATGGTAGTTTAATACATGATGTGTTTCACTTCAAATATTTGTTTCTAACTGTCGTTGCACTAGACGTAAATATTGTGTTGTCAGATAATCATTGGATAAATAATACCACCTGTTTGACAAAATCGGTTTTCATTTTCTTCCATACCTGTATGCAAATTTGTTAAAATGCCCAGCCATTTTGAAAGCGGAGAAAAAAAGAAGCAGTCTGTCGCAGTACTGTCTTGATAGCGTCAATAAAAATCTCAGTAGATTGCAGTTTGCGTCTAGATTCATCTGTTAATGATTGCAGTATAGGAGCCAAGTACTTAGACAGTTGGTATGTCGGGGTCCCATGGCCACAAAAAGAGACTATGGGTCGCGCGGCACAGTCACCCATAGTGTCTTTTGACTTGGAATCACCGTTCACCAGTATTCCGCTTCAACTGGCTCTAGATTTACTGAGACAGCCATCAGGAACTCTACCTTGAAACTACCACTTCCGACTGACGACATCAGTCATGGACTTACTGAATCGTTGTCTTACTTCGACGTCTTTTCAGTACATGTACAACGGCGGCAAACAATACAAGCAGCTACACGTAACAGCTATGGACTCACCGCCGGTCTCAGTTGTTGTTGCTGAAATTGTCATGCAGAACGTACATCGAGGAACAAGCCCTTGCTACATACAAACAACAGTATCACTTTGGTTACGCGTGGACGACACTTTTACTGCTGTACACAGACGAGATTGACGCCTTTCACAAACACCTCAGCAGACAAAACACTGACATACAGTTCACTAGAGATGTTGAAGAAAATGGAAAGATTCCTTTTCTAGACTGTCTAGAAAGCCGAAATGACAAGAAACTACAGACTAGTATCTACAGGAAACCGACTCACACCGACAGGTTACTTGACCAGTCATCGTATAACTCCACATCTCACAAACACAAAGCGACGACCATACGAACTTTGACAAGAAGAGCGCAACTAGTTTGTGACTCACCTGACAGCTTAACCGACGAAACCAAGTACCTTGACAACGTTTTCAGTAAGAACAACTACAACTTAGACTTTGTTAAACGCAACATTTACAAAAACAAGGCTCATCCTCGGTGTTAAAGCCTGCCGACTCACGAATGACGTAAAACAAAGAAAACAAAAGGTACTGAAACAATAGAGTACAAGAAAACAAAGGTAGAAAACAAAGGAAAAAGTCACAGGTTTTTGCACCGAGGTAAAATCCAAAAACAACGAACCGAACACAACTAACGCAAAACCTGTTACCACAGCGACAATACCCTACATCAAGGGCACTTCTGAGACTATTGCACGAGTCTTACAACCTTACAACCGATCCGTGTCGCTCACAAACCGATTACTACTTTACGACAAAAACGTTAAAGACAAGAACGAGCCTAACGACAGACAAGGAACAACATAAAAGATCAAATGCTGCAACTGTCTGGCCAATACATCCGTGCGACTGGCAGAAATCTGAACATACGACTGACTGAACACAAACGGGCGAAAAAAAATGGTGATGTCAACAATCACATTGAGTGACTATAGCGGTGCAGCTCTCTTGAACAGCCTACCCTGTAATCTTAGGGAGACAAAATCACTCAATCGATTTAAGAGATAAGCGAATCTTAATTTTTTAAATTAGAGACACGGCATGGTAAACAGGTTTAGTTAATGATTATAGTATAATGTTAAGATTAGTATTATTTAAACCGTGTATAAATGTAAATAAATAAAAAATAAATTGCCTAACAAAATTTACACACGAATCACAGAATTGACTGGGACTCTGCTGAATGCGTTAATTACAGTACGGACTACTGCAAACGACTCACTCTAGCAAGTTGGTTTACTAACTTAGAACAGAACACACGTAAATCTTTTGAACACGTAAATCTTAGATCTAGAGAAGAAAATGACGTTATCGAAAAAAGATTCAATTCCTCTTATATGAAGAATTCCATCCACTACAGAGCATCTGTTTTGTGGAACAGAGTTTCAAACATTTATAAATTATCAACCAGTTTAAGAAGTTTCAACATTACTGAAATTCAACTCTACCACAAACCAGTGCAAACCTAAGCACGATGATAACTATGTAAACTTCTGATTATTCTTAATCAATGCTATTATAAAACTTACTCATAGGCTATATGAATATCAGTCAAATTTTCTTATATATGTATATGATAATAATGATATTTTGTGGTTGTCGTCACTTGGACAGAGGAGTGACCGATACATATAGTAGAGCAGGAATATGTTTTTCACACGATGTGTGATGTTACAAAACAATAACTCGAGTTTCACGCTCGGTTTCGATCATCAGACTGAATAAAAATCGAATAAAAAGGCTTTTTAACGCCTTTTAACGACCCTTTTATTCAGTATGATGATCACTACTGAGCGTGAAACTCGAGTCACTGTTTTGTAACATCACATCGTGTGAAAAATGTATATGTATATCACTACAACTAGCCCAAACAAGGGTTTTTATGACCCCAGATCAGCCCGAAAATCACAGAGAAGAGAGGGAAGAGGGAAAGGAAGCGAGAGCGAGAGAAAGACTAGCAACTGTCTTCAGTTAGTTTTTATATTGGGGAACAATAAGAACAAGGCCAAGCACACTCACAAACGCTTGCTTAGGGCGATATCGTTTTCAAAAATCCAGGTAATAACTGTATATATCTCGATAGAATGGCTTTCTGGAACACTCCACAACGTTTGATTGAAATATGTAGCTAAATTTTTGAAAAATTGGTCAACGAAAATTACAGCAATTCCCTCGAGTGACTATCAAGAAATACGCTTTACAGGAGTCGACGAGAGACATCCCTCTTTACGCCTGCCATGCAGCCTATCAATTTATTTACTCTCTTATCTCAAAGACACTTCAAAAAGAATTTTCTAGAACTTTCTAGAACAACGTCAAAAAGTGACTTAGAATCACAACTGACTTCATTAATCGGGCAGGCTTGGCTCCTTGATAAGAAACACCAACTGGAAGATATAAAATACGATTTAGACAGTGAATGGCCTGTGAATGGCCAGTGAATGGCCTGGGCTCTGCGCGACGAAGGCCCGCGCGGAGCCCCATACTCATAGAACCAGAGAACCATAGAACCCATCCCCGCCATTTTTTCATGGTCATGGCTAGCGGAATGTTTCGCGGGCGCGTTGTGTGCCCGCCGCCGCCGTCGCTTAGGGCTAACTCGCGGACGCGTAGACCGTCGCAAAACATGCGCGTATGACGCCACACAACAACCAGGATCTTTGCAATTTCACGTCACCTTGGAAAACACTGCTGTGTTTAGCGGAGAAAACCGTTTAAATTAAAGTCGTTATTCTCCTGCATTTTTTCGCGGTTTGCTACTCAAGACAGGGATACTCAGAAGCCACTATAGTGGAAAAAGAAGAGCTTTCAGGGATAAAATCTTGTTTCGAGGATGGGAGCAATGAGGAAAGATGTTTGTCACTTCGGGTTTCAGATTCAACTGAAGAAGCGCAGATTTAAAGAATTTTCAAGCAGTGGAGGGACTTAAACAATGTTAGGTAAAACAAAATACATTTTTCGATGGGAATTTATGTTGATATCAATCTATGATTGACTTTTTCTTTGTGTTCTCGCCAGTTTTGGAGAATTGTTTATTAACGTGCTCAATTAAATTCAGTTGTTGATTTCTTTCATCGGGGACATCTCGGCCTCGATGAGCTATAAATGGTTCGCGTTTTGCTTTTAAACATAAACTTATGGAGATTTGAATAAAAGTTTTTGAAAGAAGATTGTGTTGTCCATTTTTCTGTGTTTGTTCATTCATTACATAGGTTGAAAAGCGATTTTATGTAAACAAAACAAGACTTGGATTTTATAGTTCTAAACTTCACTCGCGTGGTCTTATGCAAATATGTTTGTGTATTTTTTGCAATTTTGATTTCCAAATCAGTTTCTCGGACAATTTTTTATAAGCAACAGGTTATTTTATTTGGAAATTAGTCATACTAGTTATTCTAGACGGAGAAAAAGTTGTTTTTGTGAACTTTTGTACGGTCTAAATCTGACTATGCAAACGGTCGCGTAAGTCCGCTTTTGAGAATTGCTAAAATTAAAAAATAGCCCGGTCGTCAATTTTATTCTTGTGCTTCCGACCTTTCACCTCAGTTAAGTTTATCATCGGCTTTCTGTTCAAATAGCTACACTGTTAGGCACAGCCTATCTATATACAGCTATTTCAATTAACTTTGTCGGATCCTAAAGCTCAAAGCCAAGACCGCAAGGTAGTATGGGTAGTTGTGAATAGCTATACTACCTTACTACCATACTACCATGCGGTCTTGGCTTTAAGCTTTCATCCGACAACGTTAATTGAATTAGCTGTATATTATCCTTGTAAAGAACCAGACTAAGGAATTTAACGAATATGTAACGCGTGAATTACGTAGTTAGTTCCTTTCTCCATATTCAGTATTTATAGCGTCACTTGACGGACCGCGATCGAAATTTACCACTGCACTAAACGTTTAAAAAACCTTTCCTGCATCGTCAAAAGAACTGTAGATATTGCCACCACAGCATCGAGGCTTGTCGACATGGTCTACAGAAAGTTTATCCGAAAGGGGATCAAATGTTTCATTCCTGTCGCTGTAATACTTGGATTGGTTTTGTGCTGGGCTTCCTTTATATTGTTTTCACCTTCCCATCCAACAGATTTGCGGAAAGAAATAGAGAACGAGGCATGGTTTTTCTTAAAAGCCGATTTGCCACACAAGCAAAGGAACGAAACATATACATCTACGATAGCAGCGCAACTTCCCACAACACTAACACAAAGTGCATTCTTCAATAACAAGTATAATGCAAATCTTATCACTAACACAACTTGTGTGCAACATTACTTTCTTCTTATTCTTGTCTCCTCGGCACCTTCTTATGTGAAAAGAAGGAGAGACATCCGCCGAACGTGGGGAGCTGACACGGCTATTAAACCGCGATGGAAGACTGTCTTCCTTGTTGCTCAAACGCGAATACAAAGCGAGTCCGATTCATTGCTGCAAGAGAATAACGCGTTCGGAGATTTAGTGCGAGCGGACTATTTTGAGGATTACTGGAATCAGACCCTCAAGATACAAATGGGCTTTGAATGGGCTGCAAGATACTGCAATTTCTCCTATCTTCTAAAAGCCGACGACGATAGTTTTGTTAACCCCAAAGGGTTAATTTCTGTTTTGAGCGAGCCTAGCATGCCTCAAGAAAAGCTGTACATGGGAGAACTTTACACAAATAATAAGCCATTTAGAGGAGGGAAATGGAAAGTTTCCTACGAAGAGTATAATAGAACAGACTACCCAGATTTTTGTCCTGGTTTTGGAATTGTCTTGTCAAGTGATGTTGTGCATTTGTTCGTAGATTTATTTCAAGTTGTGCCAAAGTTCAGACTTGATGATGTTTACATTGGTTTGCTCGCAGAGAAAGCTGGCGTAAAACCTGTGAACAACGCCGCATTCAGTGTGGCTGAACCGTCGTCTTTCTGCGTTCCAAATAAACAGTATTTGGTTTGGCATGGCGTCACGGGAAAATGTCTATTTAAACTTTTTCAAGACATAAATCATGAAACATCGTGAACTCCATTCACGGTACTAGTTCTGCTGTTTTTAAATATATATATATATATATATATATATATATATATATATATATATATATATATATATATATATATATATATATAAATATGACGGAAGCTGGAACTCAGACCGTATTAAAAGAGAAGACTTTTCGGGCGGGCAAGCACTCGGTTTACGGTGGCCAATTTAGGCGCTTGCAAAATCACGAATAAACGGGAAAAGTGAGGTCTTGAGCTATTGTATTTTGTTTTATTCTGAGCTTCCGCCGATCCACAGCAAATCAGGAAATGAGAAAATACTCCACAGTACAGGATTATAAAATGAAGTTGTGGCGTGGGTGTCACAGTATGTCGAAAAAATCCCGACCGTCCCAGATTTGGCCGACTTATGTGCTCATTCGTAGACATCTCCGATCATCTGGGATTCGATGGGATGGTCGGGGACTAATCAAGAAAATCGTGAGCGTTTCTATTTTCTTGACGCGTCCCTGATTTCTGCGATGATCGGCGATTTTCCTAACATATCGGCAAAATCTGAGACGATTGCGTGCAGCCCGGATCGTCTGGGATTTTCCCGACGTGTGAAAACCAGGATTAAGGCCTCACTTGACCCGCATGATGATGCCAATCGCGTGGATCGGCGAATGCTCGGAATAAAACAAAAAAACAAGTTTTTTTTCAGGTTGCTTTTTCAACTGCTTAAGTTGAGAGCACACTGTGAGGATCAAAAATTTCACTCATGTTTATCCGCAGTTCAAATATATGATTTTCATATATTCACATTCAAAACAAAATACAGTAGCTTATAATTAAGGCATCACTTGACCCGTTTCAATACTCGTTATTCAAGATGCTACTGAAGTACAACTCCAAACGCCTATAAAATCACTGAGTCAGGAGTGGATCCAGGGTGGTGGATTGGTGGCTAGCCACCCCCCTTTAGACCATCGGCAGGTGTCTCATTAAAGGGGCTATGTCGCAAGGTGAGTCTACGCAATGAGTTCCTGTCGTGTGACGTCACCTGACGTCACACATGTCAAATTTCTATTGTTCCCTCCCGGATCGCGGCAAGTTTTATCGCGCTTGCACTCGTGTCGAACCATGCACGCGAAGTAAACAAACACACGATCGATTTCGCTTTTAAATTCCTCCCCAACTTCCACCACTACTGGAAGACATCGAATTTTTCGAAGGTACGACTAACAAATTGCAGAAATAATTTACCAAAAATCTAGCCAAGTAAATACTCTAACTAATTTGTACACTTGGCATCTATCCTTCCGACGCAATACGACGGGATGAAACGGATTGCAGCGAATTCGACAGTAATGGCCGCCAACTTGATAAAAAGCCACGGACGTTTTTCAAGTTGTTAGTACCCAGTACTCACCCGCCATCCTCGCGACATCCGGGCAAATTGACCAGCTGTGAACACGATTTGCCGGCTGCTTTGAATATGTAAACCTTATTTTTTCGCCAACAAGTTAAATAATTTACTAACTTGACCTTTCTGATGTGTGTTCTAAAAGCATATTGTAAAGCATATTTCAACTTAAAAAACAACGAAGTTATTGCTTATTTACCTCCCGTTGCTCCCTGTACAGAAGAAACGTGACAAACAACTGAAATCGCCCCATAATGCATTGCCAGCTTAGTGCTCTGCATTGTGTTCTGCATGATGTCACTGAGTTGCAAACAAGTTTCCACGAGTGTTAAGGCGACCGGAAAAAAGTCAGAACGGTCGATTAAACAATATTTTTGTACTCAACTTGATAACTTGATGTCCATGACTACAAATATCTGTATTCAGTTGATTTAGCAAACAAAATACAATGTTTCAGGCAACAGTAAGATGCTTAAGTTCGTTCTTCAAAATGCAGGAAAATGCATCTCCGGGAGACTAAAATTTAAAAACTTCCCTGGAACCCCCTAGAGGGGAAGGGCCTTCGGCCTTCAGACCCTTGCAATCATGTGCCCACCTGCTCAAACTCATTGCCCTCCTGTTCAAAATCTTAAAGGACCTTAATGAAATCCCTGCATCGGTTTTAACAGTTTTCTTTTTAATTGCAACAATTAAAAAATATATATATATAGACTTAGTTAGGCATATACCCGTAGCCACCACCCCCCCCCCTCCCCCCCCCCCATAAAAAAAATCCTGGATCCGCCCCTGCTGAGTTGCAAACTTTCATGTTTGAAAAGCAATTTGGTGTGCCTCATCCTATCATGCTATAGTTTAATATATGATGTGTTTCACTTCAAATATTTGTTTCTAACTCTTGTTACACTTGGCAACGCAAGTGGCACGAAAAAATGCCAGTGCAACATTCCCTACAACTGACATTTCTCGTAACATTTTTATGGCAACGCTGCAATGAAAGTCATGAAAAGATTGTCGACCCATTCCGTTTTTAATTTTATATACATGGAGATCCAAATTGAACGGTCGTCTCTCGAAAATCAATACTTGCCAAAAAAGAAAGCGAGTGAAACGTAAATATTGTGTTGTCAGATAATCATTGGATAAATAATGTCACCCGTTTGGCAAGATCGGTTTTCATTTTCTTCCATACCTGTATGCAAATTTGTTAAAAAGAACTTGAACTTGAACTCGAACAGAGAGAATTAAAATAGCGAAGATATACGGCTGACCGTTACCATACAAATAGGGAGCTTTAGCAACCACGACGGCATCGCCAAATTGATGTAAATTTGCCTAATGTTACTCAGGAATTGTTCAAGAGCTGAATTGGTAGAGACGGTTTTCAAGTTCAAATAGAACAAGGAAAATTAACCGTCGTGTGTTCAGGTTCTCTAAAAAACTTATAATTTGGTCATTTGACGTTGTTGTTTTACAGGGAACGGCAAAGGAATGTATCAAATGTAAAACGCACGTGCAGAGGCAGTTTTTGGTTTTGAGGTGCTCAGTCCTGAAATAGGGAAACCTTTTTGGTATATATATATATATATATATATATATATATATATATTGTGATCCTTTATTAGGATTCCTTCAAATTGTATTAGCTAACCTACAATACCTTAACACCCAGCTAAACGGAAAAGATATGGTTATGATGGTGTATTAATGAAACTAGACTCACACTTGTATTCTATGCCTCATCAGAACTGGCCTGATGCTAAACTTTCCACGTACGGAAAATAAATAGAAACGACCTGTTCACGGAATTCTGAGTTATCGCTTTTCCTTAAATATCGTGTCAATTTTTAATATCTACCCTTTAATAGGGTCAGGCGGGTTAAAGAACCTTCGCGGGACACACCTATCCTAAGTTAAACGGAGTACTCCCGCCCTCACTCCCCAAACCGGGTCTAATGGTTTCACGTTTATCTCTTACCCCTCTCCCCTCCCTAGTGAGTCCAATGTTTATTTTTTACCAGTCCTTCGTCTAGAACTTTATTCGGTCCAGAGGAGGCTAAACTTGTCACATTATTATACTTTAGGTGCTTAGAGTGAGATACACAACACATGGTTAAGTTCAGCCGTTTTTATACGTGACAAGTTGCTGAAGCTATTGTCTAGCATAACACCGCCTCGTTAGAAACCTTTAAATACAGGCCGTTATCGCTGAGTGTATTTCGTTCCTTGGTGTCCTTTGATATTTATTTCAAATACAATATTAAACGGTTTTATATACGAAATATTTCATCTTTACCATTATCCGGCCGGATCATCTTGAACATTCGTTGACAGCGATGAATAATGCTTTTAAGCTCCTCCGTCTCTGCATGTTAAAATTATTGATGTGCGATCGAAACTGTTGAGCATTGCAACGATTCCGTCCACTGACTTTCCTGCCAAGAAAACATACGTTGAATGTGCTGCTGGCGACGTTAAGTTGTTCGGAATAAAGTCTTAATTTAAATCTTTTTAATAACAAATGGAAATGTCTTTTTCAGTGTACAAAAAAAATGGATATCAATATCGCCTCTTACCCACTTGCCGCCATTTTGAATATTTATGACGTCATACGGTTGCCCAAAGGCCCTTTTCATGGTTAACCTTGCTCGTTTGCATTACAATAAAATTCAACATGATTGCGAAGCAATTTTAGGCAGAAACTACAAAATTGCCTGAATTTTTCTCGCAAGCACGTTGACTTTTATTGTAATGCAAATGAGAAAGGTTAACCGTGAGAAGGGCTATTGCATACAAAAGAACGTTGATTCTTCACAATAGCAGCAACTGCATGGCGGCGCGCGTGATATTTAAAGACGAAAATAGGCGATGTTCATATCAATAATTTTATACACGGAAAAAGAAATTTCCATTTGTTATTATAATAATCGAAATTTAGACTTTATTTCCAACAATTTAACGTCAATTTGTTATAACAATGAGGTTCCCTTTAAGTGGCCGATGTTTAATTGCTTCAGTATCTCTTAGTAGTAGACAGTAGAATAGATCATTTCCGATATATTAAAATTCATACTTGGCTCCGAGGCTTAGGGGAATAAAACAAAACAAATTAATTATTCATCCCTGAACCTCGATGTGATTTCTTTTGTTTTATTCCCCTAAGCCTCGGAGCCAGGTATGAATTTTAATATATCGGAATTGGTCTATTAGAGAAGACAATAGAATAGAAGCCTACTTTCGCAAGCTTTCCCATCCATATGGCAGACATTCAGCTTCTAATCATAAAACTAGAAATTTGCGTCACGTGTTAAGTGGTCAAGTGTGGTCATGTGTGGTCACGTGTCAAGTGGTCAAGGGGAACGAAGACACTGGGTACGAGGGCGACTTCACCCTAAGTATCATGGCGATCTTTTCCAAGGAAACTAATCTTCTTGACAAATATTTGTTTTAATTGGTTTTCGTTTCTTTCAGTAGCGGTGTTTACCCTAGCATCCAATTATGTCAATTTTTGGTTTTCATCCATTTTTAGTGCTTCTTACCTTCGTGCTTCTTACCAAAATCATACCATTCTATAATGTTCAATAATTTTCTTATATTAAAGACAGATCTATTCGGGTTTTTTTCAGATGTAAATCAGTACTATTCAATGATGCTAATTAGCAGTTGCTAGATATATGTGCTCTAGAAAACACATTTGCACTTTAATTTAAAACCGGGCTCCGAATCTTGTAAGAACGTACATAGAATTAAGACGTTATGTATGAAAGGTTATCGCCAATCACTGTTGATGGAGAAGCTTGAACACCGAGTATGGTTTCAATGTCCTGTGACATTTTTCGAACTACATTTAACTGTTCTTTTCCTTGAAAATGCTCGTTATTTCTACTTAAGGATTGAATGTATCTTGTAATTTTTATATTACCGTTCTCGTTTTATTTTGACTGCACATTTCGGAAAATTAAAAGAGAAGTCAGCTCTGACACTGACAAACAATCGAAGGAATATATGTTAATGACTGGTCTTAGCCAATCACAGAAGGTCATGTTGGCCTAGATCAGTCTGAAACTGGTTTGACGAGTTTCCCAACCAGTTAACATAAAAATAAGAACAGGCCATTCTTCAACAGAGAATCGTAAGGTAGTTAACCTGAGAAAACTGTTGAGAAATAGAGCAGTCAACAGGAGGAAACAAGTTTATTGTGTAAACAGTAATTGAATATAATAAAAAAGCACCTCGCCAGTCTTCCAAGAAAGTTCTTTTACAGAAAACTGACAGGTCTTCTGAACGGACTCGCGCGATATTGCAATACGGTCGTCTCAGTCGTGGCGTAGACGTACATGTAAAGTGTTGGTAAGTCGACTTTGCGTTCTCATTCCACCAAAAAAACAATGCTCTCGCATCAAATGTAGTAAAGGCAGCGAAAGACAGTTTCTCAGCAATGTGCGCAAGACCTTCTCGCGTAAAAGATATCTTGAAGGCATTTTTCATGTTTATCTTGTCATGGCAAGATCTGGACCTTGTGTATACATTCATCCTGTGAACATGCATCGTCTTGGATATTTCCCGGGGGGGGGGGGGGGGTGGTATTCCAATATAAAAACACGTGGGTGCAGTCGAATCCCGCCTAAAGTGCATGCCGTTAATATGTACAGCCACCTCGTTATAACGGCCACTTTTTCTTGGCCTGAACAAAAGCTTTCTACTCTAGATCAACCTCATTAATACAGCCACCCGTTTATACGGCCAGATTTTGGTGGCCCAATGGTGGCCCAATGGTGTCCCAATGTTGGCCGGATTAACGAGGCTCCACTGCACCAGAATCTCGTTGATGGGCGCGGCTCAAATGAATTTTTACCCCTAAGAGGTACCAATTCTAAAACAACCCATGCCATCTCATATTCCGTCATATTTTTTCAGCTTAATACCCTTAAAGGTTCCGCGACAATTCTAACGGTTCTCATTTTAGATTTTAGCACCCTCAGCTCAGGTTACCAATCTAGAAATCTTGACCCATAAAAGTTCCCACCGTCCGTTTTTATGTGGGAATCCCCCCGCCGAGGGATTCTTTGCATTATGTGTGATCGTTTTCTCAAAATAACATAAAATAAACTTCCAGATTCAGGCGATAATTCCAGCTAAACACTACTTACTGGCGTTCACGATGCTTTCGTTTCTCTCCCCCGATAAATAAAGGTTTGTAAAAAGAAACATGAAAAGAGGACCAGAAATCATCTCAAAGACGCAAACTTGGCGGCGCGTGCAACGGTCAAGTCAACCTGGTGATACCTATTAAATCTGCGATTGCAGGCGCGCGCTCTTAATTTCGGAGCGAAAGTCGGCGGAGCACGGAGAGGAGAGGGAAGAAAAGAGAGGAGGGGAAATTCTCTTCCCGCGCCCTGCCGCCGACTTTCGCGCATTCGCTATTATAGTTATTAAAAGTGTATGAAAAGAAAGTGAAGAGACACATGCGATCTTTTATATCCACGTGAAAGGAGAAATAGAAAATAACTTAGTATTTGTTAAATAATATGTTGAAATATGTCTAAGCACTTTGATGACTGATTATAAAAGAGCGCCTGATCGCGGGTTAGCACGCGTTCCTTACAAACATCGTTAATGTTTAACAGATTAGTTATTAATAGCGACTCAATCCCGCAACAAAGGCTCGTGGTGACTTACTTTCGTGTATCCAGATGGCTATTAAGTGGCGTTACTTACATCTGTCCAGTGTAAATTACAGAGTTTCAATGGTTATTCCATCTCAAGCTTTGAAACATTTGCCTTATTAGTCATATTTACCATAAACTGCATCACAGACAGAATTGCGTGACAAATCAAAACAACACCAGCGCGCGCGAAACTGAAAGAGAAGTCCCGTTACAAGCCTGATCATGCTGTTCTGTTTATACGTGTTTTGATTTTGTCTCAAGTCTAGTCAGGCGATTACACAAGCCGCATAGCTGATCGTAATATTCGGAAAGTCTTCATACGCGCCCACTTATGCTGTGTCAATGGCTGAAAGTAGCGAGATTGGAAATGTTTTCGGATTTGTAGCACGGAAGGTTGGAGTTGCGGGACCCGTTCTTCGACTGACGGTCAGCTTATTGTCCGGTGAGTATCGATCCGATAATTTTTTGTGCATTTCCCTCGTTCTAGTAACGTCTGATATATGTCGTGAGCTTTAACGTGCAGCATTCAGTGAACCCTGACCATAAGTGAACCGAAAAGCATTTCAAGGATGGATAGTTTCGGGACTAGATGGTTTCGATAGCATTTTACTAAACGACTAAACCTCGAGATATTTGAACTTTAATATAGCTCAAATACCGCTTTATTGAGCATCAGTTTATAGGAGATAAAGGATTTGCTTACACTTGTAGTTTTAAAATCGAAAGATCAATGTAAAGTTCAGCTGAAAGTTCAGACGATTGCGATGACATTTATAATCGGCGCAGCACGAAATGGCTGTGACCATGACTACAAAAACTACACAGAAAAACAAACTACACAAAAAACTACACTTCAATTTCAAAACACACAAAAACTACACTTCAATTTGTTATTGAATGCACTTTTTGCAATGTTTTAATGATCTCTGCCGCCATTCTTTCAGGTCTCCCGTTGGCGTTTGTTTATAGAACTTTCTGTTACCGGAAGAATGCGACTGTTCAGGTGATGAACTTAATGGATTTTTTTTTGGCATTGCGTCCGTGTGTCAGGTTTTAATTTTATACCAATTTAAATTTGAATAACAATTTATCTGCATTTATAGCACGTTTGTGTCACCGTTTGTGGCGTTGGGATGGCCTTCTTTTGTTTTGGTAAGTTATATTGTTTTATCGTGTATATTTATAACATGACTCAAACAATTACGAAACCCTCTATTAAGTGCAGACAGAAGCTTATCACGTATTATGAGCTTCTGGTGGAGAACAGCTGCTTGGATCCCTAAATTTTCTTCCCATATTTACCGTAAAACGAACCCGTATTCAGCGGACCCCCTCTATTAAGCGGACACTAGCGAGGATCCCGAGGGTGTCCGCTTATACATGTTTCGGACTGTTAAAAGTGCGTTTTGTTTTTCTTGTCACGCTCGAATTGGCGACACGGATTAGCAACTTCGTTCCCAGGGTCTATCTTCTTCCCGTCCCCTGCGCGAGCTCCAGGGAGCGGGAAGATGAGAGACCCTGGGAACGAGGTTGACGGACTAACAGTTAAACACTATTGCAGTGTTGTATCAAGGAGGAGGGGGGGGGGGGGGGGGGGGTGTCTTTTCTTGCAAAAAGACCCAAAGAACGGAACAAACATTTCAGTCTCTAACACTCTAACAAGTTGTTTTATGTTGTGTCCTTATAACACAAGACAACTTGTGCTTTCTATATAATTGCCAGCTGCCACCTTTGGAAGGGAGTTGGGGAGGGGTGAGAACCCAAAGGGGTATTGAATTTGCAATGTGTGGACCTTTTTGGGGTTAGAAATTTTGTGGTGACTTGTTGGGGTTGAAACAATTTGGCCTCATTCGCACCTCCCCTATCACTATAGCTGAGTATCCCCCTCCCTAAGGGAGAGAACCCCTTTAAAACTTTATGGTGTAGTCAGTGTGTGGGAGAACTCCTTCAAAGTTTTATGGTGTAGTCAGTGTAGGAGAACTCCTTCAAATTTTATAGTGTAGTCAGTGTGTCTTTTAAAAAACCTGAGCCCATTGGGTGGGGTGGGGGGGAGATGTATGCTGTAAATGCAGCATGTGGTAGTGATAATCAAAATGAACCATGTCATAGTATAGTTTTGTGTGATTCCGGTGGGATTTGGGGGGGGGGGGGGTTGCTCTCAAAATGTTGTGTGGGCTTGTTTGACCCACTTGTTCAATTTCAGACCTTAAGAATTTCCTCCACCTCCCTTTTAAAAAAACGTTTGTGGGTGCCTTACAAATGAAGAGCATATCCTAATCCAGTGGTTCATATATGTACTTGTTAGAGTGGTTTGGTGTGTTGCCAATACTGGAATATTTTCATTAGTTTTTAAAGTAGTTGTGCATGTACATTGTTGACAATACCTGGGTCGTACCGGATTGGAAGGGATTGTATCAGACTTACAGAACCCAAGTTGGATCGGATAGGATCAGATTTACAAAACCCAGATCGGATCACTGACAGTAGGATCGCCTTAAATTCCCACCAAAAATTGTTCACAAGGTATCTCTTTTTTTTTCACAACAGGCGAAAATAATACGAAGAATGAGCCCAACAAATTAAACACTGATTCCTGAATCAGTGAATTCCCAGCTATTCTTCAAATCGGTCGCGCTTCTCTCGTTCCGCGTCTATCCCCCACGCGCATCTCCCGCGTCTTGCCGAGAGAGTCGACTGAGGACGAGTTATAAATCAGCAACCTCGTTCTTGAGAAACCAGCCAATAAAAGTTATCTCATATTCAACTTTAATGTAATAAGTAACAACTTACAACAAAAATCTGTTAAAGAATCAAAGAAGAGTGAAAATGTTAGAAACTTAACATAATTTTCGAGATTAATTGTGGGGAAGGTGGCCACCCTCCCCCGCCCCCCCCCCCCCCCCGCCCCCCGGCCTCACCCCTAGATCCACCACTACTGTGGGGTCCGTTGAGCGCCAAGTGTACGTTACATCGATTAAATCGATTAAGGGCGCGGACGAGTTTCGGTCACTAAGAGAGAACTGAAGCAACCACGACGGCAACGCCAAGAAAAAGGTCACTTGGAAAAGGAGTTGCTAATGTGACTGAATTGTCCAGGAGCTGAATTCTTAGAGTCAGCTTTCAAGAAGGTAGGAAAATTAACCGTCGTTTGTTCACGTTCGTCACACAAACTTATAGTTTGATTATTTTTGTTTTGCAGAGAACGGTAAAGAAATGTAAAAAAGGATAAAACACACGCACAGACATTGTTTTCGCTCATTAAACCTACTGTTTTCTGCGTCTCCGTCGTGGTTGCTAAAGCTTCCTAATGACTTTTCAGTCTTGAAGGATGGGTAGTTTAGGCTTTTGTTACACCGATCTCTCCCTCTAAAAGGGTTCAAAAGGATCTGACAATGTTGGAGCTACCAGGGGAATAATTCCAAGCCAACAGAGCTCCAGGGTTCCAAGAGACACTCAAACTACTCCACCTTATCAAGGTGATAGAGCCATTGAGTAGAGGGCATAGATGATAATATATATTTTGTTGTTAGGTTGGTCCTGTGTTCACTCCGTGGTTAACATTGTTTTAGCATACTTATTACTTCAACTTGGTGGTCCACAAGCTGTCACTGTCATCTTGATGTTTGTATTGAATGTGGTAAGTCGTGAACGCGACAACGAGAAAACAAAAGATGAAAACAAGAAATAAAAAATGAAGATTAAACACAAAAAAGAAACAAGGGGAAAATAGAGCCGTCTCTCTCTTTTTTGTTTAAAGAAAATGATTAAGACGCGAAGGCAACGCAATTTTTTATGAAATATTTTCAACCCATCCTTTTTACTTCAGAGCCCCAACTGGGAAGCAAATCTGGATCTGCCGTAAGGTTCACTATGCGGACCTTTTTGGCACATGTGTGTCATCCAAACAACCGTGGCCAAACTTAGATGAAAGTTTGCGTCGACTTACAGCTTCGCTTGACCACTACAGTGTGTACTTGCCTGCACTTGCGATGGCTTGCGAAGACTTGCGTCTAATTCGAAAGAGCTGAAATTCACCCGCAAGTTGACGCACGTTCCCCCGATTGACCACCTAAGGCATATTTGGCTCATGTTTCCTCAGTATTGTTTACTTTGGTTTGGGGTGCAGAAGGTGCATTCAAATCGCTTCTGTAAAACTGGTGAACAACTTGCGTCCACTTGCCTAACTTGCGAGTCCGTTTGATCACCAATGCAACACAAGCGAGTACGCATTCCCCCAAAGCTTGCATCTCCTGCTTGCATCATCTTTTCCCCAGGATTTAAGTTTAATGAAAGAGACCACGCGAATATCTTGTGGGATACATAAATATTAGTATTTTTGGGTAGGAAACAAGTCGAAAACGTAACCAACTAGCTTAATCTTGACTTCAGAACACTTTTCGTTGCTCCCTCTCCAGGGTTATCTAATCACGGGATACGCACTCAAGTCGTATTCTCAAGATTATTCGGTCTCCTGGACAACAGCTCACTGTGTGTTATGCCTGCGCCTTAGTGGTACGTTATCACCTTCAGTTTCCTAGTCCTTAGTGGCTGATCCAGCCCCCGGCTCACTACCCCCCTGTCCCTAAGTGTCCCTAAGTGGGACACCAAGATGGCCGCTCCATACATTTCTTACTAAAATTGTCTATACTCATTCGCCTATAACTCTTGAATGAAACGCTCTTGCGCTTCAAAATTTGGCCCAGATGTGTAGTTTTAAACTCTCTACAATTCCATAAACATTTTAGAATCGAATTCTGAATTTTGATATGAAATGGTATTTACAATTAATGCTTCTGAATTTTGATATGACGTCAGTGAAAACACTCTATATCATTGCCTTTTTGTGTTAGCTATCTCTTACTTAGATTTAATTTAAGCGCTTCTAAACATGTTGTTGTTGTTGTTGTTAGCTTGTTCTCAATGTGTACAAAGTTCAGCGTTCACCTATAATTGCATCTATTCGCAGGTTTGGCTTGGGATTATTATGACGGAAATCAAGACCAGGTATGATCTGCTTTGCTAGCTTGCTCTAAGTCTGTGAGCGATGTAACAGGACTCGCACTTCAGGCAAGAAAGCGATGCTTTTAAAAAGAAATAAATGATTGACTGGTATTAATATTTTCGTTTGTTAAACTTTCTACTGAGTTTGTTCTGAAAGATGCTGTCTTATCAAACTTGAGTAAAACCAAAACTAATGATTTACTTTTGCGAGTTTCGTTTATTAGTTGGCTCCGACTGCATGTTTTATATACATATAATTGGTTTGTTGCTGTCTTAGGAGAGTGAGAAGCAAACTCACTGTCGAATCAACAATTATTCACCGAAGTAAAGGCAACTGTTTTAGTTTATATCAAACTAGGGGATAGCCATCCAAAAAGAGCAACTTTATTTCTCACAAACTCGCAATGTCTGGAGATGAATAGTAAATACCACTTCGAGTGTAAGTAGCCAATCAGAGCGCGCGAAAAACACTACCCACTGGTTTGGTATATAATAATTATCGATATACCGTTTCCAGGAGAAACTATCCGAAGATTTCAAAAGAACTGCCATTCGCGAGTGTCCTTCATTATTACAGGTATGTTTAAGTTAAAGTTTTAAGACTCGAGCCGTTTCCTCTGTCACCATGTATTTACTGGAAATAATTAGAAGCGCTCACACATGGTGTCTTAACCAATCATAGCCAACATATTCTGCTATTTGCAACCGATCAAGAGCAAAGACGTTAGGGGGAGGGGGTGGGGGAGGGGGAGCGGATTAAATAAGGGGGGTACCCAAAGTGAAAATATTAGCGTCCAAATGAGGAGGGGGGGGGGGGGGGAATCCGCCTACGTCCATTACTGGACTGCATACCGCATAGTTTTGATTGGTTTGGCAGGTGTCTTTACTATAGTTTAAGGTTCCATGTTTTGTTCCGGTGATTTTCTTTCCTGTAGGTGGCCAGCTACACATATTTCTTTGGAGGATTTCTTGTTGGACCTCAGGTAATAAACCAAGTGTAAGAAATACTCAGTTGTTATATTTACTTACTGTTGACATTACCGAATGGTCAAGGAGTGGTTTTCAATTGAGTGTCGAAAGTAATTTTGCAATTGCTTTGCTTT
Source organism: Cladopsammia gracilis (assembly GCA_022457155.1). Taxonomy (NCBI): domain Eukaryota; kingdom Metazoa; phylum Cnidaria; class Anthozoa; order Scleractinia; family Dendrophylliidae; genus Cladopsammia; species Cladopsammia gracilis. The sequence goes on along the minus strand of JAJGOT010000187.1, from coordinate 996,030 downwards.
TGCGTTGCTTCGCTTTGTCAAACGTTTCAACCAATCAGAAGTAAAACCAAAACGAATCGTGACTTACTCGCACGCGTCTTCACGCGACATGTATTTGCTTCGAGGTCTGATTGGTTAATCAGGATTATTATCAATATACGCGGCGAAATAAGAAACTGCCTTCGAGAAAACACGCGTGAGTGGCGGCGATATTGAATTTGACGGGCTGCAAACGTATTTACGGCTCTGTTTCTGATTCTTTCTACATCTCTGTTAAACATTATTAAATGAATTTATACGATTTGGCCTTGTGTATTGATAATAATGATAATCACATGACTTTTGTCGGGCATATAGTTTATTTGTGTCCCTCATAGCATCATTTGCACCCTCGCTCCGCTCGGGCGCAAATGATACTATACTCGGGCCACAAATAAACTATATGCCCTCCAAAGTCATGTGATTATCCTATTGTCGACGTTTGCAGTGATTGGCCAGAGTGATTATTTTGCTTTTGGTTTTACGACACTCAGTTGTAAAACTGCTCTTTATAACGCTGAAAGCGTGGTAAGTTATTAGCTTATCGGGCTTTTCAGTCGTATAACCAAAACCAAAGCAATCACTCTGGCCAATCACAACAGATGCAAACAATCCAATGAACCAATCAGAAGCCGAAGCAAACACACGTAGCCGGCGCTAAGCGCAGGAAAACGCGTGCAAGAAAGTCATGATTGGTTTTGCTTTTTCTTCTGATTGGCCGAGAAAGTGGCGCGAGGAGTTTTAGCCAATCCCAAAGCGTAGCAATGCAAAACCAAAGCAATTTTGAGATAATATAAGACACTCATTTGAAAAGTGCTCTAAGTAGCCCATACAGAGAAATTTTAATACTGGAAGGGAGTATATGTCAACACTCTTTGGTAGCCTTCTCAGAAGCCAAAAGTCACATAAGCACCAGTGAAACCTACAAATATTTAACAACTATTCACCGAAGTGGAGGTGGGTAGTGGTGGATATTTACCGAGCCGCGACGTTTTAGTATGTACTGAAACAATGAGATAATATAACGAAAATGATGCTTTTTAACTCATTTATTCCTGTGAACGATTACAATTTCCGCGCGCAAATTGCTGGGAGGTGAATAGCACTTGCTATTCCGAGTTTCAGTAGCCAATCAGAGCGCGCCAACAATGCTATCCACTGTTTCAGTATATACTAATGAAAGTTGTACTGATCCACTGTGTCTATGGATGACCAGGGTGACAATGGATTGCGTATTGTCGTTGTGTCGTTCTGTCAGTGTTACAGACCTTATTCTTTTTCAACTTTATTGGACATAAACGTACTATTACAAAATAACTTGGACCAACCTTGAGGGACAGGCGCAAATGGGACGCGAAGCCCCATGTAAGGCACCTACCCAAAAATGAAATACTAGATTATGAAAAAAAGATTAAAAAGCTAATAAAAGAATTACGTAATTGAATTAGAGCAACAGAGACAGACACGAGTAAGCGACCACGCTCTTGAATAGAATAAAATGAGAAAAAGTTTGAACGAGCCGGGACAAAGGAAAAAACTGGAAAGAGAGTATTTTACAAACAGTATGTTTGGGGGGTGAACGTTTTAGAACTAGCACTATTATTGAATGTTCTATATATTTTTAGAAGAAATTGTTAGATTAGAAATCAGTGGTACAGTTATATTTGCTTTCTTACTCCTATTTTTTTAGTTTCCAATAAAGAAGTACTTGGCGTTAATCGAAGGAAATCTTATCGACAAGAAAGACGACGTATCTATTTCGCGGTAAATACCACATTTATTTACTTTTGGTTCTAATACTGGTAAAACACGATTTTAAAATACTTTTGTTAAAAGCATGATTGTTAAACTATTAAAATTTCAAACGTTGAGAGCTATATCTAGCATAAAGATGCAGCTACGAATCTTTATAGGGATCCTATATGACCTTATTTGAAACTTGCCTTATGTCGCGGTCCGATGTAGCATGAGCAACTTAGAATATTACTACACTCTCAACCCAACCAACCTTCCCTACCCCTTCCTCCGATGAGATGCTAGTCCAACGCATGGTATCACCTCGCCAGCGTAATGTTTCATTGTCTCAACAATTTGTTTTCGTTTGTTCACCCCTGCCTCTGAAGAGAGGTAGTGTGGAGCCACGAGTCCTTTTAACCGAACGTAACGGCGTGCTAACAAAGTTATTGATCAGCGTTCCTCTACAGTGTCGCTAAAAACTGCAATTTGTACTTTTTAGCATTAGCGATTAATTTTCTATCCAAAGATACTTTGCCAGTTGCCGCAAGCTACGTAGAAAAATCGGAAGAGTGAGATCGAAGAGGAAAACCTTAGCAATCCTACTTGTGAGTTTTGCTTGCATTTGTTGTTGCAGATTGAGTAAGAGTGCAACTTTTCACATCACTGGGCATGCGTTAGATAATCACGCGTTACATCAATCCCGTTCCTTGAGTCTTGAGTCAAAACTCTTACTCTATTAAGGTTCCTAGTTCCTATTTAGCTTTGCGCTTAATAAGGACAAAACTAACAAGCGGATACTTTGTTCGTAGGATTATAGCTGGACTTCAGCGCTTCAGTCTTGGATTAATTTATCTGACAGTGTACACAGTACTTCAGCCAAAAGTGAAAGATAGTTTTCTCATCACGGATGAATACGATGTATGTTTACCGCTTTCATCTGTATAGATCCAGGTTCTATTTACCAACAATCAACTTGACAATCAGGCTACGGTTACGCCCTGGCGTTTGACTGATCCTGCTATACGGGCCATATTTTAATAATACCACTATCATATCCCATATAAAAGTGATGGAGCATTCGTAGGGAATTTTTTAATGTCCTTTTAGAAAGCACTGTTATAGATCACTACCTTGTTTTTGCCATAAAAAGTCCCTCTTAAGCTGCATGCAACTGTCGACATTTTAAAAGTGGACAGCCTAAGCGATATCCAAATCCCGCTCTTGAAAGTACAAACCGTTTTTTTTATACGACTTGTTGGGCTGCCTTCACAATGGCTGACTGGCTGACAGCACCTCTGCTACGTTGTATATTGAATATCCTTACCCTATTGGTTTTAAAATCAGGCATTCACTGTGTGTAGACACGCTGCCGGGTTTGTTGTACGGTGGAACCTTCATAAGGGTACACTATCGGGACGAGGGAAAGTGTCCCCTTAATAGATAGAGGTGTCCCTTTAAGTAATGATCCTACAGTGTAGTAAGAACTAGGCAACCTAACGGCAAGGAATGCAGAAAGGTGTTAATTGTGATATTGTTGAAACTGTCCACCTCATTGGCTAAAACATGAAAATTTACTATCACTTAACCATGTAGTGCATTCATTCTCTCTAGTTTGCTAATTGGTTCCCTTTTAGTGAAAACTATTCTGAGTTTTAATGCAACCAAAATTCTATGTGGGAAACATGTAAAATTAAAAGCCGTTCTTGGCCATTGTTTTGGAGTTTCACGGCGATTGGATGAAATCTTGTAGCACAAAAGAAGCATCACTTTAAAATAAAGTTCCAGTACATTTTATTTATAAAACATGTTGTCCATAGGTTGATGTCTTCTCAGTAAGAAAAACCTAAACAACCTTAGGTGCGAAAGCGAAATACCGCGGAACAGTAGAGCATTGCCTTGTTGTTACACGCATTGTTACTTAATAGAGGTGATAATTACAAAGATTATATGAGTAGTTTGCCGGCCTGGACCAGGAGAAGTGTCCCCTTAATAGAGGTGTCCCTTTAACAGAGGTGATAATTACAAAGATTATATGAGCATTTTGCTGGCCTGGACCAGGAGAAGTGTCCCCTTAATAGAGGTGTCCCTTTAATAGTGTTGATAATTACAAAGATTATATGAGCATTTTGCCGGCCTGGACCAGGAGAAGTGTCCCCTTAATAAAGGTGTCCCTTTAATAGAGGTGATAATTACAAAGATTATATGAGCATTTTGCCGGCCTGGACCAGGAGAAGTGTCCCCTTAATAAAGGTGTCCCTTTAACAGAGGTAATAATTACAAAGATTATATGAGCATTTTGCCGGCCTGGACCAGGAGAAGTGTCCCCTTAATAGAGGTGTCCCTGTAGTAGAGGTGATAATTACAAAGATTATATGAGTGGTTTGCCGGCCGGGACCAGGAGAAGTGTCCCCTTAATAGAGGTGGCCCTTTAACAGAGGCGATAATTACAAAGATTATATGAGCATTTTGCCGGCCTGGACCAGGACAATGTATTCGTAACGCTTAACTGACACGTTTTGGTACTGAAATTGGTGCAGTGCCGTGTAAACGCAACTTGAGGTGCAAATCGTTTGCATGGATCCAAACTATAACGGTCCTGTGCAAATTGTAGCCTGAATTGTTTTTTGAATATCATGAAAGTCGACACTACAGGCGGGTTTAGCAAAAATACTGCCAAGCTACTTCGTGACAAACTGGCTTTCAGTAATTTTAGATTCTTATCCGTATTGGAAACTCTTCGCTTGTGTTTTTGTAGACTAACTTTTTCGATTTTTTTTATTTCAGCAAAAATCGTTCCTTTACAAGCTCTGTTACGCCATTGCCACCACAAAAGTCAGTGTTATGAAGTACCAGGCAGTGTGGTTAATAGCTGTAAGTACTGTGTTTTTGAGCAAGTTTTTTTTTATGTGCTGTTACACGAGACTTCTCTCGGCGCAACAAACAATTGCGTTAGGCATTGCAGGAAAAATAAGATAGTCCTTTATTTCTTCACTTCTAAATATATTATCTAATGCAATTTGTCGATGTCCTCTCTGCCAGACGTTACTGCAGTGCTTTTTGGACGCTTATATTCGCCTGCGTCCGCTTCCAGGACGATGGCTGCACAGCCACATAAATAAACTTCTCAAAGTTACCGCAAGCAGAAAGAACGTTCAAAATAAGAGAACGAAAATATGCTTTGGGAAAGACTGGTGTACGGATGGCTACGATAAACCACGATAAAAACCACATGTTTGCTTCGCCGACGGACTTGCAAAAATTGGCCAATTTTTTCTAGTGATTGGAGTGCTACTGCGCATGCTTAATGCGCGTCATGCGCCGTGAGCAGAATGGACAACACAGAATGTGTGAAGATATCGCTAAGAAAAATTATATCTCAACTCTGTATTAAAATACCTAGTGAAGATATCGATGACGTCACATTCGCTAACATATATCCCCGCCCCGCCTTTAAATGGTGAACAAACTAACATTTTAAAAGTTGGTTTTAGATCGTACCATGAACTTGTCCGTCAACCTTCGTCCATCTTCGCTAATATTTGGAAATTGTTTTAAGATGATCATGATGATGGTAGCAGATCTCTTTACTTAGTGCTATTTATATATTAACAAAATAAGATTTTATGGCTATGAAAAGTGTGAGTTGCTAGTTTCAGTTTTGTCAAGCAATGAACAATTAAGTGAGCAGAAAACACAAGCAGAAAATACAGTGAGTCTTTTTCTCCCTATGTCCTCTATGATATGTGAAGGAAAAAAAAAACAAACAAAAGGAAATCCTCCTACTCATACATATTTTCTTTCGTCTCTGGTTTCATTCTCTCAGAACCTTTGAATGTGATTTTTAGAATATAGTTGCTTACGAATGCCGGTTGTTCGTAGAGATCTAAGAGCAATTAACCATAAAAGAAATACACATATGCCAAGAGAAGATCGGTAATCAAACTTTCGATTGAAAGCTCGACGTTCAAAAACAAGGATCGATGGCGCGGTTAGGGTTATACAGCTATTTCAATTAACGTTGCCGGATGAAAAAGGCGAAAAGCCAAGACCGCAAAGTAGTATGGGATTTTTATTCAATGGTTTTAACGCTAACCCATACTACCTTGCGGTCTTGGCTTTAAGCTTTCATCCGACAACGTTTATTGAAATAGCTGTAAACGCACTAACACAAATGTGACATGGGATATGCAGATCCCCGGATGGAGCTAAAAAAAAAGGCCTTCTCGCCTTAGCGTTACTGAAGAGGACCCAGTTGTTCAAAAGGTAGATAGCGCTATCCACCGGATAAATCACTATCCAGTGGATAACACAATTGGTTTTGCTAATGCCTATCCACTGGATAGTGATTTGTTTTGTTGATAGCGCTATCCACCCGGCTTCTGAACAACCAAGTTCTGGGGCGCTTTCCATTTGACCAAAAATTCCGGTTTGAAATTCCGGGTATTCCGTGTGGTAAATGGAACAGTATTTTCCGGTTGGTTGCATCGTTACACCAGAACGTTAGGACAACCTCAGTCGCGAAGTTGTCCTAAATTCCGGAAAATTTCCGTTCCATTCGCTTCCCAACCCGGAATTTCCGGAATTTTTGGTTAAATGGAAAGCGCCCCTGTAGTCCGTCCAACGTCTTTGATGTTTTTTTTTTTTGTGGCCTCTATTTAATAAACCCTCTTTTTGTTTACTTGTTCAATAGGAAGGATCATGCATTATATCAGGACTAGGTTATAATGGCCGATCAGATGATGGGAAAGTGAGATGGGATGGCTGCAGTAATGTCCATCTTCTTCTTTTTGAAACCGCTTATACATTCCAGGTATCAACCAGTTAATTTTACCTCACCGTGCAAAACAGAAGAAAAAACGTTGTCATAGCAACTTAAATGTTAGAGATATGTCCAGAAATGCAGGCACAGAGTGGCCGTGCTACACCATGACTGGCATCACAAAGTGTCCTTACCTGTAAAAGTTGACCAAAACACACGAAATTCTGTCACATATGAAGTAATATGAAAACGACAAACAACTTGGTCAAATATGAAGTACTCGTTAAACAATATTTGCCAGCATTTCTGGATAAAAGTGGCAAGACCGAACAAAGCATCAGGCAATCGTGTTACTCATCTGGTGAAATTTTATCCGAAAGCCGAAAGCCGCATACAACAATGACTGTGAGGGTGTTGCCAGGAATACTAAAGGTAAAAGGAAGAGAAAAAGGACGAAAGCAATTTAAGTCAAATTTTGAAACCCCATAAATCGTGAAAATGAAAATGAAAATGAAAATCGTGAAAATGAAATTTCCTCCTCGGACGTATTGAAAATTTAACCAGTATATTCGTTAAGTCTAACTTTACAGGAGATTTTTTTGTGCCGTTAAAGTTTGCTTTCGTACTATGTGGACCGGAGGATACTGTTGACGGAAATACGTCATCAGTTGCCTAATGAAATAATAAACTGACTAGTAAAAGCCGTATTACGCAATTTTCCGCTGAATAACCTTATTCCATTTATTAATGGATCTTTCTAATTTTTACCTTCGCTAGCATGTTATAGATGCCTTTAACCTGAACACGAACCAATGGATGTTTAGGTAAGTGTGTTTTGAACTCATTTGAGAAGACAAAACTCCAAGTATATGAATTTGGTGACAGGCTGCGTGGGTGTCCTGTTTCTCGCGAGCAAATTTGATTCTTATCTGACTGTTATGTATACTACTCGAGCGGGAGGTCGCGGGTTCGAATCCCGGCCGGACCAACAGTCAGGATCTTAAAATAACTGAAGACGAAGGTACTGCCTTTGCTATGACACCTGCAAATGGTTAGACCTTCACGTGGCTTGGATGACCACGTAGAAATGGCAGTCCCGTGTCCGTTGGAGACGTAAAAGAACCACTGAGGACGTAACAAACCTCTGGCTGTGTCCACCCTCAGTGTCATACATTGTTCATGGGTGGGGTGGAAGAGATGAGGTCAACAATGGACCGATATATTTTGTAGGTTTGATTCCTTCGTTTTCTCGCGATCGGTATTTAATGATCAGTTTGATAAGCTATTTATCAAGCACTCGAAAGAGTGTTTCATCAGGTATCCAAACACCCCGAAGTCTGTTATAAAAAGATCTCGGCTGCACCTCGTTTTTCCAGCCCACTTCTCGGTGTTTGAAAAATCCTGATTAAACATTCTTCCTTGTATTTGATATATCACATGATATTTCTTTATTCTACCAGGTATTTATACAAAAGGCTGCGTTTTCTAGGAAGCAAGGTCATCTCTCACTTTATTACGCTCTTTTTTGTGGCTTTGTGGCACGGTATCGCCCCTGGGTTTTTCCTGTGCTTCATCGGAGAATTTGTTATCATTGTTATGGAACAACAGGTAAATACACTGTTGTCAAAAGTAATGTCTAAAATAATCAGACGTCAGGGATTTTTTATGAGGTCTTCAAGTACCCACCTTCATCGAATAAGTAACGTAGGGGTTAGGTGCTACAGAAACTGGTGCTGTGTCGGTGCATCACCTTATCAACTGAGTTTATAAGGTGATGCTGACGTTTCGAGCGCTTGCTCTTCGCTTTAATCTTCTAATCTTCTTCTTACGCATGCGCACGAGTTTAGGCTGCTTGGAGCCTCTTGTTTACCTTATCAATTCAGTCGATAAAACCAAATTCTTAGTTCTTAGCTTCAACGTACACGGTGGTCGGATTTACTGAGCTTTTCATTGGGCTAAAATAAAGCGACCGTAATAGTATTAACGTGATCATCGTCAGTTGAGGTGTCACTGAATTGTGTGAGCAAATTAATTTCACTGTAGATGAGTTTGTTCTGGGTGGCTTTGGGTGTGAGTGAATTGAGCTGTTATAACCGATTCCCTCTCGTTGATCATGTGTATTTATTCAGCTCTTAGGTCTTTGCCGCCGTGTGGTTCAAAAGCCATTCACCGCACTGTCAGTGTTTGTCAAGATACCCATAATACTTTTGGGTGTAAGTGTGCGTCTCACAGGTGTCGCATTTTTTCTGATCCCGTTTTTTCTGCGCAGACTGGACTACACTCACAAGGTAAACTCCCTGCAGATGTAGCTTTATAATTTACAATGCTAGTTAGTCAAGCTTCAAATTACGTATTGACTCACCAGCTTTGAAACATCACGGGAAAGTTTTGGGCCCGATTTGATATCCTTAAACTCTTCTTGTTTCAATTAAGAATAACCTCAGTCTATTGGCCAGTTGCTCCTTAACAAAAATTCAACATCTATTGTAGTTGTGCCCGGTCAAAGCCGAAAAACGATAACAAAAACATCTATTAAAACAAAGACATTTCTCAGGTTTCATATAAACCGTTGCACTTTATGACCATAAGGCCGTTCCCCTGTTTTCCTCCGTTTACCGTCGAATGCGTTTCCTAATTTTGGGTCGGTCGGTCGGATTAAAAAAAAAAATCTTAAAAAAAAATTCAGGAGCAATCTGGAACTAGAAGGCCCGGTACCCAAGCATCATTGCCGTGGAGCCTGGAAACAACGAGACGTGATTACAAAATCAACATGGCGGCAATGGAGGAAGATCGATGTCGTGAGGAGGAAGATCGATGTCGTGGTGAAACTCAGCCGAGAAAAGCGAAAACAATGTTGATATTTCAGATTAAAAGTGAAAAAATGTTTCACTAGGTCATTTATACCTTCCTCGTAACTTTTTTTTGTTTGAAAACGCAAAAATATGTGTCGGTCGGACGACGGTAAACGGAGGAAAAAAAGGGACGGCCTAATCAAGAATAGAATTCACCACCCGTGACTTTGACATTGCACTTGGAAATCATACATTGCGCGCCCACTCTACAGCAGATTAGTGAATAATATCAAGAATTAACTGTAGGCTCTTAACCAATGAGAAGACATATAGTGACTACAATGTATAATAATTATTATTAGGCCTGGTTGTCCTTGTACTACGTGGGCCCCATTGTGTTGTCCTGTTGGTTCATTCTCTACCCAACAATCATAATGCCGATAGCCAGAAGTTTGATGAGGAAACCTCGAACCAATTTCTCGGACTCGAACCAAAACAAGTAAGTCAATATCTTTTTCCGTGTAGTTTATAATTAGTGCGTTTTCTGGTTTTGGTCAGTGAAAAAATGAAAACGCATTCTCGTTTTCGTATACAAATTGAGTCGGACATGAATAAAGTTTAAGATTTATTTCAGTGCTTTCCAAGGTAATTTTTTTATTCCACTGCCTTTTGGAGATGAAAATGTCCACGCATAGAAAACGAGACTTCGTTATTTATAATATTTTTTTCAGAGTTTTTTGCGAGCATTCAAGTTTCGTTTATATAGTATTCCCCGAAAGAAATTAAAGCACATATGTTATTGTTTCACAATTTACGTTGCACTGTTTTTTAGAAAAAACAGACTTTCGCCTTTCTCTAAGTATCCTTTTCTTTTTTTTTAAGATTCAAGGAAGCGACAAAACAAGAATGAAGAAAATAATTTTACAAATGGATCTTTAAACGTCAGTTTGTGGCTTTATTCATCTTCACAACGGTTTTATATTACGAACTCTCGGGAGCTACCACCAGAAACAAGAAGGGCACTGAGCCCTTCTACAAAGGGTGGAAAAAGTCACGGATGGATGTGGTTTGGCTTCTGAATGGTTAAAAACACTTATTTCTCTTGACAGTCTGTTGGAAATCTTTGAAATCTTCGTTTTGTGAACAACATTTATTCATCGCATATTGATTTCTGAAATTTTGAAAATGTAACAAACATAGAAGAATTTCATACATAAAATTTGAACTGGACAATATTCGTAATCTCGGTATTAAACGGGAACTAGCTTGCAATGGAGGCTCATTCGGGGAAATATCATTAAAAATAGTTGGATGCGAAAAGATTATCCCGCATGAGCCTCGACTGCAAGCTCCAGTTCGATACCAAGAATATGAATATTGTCTATTGACAAATAGCTTTTATCAATTTGATGTCTTCTTTGTGTTTATTACATTGTAACTTTGATGGACTGTTTCTCTCGTCTCGAATGGCCTGTATGCTAATACGTATAAATGCCAAACTTTTATGCTGTCATTCCTTTAATAAACTTCGTTTTTATTGTTGTCTTATTCTTTAAATTGTGTAAAATTGAGCCAGTACTCTTTAATTGTGTAAAATTGAGCCAGTACTCTTTAATTGTGTAAAATTGAGCCAATTTTGACCCCAAAATGGAGCCAATTGAGCCAGTACTCTCTTTTGAGCACGAAATGAGAGCTACTACACGGGCAGATCCAGGAATTTCTGAAAGGGGGGTCCGGGTGCATGCCTCCCCGGAAAATTTTTCCGATTTTACCCTCTGAAACGCCATTTCCAGCATTCCTCGAAAAGTGTTTGAAATGTCAAAACATTGACAATCAGTCAATTGGTGGAAGTGAAACAACTACGTATAAAACAATTTAATTTTTTATTTATATGAACCGCAAGGGAGACACAGGTCTGAAAGGGGGTTCCGAACCCCTGGCCCCCCGACCCTCCCCCTGGATTCGCCACTGAGCGTTACTTTATCGTGTGCTTCTTGATTTTGAACTAAATTTTCGAAAATTTAAAGTGGCTCTGAACCCTATGTACAGAATTTTTTTAAACTTTGTAAAAAGGGATCTTTAACAGGTTATACTGTTACTATGGTAACCTGTTACGTCATAAAAGAGACCACAACTTGTTCATCAATGATTGGGCATTTAATTTGATACCATTATTGAAGCATCAACTTATAAAGAATTATAGTATTGATCCATCAAAGTATAGGTAAGGGAAAATTCTAGGAACTGTTGTGAGCCACCTTTAATGCAGCTTATATTATTATATCATTATTGTGTGAAGTTCACAGCTGCTTTTTGCTATGGTTATTTGAACACCTGATTAAGTCAGCAAAGTGACAAAAGTTACATTTAATTTTGTATACATTGTTGTTTAGTCATAATTAGCAATGTCCGGAGTTTTTTAAAGTGTAACGTTTGAGCCGTCGTTGATTCGTGGTCATGAAAATTTCGCTAAATACTTTCGAAGCTGTGGTGTATTTTGAACGTTTCATACAAAGTTTACAATGTACTCTAGGGCTTAATATTTTGCAAGATGAGTTTATTAGGCTCAGTTAATCTAGTAACAAAAGTGTGCATACAGTTGTATAAACTACGTCAATATTTCAGTTATTTCAGGTCTTCTTATTTGCTTCTTCATGGGTTAATTTCTTCTCGTTTACTCAGCTGCCAAATCGACACCATCTGTATTTCATATTTATCAATATATCAAAACTCGGAGCTCCTCAAAACATCTTCACGTCTTGAATTGTCAGAAACGCTCTCTGTCCGAGAGAGAAAATGGAAGTTATTCTCCTACTTTCAGCTTTTCTTCTGGCGACTTGTCCGTTTGCGTTGTCGCAAAGTGGCCTTGAAAAAGCCAAAACAGAATTCACAAAGCTGAGAGATAAACTTGCAAGTGACAACACACAAAGTGATGTACTGTTCCTGCTCGACACCTCTGGCAGTTAATGGTACAGTGAATTTGATTTGGAAAAGGAATTCGTTACCAACTTTTTGAACATGCTAAGTGTCAACAAGGACGATGTCCGTGTTGAGGTGATTCCATTTGGAACTACAGCAAGCCGTTATATAGACCAAGTGTCCAATCCCGCTTCGACCAAGAGCAAATGCACATTAAAAGAAAAGTTGAAACGAATGCCTCTCAGCATCAATGGCTACATGACGAACATGAAGGATGCCTTCCAACTGGCCTACCAAGTCTGCCTTGGTGTATACAGCGCTCACAAAAGACCGATTAGTAAGGTCAAAACGGTGGTTATTCTTCTCACAGATGGGCGTTGGAATATGCCCTGGGCAGACCCAAGCCCTATTTCCATTGCCCAGAATCTGCAAGCGGCGAACGTGGAGGTCTTTGCCATTGGTATCGGGTGGGTTGACAAATACAACCTTCCAAAGCTCATAAGTAAGGATAAGGAGCCAGCCAATCACGTATTTTTCTTGAAAACCTTCGACCAGCTAAAAGAACTTTCAATGTACGTTAAAGGAGGTAAGCACGGTATACAGTTCCAATTTAATTCCAATTTCTCCCTCATATGTAACGTTATAGATGCTACAGGCCAGAATCGCCAGATGAAATAACCAGCTACTGTACGGCTGGTTTGCAGTGGCATTGGCTGTTTAATATTTTAAAGCACTTTATAGAGAAACAGAGAATTGATGCAAGCAAAGATCAGACCTGTCGCCTGATCAACGGAATTCAAGGTACAGCTCGGAATTCAATGTATAGCTCGGAATTTGCTTGCCCTTCACTGTTCGAAAAGAGTAGGGCACGTAGACCCCGGTGCGTGGCGTGGCCTGCCCTTGCCAGTTCTTTCATTTCACTTCATATATCATGGTTTGGGTGGGTAACAGTGAGATCAAAATGGACTGATAGCATCAGCCTTTCTAATAGATGACGTCCAATCTCACTGGGAATACAATGTAAAGCGGACACGTTTGTTTTCCGCTCATTCATCCGCGAGTCTTAATTTTATTCTCTATTTTAAACTCAGATTTTGAATTTACAGGTTTTTCCCCCTGAGGAAACATGATGTACTTTTGTGTGAAAAAGATACCTAATATTGACCATCTTTCTTTACCTATCAGGATAAAAATGTTTAGCATTACGAGCTTTCGTCATGTGACACGATCCATCACATGCCATGTGATGGATCGTGTCACGTGAAAGAATAGCATCATAGATGACTGGAAGTTTTTGTCCATTTCTTTCAGAAAAACAACCAACATATCAGCCAGTAACCATGGACAAATGTACTAAAAAGTGCGACCCCATAGCCAGATGTGTCTGTGGTTTAGTGGACGGCGACCACAGATGCTTATGCCCAGAGGGACACGTGGGATCAGGAACAGTGGGACAATGCCAAAGTAAGTTTAAAACGAATCCTCCTACACGGAAGGACAGCTTTCAAGAGGGACCGTATAAAGAGTCGCATTATGACGATTAAATTTTATACCACCAGATGTTCGTCAGTTAAGCTCGTTGAGGTCCAAAATTAAGGAGTAGAGATTACCTTGTTTTTGATTGACGGTAAAACTTGGACTGTTTTCGGCTATTTTTTACAAATATCAATCTCAATTTTATGTGCCGAAAGTTCCCATAATTTTCTTTCAAACTCGACGTGATGTAAAATTACATATGACTTTTTTTAATGTTAATGTTAATGTATGTTACTGGATGAATGTCAAACTCAGTTCCGAGATGTAAAGAGCGGCGTCACCAACGAATTTGTCTATAGAATTATTACATTATCGGCTTCAAAGAAAGAGATTTAAAACTACCATTTAAGACCAGATTTGTAAAGAAGGAGAAGCTAGAGGCGAAAACACATTATTTTACCATTTTTCATGTCGAGCTGAGAGAACACATGACGATGCTTTCTTGAACTATACATTGTATTCAGGGTATGCAATGTAAATACGTTGTCAGTCAATAACACGTATTGTTATATAGCTGCGGTTTTTCTCAATACAACGCGCGCGTTGATTGGTTGATTCATGGTCACATGACATCTAACAAACAAACTGTTTTCCGCCAATTGTCACAAGCGAGCAACAATTTTGACGTCAGCACTGTTGCCCGCTAGCGCACGTGATCAGACCGTGACAAAAGGTGGCATTTTCAAACTGTGTTGTGCTTTTTGTGCTGCTATATAGTAAATCACTTAATGACTGATCCCTCGGGAAGCAGTGAATTTTGTTTCCCCGAGACGAATCCCTCGGGACCAGTCATTAAGTGTTTACTGATACCTTGATTACTCAGGATACCATAATTATATCCTTTATTCTTATTCGTTTCTTCTCGAAATAAATTCGTAGGGTTCCAGGGCAAGAAGTGAAAGTCAAGGAAACTCCCGACGCCTCAAAGGAGTATCATGCAGCAAAAAAAAAAAAAAAAAAATGGAAATGGCTTTGCAGTAAAGTAGTCGATTAGAAATAATTTAAAAGAATCATTGTGAAAAGCAGCCTGTAATATAATAAATTTCAAACATACCTATACAGCACTGCGTTGTCATTTGATTTCTTAGTCATACTAGTTATTCTAGACTGAGAAATAGTTGTTTTCTCTATGAAATACTTTACTGTGTTTTTTTGCTTTAATAGTTTTCAGTTTTCCAAAAGTCTCGGCTCGGTGCGATAATTGCGTTTAGTAGTTGAAAACAATTTAGCGGATATTCGATAAAAGAAGTTTTAATTAAAATAACCTATTTTTGTTTTAAGTTTTCCCTGTGTTTATCCCATTTTTCACAATTCCCTGGGGCAATTGTAAATTGGTATGCAAAACGATCTACCATTAGATTTTTGAGAGGGGCTGGGTGATTTTGAAAAAAATATATTCTCCAAGCCAACTCTGTTTCAAAAAAATGTTGAAACATCCATTGAAAGTCCATAATTTTCCATACTGAGTTTGAAGTCAAGAATTGAAGAGAAAACAGATTTAAAACGATGAAAACGATGAAACGAAACAACTGGATGACGTATATACACTGGAGAATGGACACAGACCAAGTATGGCCATACAAGATGGCGCCCAAATTTTTTAACCAGGAAAAAAGACGCATACAAATATGTAAAAACAAGGAAGAAAACATATTTATAAACGATTTACAAATTGGGTTGATTAAATCGTCATGTGCTTAGTTCCAACGATTAAAGACATGATGCCGTTGTTTATTTATAGAGGTTTCCAGCAATTGTTTTGTTCCATTTTTGCAGTTGACTCTCTCTGAAAAGGCTGGAGAATTGATTATTGACACCTGCCGATGTCATGACAGGTAAGAAAAATAAAACTTAAAACTTAAAAATTTTAATTTTCGAAAATTTACGGTGGCTCTGACCCCACGTACAGAATTTTTTTAAACTTTCCCAAAAGTTGCATCTTATTCTACCGATCAAAATTAGACAATTAAAAATGGGGTTCACCGAGTCATTTTTGAGTAATTAACACTTAGAGCTAAAATTAAGGGTGTTTTTAGCACGTTATGCTGTTCCTATAGTAGCATATTGTGTCACAAAAATGATAACAACGTGTTCACCAATCATTGGGCATTCGTTTGATATCATGATTGTAACATCAACTGATAAAGAGTGGTTATAATGACCCATCAAATTCTAAGTCTTAAAAAGTGCTGGAAACTGTTGGGAGCCACCTTAAACGAAGACCAGCTTACAATGGAGGCTCACTTGGGGAAATATCATTAAAAATATTTGGATGCGAAAAGATTATCCCGCATGAGCCTCGACTGCAAGCTCCAGTTCAATACCAAGAATACGAATATTTTCTATTGACAGATAGCTTTTATCAACTTGATGTCTTCTTTGTGTTAATTATTACATTGTAACTTTGATGGACTGTTTCTCTCGTCTCGAATGGCCTGTATGCTAATATGTATATGACAAACTTTTATGCTGTCATTCCTTTAATAAACGTCGTTTTTGTTGTTTTATTCTTTTAATTGTGTAAAATTGAGCCAGTTTTACAACATCAAAGAGGGCCCTTTAAGCTCGTTAACCATTTTCTGCAAAGCAAGAGCTCGTATAAAAAAAATCGGAGAAAATCGCCTTTGAATATTCCAACAATAGAAATTTGTTAACAAGAAATATTGAGCCAGTTTTCCAAAAATTCAAGAGGTCCGACCCCTTTCAAGCTCATTAACCAATTTCTATATTTTTTTAACATTTAAGTGATAATATCTATTTATAAAGGAGTTTTTTTTTCGGTCAATATTAGGTGCGTTATAGTGTAAATGCGTGAAAATTTGTGCTCTAATAATAACGGACATAATCGCATATGAATATTCTAAAAATGAATGAGCAACGTCGAACCAGCTTTCCAACGATCCAAGAGGTCGCTTTCAAGTTTATCAACCAATCTCTATTTTTATTTTGTCAATGTATTCATGCGTTGATATCTTTGTATATACCGATAGGGGGAATTTCCGGTACATTTCCCATGCATTAAACACAGTTCAAGTCCGCGAATATTTTGTTAATTAGCCATATCCCCTTAACTGAAAGGAGCTCCCTTCAAGCTCTTTAACCAATTTCTGGTGTCAGTAGTCATGTGTTGATACCTACGTGTATAAAGGGATGTGCCTGTAATATTAATGCACATTAGAAAGAATATGAGTGGGTGAATATGTTTTGGAAGTATTCAAGCAGGAGCTCTTATAGAAATGGAGAAAGCCGCCAATGTTATTTTCCTTTCATTTTATTTTAAACTTCCATATTAAAATATACAACCTTTTAATCTACGATAACACCGTTGATACATTCTAACGAATTATCAAAACCCTTTCAAACGAATGTAAATGAATCGTAATAAATTCTGCATTTTCCTGAGAAAAATAATTCTATCTCCAAGATGTAGAAACCTTAACGAGCCTCCAATAGACACTTGCGTGACGCAAAATAGACAACAGGTCACGCAAGAACCTCCATTTGAGAACAGTGCAATTTTTATTGTAATTTTATTGCATTTTTATTGTATTTTTATCATAATCCAGTTGTAATTTTTATCATGTTTTTTTTTACTGTAATTTAGTAATAACACCGAAAAGCCTCTTTGGGGAGTGTTAAAAAAATTGTATTGATTGTATTGTATTGACTAATGAAGTCCACAATAAATGTTCTATCTTGTATTAAATGAAACAAATCTTCTTTTACACCCTGGAATCACACCAAGGGATACATAACGTCGTTCTAACTTTTGCGCACGAAATGAGAGCTACTACGGGGGCAGATTCAGGAATTTCTGAAAGGGGGGGCGGGGGGTCCGGGTGCATGCCTTCCCGGAAAATTTTTCCGATTTTACCCTCTGAAACGCCGTTTCCAGCATTCCTCGAAAAGCGTTTGAAAAGTCAAAAAATTGACAATCAGTCAATTGGTGGAAGTGAAACAACTACGTATAAACTAATTTAATTTTTTTATTTATATGAACCGCAAGGGAGACACAGGTCTGAAGGTGGGGGGGGGTGGGGGGGGGGGGGGGTCCGGTCTTGAGTGCGAAATGACAAACAATAAATAATGTTTCTTCTATAATACACTCCACAATGGAACACATTTCCAAATAGTTGTTTCCAAACAAAAGAAAGAAAAATTCCCTTCCCCTAAATTTCTTCTGCAACATAGCAGCAATGAATTTGTACAAATTGAAATTTAAAACAAATTTTCACCTTCCAATATGGCAACAATGTATACGTCCCAAAGGCGCTTCTTTCACTCATCTCTCGGAATTCTTTACAACCTTTTTTTTTAGTGAACTAACATATGTCACTTCCACCAAAGCTAAAACTTTGAAAAGATGTTTAGTTAAATCAAAGAAGACTTGAGAAGCTTATTGACTTAAAAAAAATCACGAGCTCATTTGAAATGTCGTCCATCCTATATGGACATTTGATTGTAAATCAGTCGCTAAACTGGAGTTGAGGGTTCTTTGAAATGTCGTTCAAGCTATATGGAATGTATGATTACAAATCAGTCGCTAAACTGGAGTTGTGGGTTCTCTGGAATGTTCTCCATCTCATCTGGAACGTTTGATTGCAAAATCAATAGCGTGACTGGAGTTGAGGGTTCTTTGGAATGTCGTTCAAGCTATATGGAACGTACGATTGCAAATCAGTCGCTAAACTGGAGTTGCGGGTTCTCTGGAATGTTGTCCATCTCATCTGGAACGATTGATTGCAAATCAATAGCGTGACTGGAGTTGAGGGTTCTTTGGAATGTCGTTCAAGCTATATGGAACGTATGATTGCAAATTAGTCACTAAAATGGAGTTGTGAATTCTTTGATTTGCAAATCAGTCGCTAAACGGGAGTTGCAGGTTCTTTGGGTTCCACTTTGACGGTCTGCTGTACCTCATCGTTAAGATTCTTTGCATAGTTTATCTTCTGCGCCACCTATTTAACAAGAAGTAACGAACGAATAAGGCAACGCTGTAAAGATCCACACTGATTGTAAGCGGAGCAGTAATTCAGGGTGTCAAGCAGGTTGGACGGTAAGGATAGTAGGAACATTTTAAACAAAAATAGGGGGAAATGAAACGTTAAAAATATGAGTAAAATAGGAAGTTCGATGTAGCATAGACCCAACATGGTAGCCCTTAAATATGCACAAGATTAAGAGAAATATGATTTGAAACTGTGACACTAATTTTAATACAGGTGGGACAGACAGGTTTTTCGTTGCTTACTACAGGATGGCAGATCAGCATTTTTAAAGTGCCTGAATGACTTGTCACTAGTGGGTCGGGGTCTATGCTTCAGAAACTTTGGAAGATTTTGAAGCCCTAATTGCCTATTTTAGTTAGGGAATCATGATTTTAAATAATAGGAAAAATAGGAGGTTCTGCTAAAAATTAGAAGACCAGAAAAACTGGGGAAAAAAGGAACTTGACACCTGGTAATTGTTTAAAGTGCACCTAAACCCAAAATTGTTTTTTCGCTTAATCAACTCTGTGTACATTGAAAAGTTGAATAGTTATATAATCTTTTTTTTTTCTATTTTTGAGTTTGGAGGTACAACAAAACACTTAATAACTGGCCCAAACGGAAATAGTGAGTTTTGTTTTCCCTCGACTCTCAATGTTTCCAAACTCACTGTTTCCCTTGGGGCTAATCAAATTCTAAATCACGATCACATACAAATGAACAGTACAAACCTTCTGTGCAATGGTCTGCTGGTCGCACCTGACCCGAGGCCTTTTACTCGGGTTCTTGGAAGGTGTCGGCACACTGCTGTTATCCGCCTTCATCACGAGCTCGATGTAATCTTTGCCATCTAAAAACCAAACACAAAGGTTAAATCATAGGTCTGGGAAAGGGTCTGGATGAGGTTAAATGATAGCTCAGAATCGGACAAAATAATGAGATCTGTTAAAAGCTCTCGTAAGCGGACACCCTCGGCAAGCAGTTAATGGGTCTGTAACTGGAGCTGGCCGCTTTCACGTTCAGGAATGATTCTCGAAAGATGATTATCAAAACGCGATTTTGTCAAAGCGGCCGTAAGTAGAGCTGTCTGCTTACGCGAGTATCCGGTTAGATAGCTTTGACTGCCGACAAGTTAACTTATAACGGTGACTGCAGCACCCAATCCAGATCCTCCTAAACGTCTCTCCTTATAGAAAATTATTTCCGTCCTAAGTTGGATCGATCAGTGTTCCAAAGAATCTATGAAATAAAAAGGTTGAGGTAAACACAGCTTACTATCAGTCGATCTTCCAAACAAAATTGTAAGATTGCTGCAGCCAAGGGTGCCTCAAACAAACCAGAAATTCCGGTTCGAAAATCACATTGTGCACGTCCTTTCGTTTGGAAAGCTACAGAAATGATAGGCTGCGAGTTAGGTGATGCATGTTTCAGTTCTACTCTTTTTATTCCTTCCAGCTGATTTGCCCAAATTGTATAAGTTTTTCTTCTTCCGTAAGATCAAGTTAATTTATTAACAGCTTACGCATGACACGGATGGTTTGTTGCAATGGTAATCATAAGCACTCCTGCTGCAAAAATTCATCATGGACATCGACACTGCCCCGACTGATATATCGTGTTTTCATGATTATGGCCAGGATCTTCCTTTTTTTATAGGAAGATAACATATCCAAAAGTGATGAACGCAAAGAAATATGAACTAAAGAGACAAAACAACCACTAAAAAAAAATTAAAATTCCACAAGAATTACAATTTTGATCACTCGACCGCCTGTCACGAAATCAAGGTACAGCTTCTGTTTTGCTTTATAGAAGCTTTTTATCCAATCAAGCTGTACATTTGGTGGCATTTGGTGATAAAACATTGAAACAAGCTAAACGAATTTTTTTTCCTTCGGCGGGGCAGTGTTCCTCTATCGGAAAGACAACTGAGTAAGGGTTGATTTCCACTGTCGCGTAATTTTCACGTGCGTAAATAAAAATAAGAGACGATGTATGAACAGCTTGCGTAAAAGTTTACGCAAGCGGTTCATACATCGTCTCTTATTTTTATTTACGCACGTGAAAATTACGCGACAGTGGAAATCAACCCTAAGGGCCGATTTACACGGTACAACTTTGTCGCATGCGACACGCTTAAAACATGCTAACGACATGCTTACAACACAAATTACTCCGTGTAAATCAACTCAAGTCATGTCGTAAGCATGCCGTAAGCGTGTCGCATGCAACAAAGTTGTACCGTGTAAATCGGCCCTAAGCTGAACCCGTCTCACCACTGGAAAGAGGCTGACAAACGAAGAGATCTGAGAAGCGCACAAGAAGAACAATGGCCTCCGGAGAGGGGATCCCACGGGCGCGCACAAAATACACTCCTTCTGTAGTAACGATGGCTTTTAGCCGGTCTTCTTTGTCACGGCGAACAGATTCTGACAACACAAACCTGATGAAAAAGAGGGAAGCTTTTATCTTACAAGTAAAAATAATGATCTTTCCTCTTAGATAAATGCGAAGAAATGATTTTACAAAAGTTCAAGTAAAAATAAATCCTCGAGTATTTACATAAAATAAAATATACTAAAAATCCAATCAACAACAACAACAACAACAACATTTATTTAAACACCACATTGTCTATTATATTTAACTTGTTTTACAAAAAAAAAAATCAGAGGCATGAGAAAGCCAATCGGATGTTCAATCTAAATTGTTGTATTTGGCCGCAATCACAGGGTGTACATTTAAGGGCAATTAAAAGCAATCACGAACAACTACTTACTTTTCGTTAAAATTGCCTTCATTTAGCTTTAGCATGATTTCCTGCCCTTCAGCGTGTGTTGCAGCGAATCTTGGAATAGCACCACTCGGTCCAAAACAATTCCGGCGAAGACGTGCAGATTTTGGCGGGAAATACCTGGTGTTACGCTGCGCCTGGCCACGAACGGCGGCTGCAGCGCCAGATGCAAAGTCCAGGACTCCTGCGGTTGGTTTGGCAAAAGTTCCCACAATTCCTTTACCGATGCCAGTGATGAAACCCTGAAAGATAATTATTATAATTATTATTTTTTTCCACTACAGTGACCCCTTAGTTGAGGATTACTGGCTGGGCGGTCGGACTACATTCTATCGTTTTCTTGCTTTTATAGCCTATCAGATCTTAGTTTTTTACAATAATACATTTTTTTTTCACGTGATTGAAAATGATTTTGTTGATGGACTTTTATTAGCGATATCCTGAATGCGACATAATAAAGTTATCTTATCTTATCTAGTTTATATAATCTCTGAAACCAGGCTCCTTAATGTCCGTGGGTTGCCTGTGGTACTTACAAAGATACTTTCTGGAATCTGTTCCAATTGCTAACAGTTCTAGGGTTGAATCACGACTATTCGATTCAGTATTGGAACTGGTAGACACGAATTTAAGAGAGTCCTTTACAAGACTATCTGAAAATCAAACTCAATATAATCTACGAAATCTTGATACAGACCTGGTACTTCCAAGGCCGAAAACCAACTATCTAAAGCGTAGTTTCAAATATAGCGGTGCTATGCTCTGGAACAGCCTACCAATTGAGGCTAAAAAGGCAAACACACTATCTCAGTTTAAACGCAGTGTAGCCTCTATGCCTGCCTGTGTATGTATGTATGTATGTATGTATGTATGTATGTATGTATGTATGTATGTATGTATGTATGTATGTATGTATGTATGTATGTATGTATGTATGTATGTATGTATGTAATGAGTCCGACTTGGTGTTTCTACTTTGCCTTGACGGCTTCTGTAGTACATATCTAGGTTTAACTGTCACGAGGCCTTACACTATCTTGTACAGCAGGATAAGTGTCCATCTGCCCTCCTCTGTTCTACGGTCCTCCAACCCAGTTCTTTTAGTATGGACACCACGCTGGCTAAGGGATGGTAGCGCGATAGAACCCAACGTGCAGCCCTACGTTGCACTATTACTACCCGGTAATAATGTCGCGAGTTTTCATTAAAAGTTTAACTAGTAATGATATTATGTCGTGTCTCTTAGAAAAGTTGAAAGGCTTGAAGCAGTTAGAAAAATATTCTTTCACCCGAGTTTTCATCAAGAATAGTTCGTAGCAAACTACCTTTTTGCCGCTACCACTGACCTCTCGCAATAAACGCGACGGAATAAGGGCTGTAAAGAGGCAGGTTTCCTCGCAGAAATGTTTCAAGGGCCTACTCGTGCACGTGTATGGAGGGTGACAGTACATTTACCAACACTCGTGAACTACACGTGACAGTCAAGTAACATACGTCCACTACACATGGCAGTAAACTAACACACGTGAATAACACGTGATAGTGAACTTACAGGCACTCCAGCATTGTGAGCTCCCTCGATTGGCTGTGTTACGATACTGGTGAGTCCGCCTACCAGACCCATACCAAGGCCCTTTACGCCAGCGACAAAGTGATCCTTAGAGCTGCTAAACCGCTCGGCTCTCATGGCGTCACGACTCTCTTGGAACTTGCTGTCCATTGATGCGTTCCACAGACCATCCGACAAGGATCCGGTGATCTGAAGAGTAAAAAAAATCATTAAAGAAGTCATGATCTCTCGAATTAACAAACCTGCAAGTGAACGATGGAGACAATGAAAGAATCAACGAATGAACGAATAAAAGACTAAACAAATGAATTTTTGACTGACTGTAAGCGATTTTCGGAGTTGCAATTGAAAGCTAATTAAAAGGCTCCAGCTCAAACAGGATTCAAATGTTACCAATGCAAGCGATACCTCAACTCCTTGGATAAAGCCAAAAGGCCTGTTGGTTTTTTACATTATTATTATTATTATTATTATTATTATTATTATTATAATTTTTATTATAATTATTATAATTTTATTATTATTATTATTATTATTGTGAGGCGGGGGGTACAACTCAATCGCGAGCCAGTCTCTTAGTATGTTGTTGACCTATTTTTCGTAGCTAACTTATTGTTACAGTTATAGTAGAAAATACACCTGAATTTTACTTAGTTTCCTCGCTTTTCTCACTAGTAAACAGTTTTCGTAGTTAACAAAACTAACGCAACTCAGATATAGAACAATTATTCCAAACTTCCAACTATCTAGCTCTCAAATATGATTCATACACGGATAGTTCACTGTTAGGAAAAACCGATCCTCCGAAAAAACTTTTTTCCAATGTTTGACCCTGGCAGAAACACTTGGCTAATATGTATTTTAATGTGAAAACCAACAGAGCAGTTATTGCGAAAGCTCGGTAGGCAAAACGATGGCGACTGGTACATTTACCCATAATTCTTAGCGCACAAAAACCTTAACAACGTTCATAAAAATGTAAAGAAAAGTTATCAAATCTTCTCAAACTCATTAATAATTCATGACGAGAACACAAAGGAAATCACTACCGTGAAGGAGGTTTTGAAATCGTTTCTTAATTTGCATAGATTTTGGCGATTTTATTCCTTCGTTTTCTCCGCATTTAACGATCAGTTTGAGAAGCTATATCAAACACTCGAAACAGTGTTTCATCAGATTTCCAAACACCTTGAAGTGGTTTAAAAAAACTCGGCTGCGCCTCGTTTTTCCAATCCACTTCTCGGTGTTTGGAAATCTGATGAAACACTGTTCCTCGTGTTTGATATATTACTTCAAACCTGGTCTACACATTGTCCGTAGTACTGGAACAAATATTGTAAAAATTTGGCTTTCTTTGTGCCTTATGTGCTGTGTTAGGTCCGCAAGTTATTGTGGTAAAATGAACAGCCGCCATCTTTTTTCCTACGGTGGATTCCAATTAATCCTTTCACTCCCAAAGTCAATCATCGGGTGACATGTATTGTAGTTCTAAGTTAGTTTGTGGACGATTGTGTGGCTGAGTTTGATTGCTCAGTACTTGTGACACTGATAGCTTTGTGATGGAGCACTGTTTACTCACTTTAGCTGCACTGTCAGATACTCCATGAGCCACGTTCATGAATAGTCCCCCCACATTGCCTCTCTTCACCAATCCCTCCAGGCCAGATGACACGTCATTGATCAGTCCCATGGGATTACCGAGAAAATCAACTGAGCCCACGATAGCTGCAGCTTGGCTGCGGATTTCCTGTTGAACAACGACAACAACAGTGTGATCGCCTGAGTGAGACGGTAGAGTCTACCTGCTATAGCTCAGAAGGTCGGACACCTTATTGAGAATTATATAACGTAATGACGACACTTCGAATTTTATTTTCAATAAATGTTTAAGTGTAAAAAAGAAAAGCTAAAATCCCAAGCCCCACTCAGGATTGAACCTGTGACCTACCAGAGTACCACCTAGTTTCTCGGGTTGTTTAGACCAAAATTTAACTATATAAACTGCTAACCCTAACCTGAACTGAAAGCTAACCAGTTACTCCGTTATATATTCTCATTCAGGTGTCCGACCTCCTTCTTAGCTATAGCATTTAGACTCTACCGAGTGAGACAGCTAATTCTCATACTCATTAATCACTTATCAAGTTCGAACCAAGAAAATCATTAGCGCGACGGCGCGACGGAGGGAGGGGGAGAGCAGAACCAGAAGCTGACTGGCAAAAAGTTGGTTGTCAATCTACAAGGAGAAAAGTAACAACGCGGCTCGCTAATGATGGAGATGAAGTGTCGTTCTCAAACTCATTAATTATTCATATGATTTGAACAAAGAAAATCATGCTCATAAGCGTGACGGTTGTTTGGAAACCCGATCTTCATTAGCATAGAATTTGGCAATTTCTCTGTGCAGTCGAACCTTCCATAAACGGAAACCATCGGGCCCAGAAAAAGTGTACGTTTATGTGTACGTGTACGTGTAAAAGTGTACGTTTATGGAAGGTTAAAAATGTAGTGTTTATAGCGGAGCTCTCGCCGGGCCGAAGGCCTGGCTGCGCAGCACCATACTCATAGAACCGATGCCCGCATTTTTCATGGTCATGGCTAGCGGAATGTTTCGCGGGCGCGTGTGTGTGCACGCGCCCGTGTTGGGCAATTTTGAAACCAAAGCGAGGCTGTGTTTTTCGCGAGGCTACATGGCCAATGTGACGTGAGCTCGGTAAACACGTCAGTTGGAGCTGTGTTTAGCGGAGAAAACCGTTTTAAAGTATTTCCCTGCATTTTTTCGCGGTTTGCTACTCAAGACAGGTTTCACATTTTTCAAACAGTGGTCAAGACCGCATTTGAGGCTGCGTAACTCTGCAAATCAAGCGTTTTTGGAGGAATATAGAGCTAAGTGCTTATTTTTAAACCTGATTTCGTTTTAAATTGAAGCTAGTAGCTCGTCGAAGCATTTGTTTACAACTAAACTCTTTTGAGTTTAATTATTGTGCTTCCGACCTTTTCGCCTTAGTTTAAAAGCTTAATATCATTAGTTTACTGTTCTATATTGTGCAATTTTTTAGGTTATATGTTGGCTACACAGCCGTCAGCTCGGTAAACACTTTAAAAGTTGGATCTTTCGCAGTGTTTAGCGGAGCAGTAAAGTCGTTATTTCCCTGCATTTTTTCGTGGTTTGCTACTCAAGACAGGGATAATTAATTAATTAAGGGATACTCAGAAGCCGCTTCAGTGGAAAAAGAAGAACTTTCAGGGGTAAAATCTTGCTTCGAGGAACCCTCATACGTTTTTATCAATGCAGGAGCAATGCGGGAAGATGTCTTGTTTTTATTACGGATTACAGATTTCAGAACCGAAGAAGCGGAGTTTTAACGAATTTCCAAGCGGTCCAGTGACTTAAAGGTAAAATAAATCACCTTTTTTGATGGGAATTTATGTTGATATCAATTTTTGATTGACTTTTCCTTTGTGTTCTCTTAAATTTTGGAGACATGTTTATGAAACGTGCTCAAATTAATTCGTGTTTGTTATCTTGAATTTCATCGAGGACAGCTCTGCCCTGATGCGCTATTAATGGTATACGTGTTTTTAAACATAAACTAATGGAGATTTGAATAACATTTTTCGAAAGAAGATTGGATTGTCCATTTTTATGTGTTTGTTCATTTATTTCATAGATTGAAAAGCGATTTTATGTAAACAAAACAAGACTTAGATTTTCTGTCAGGCTTCACTCGCGTCGCCTTATGCAAATATTTGTGTATTTTTGCAATTTTGATTTCCAAATCAGTTTCTCGGGCAATTTTTGACAAACAAAAAATGTATTTTATTCGGAAAGTAGTCGTACTAGTTATTCTAGACAGAGAAAAGTTGTTTTTGTGAACTTTGTACTGTGCAGACTGTCGGGTAATACTGTTTATTGAGAATTGCTAAAATTGAAAAATAGCCCGGTCATCAATCTTAATCCTTTCACCTTAGTTAAGTTTCACCTTAGTTAAGCTTGTTCCTTTTCTCCAGCTCATTTCGATTTTTACCGTAATTTGTACTTGCAAGAACCTGTTAATTTAACATTCCAAACCGAATTTTTGAACAAACTTGAAAACAGATTAAGTGAGAGCGAAATTTTATCCTGCGAAGGATTTTTATCTTTGGCTGAAATAATACCCACGCAATGCGTGGACTTTCTTCAGGGAAAACCCCCGGTTCAGACGGATTACCTCAACAATTTTACGCTAAATTCTGGGATCTTTTAGGCTCTATTCTGTTCGAAATTATAAATTTAGTTTGGAAAATAATTCTCTCAGTGATTCAATGGAAGGAAGCGTAACTAGATTACTTTACAAGAAAGATGATAAGAAAAACCTCAAAAATTGGTGGCCCGGCCATTTCGCTACTCAATGTTGATTACAAAATTTGTTCAAAAGCTCTAACAGACTTTCAAAAGTGTTTCCCTCGATTATTTCAAGAAGATCAAACTTGTTCCGTCCCACGTAGGACGATTTTTGAGAATTTATTTCTCTTGTGTGACACTCTAGATTATATAAATATTACCAAGTATCTTGCTGAATATTGATCAATTGCAAGAGAAAGCCTTTGACAGGGTAGAAAAACATTGGTAAACTTTTTACCAATGTTTTAAGTCGTTTTGGATTTTGCCCTAATTTCCAGCGTTGATTTCTACATTATACTGTCAAGCAAATATGAAAATTATAGTTAATGGTTTTTTTACTAAAGAAATTCCACTCGAGTGGGGGGTGAGGCAGGGAGATCCCCGGTCTCCACTTTTGTACGTTTTATGCGCAGACGTTTTGGCTACCAGTATAAAAAAGGATGATACTATTGAAGGTTTTCTCCTTCCAGAAACCTGAGGAAAGCGTTTTAAAATTCACCAATGAATGCGGATGACTCCACATGTTTTATAAACGATATTTTTTCTCTAGACAAATTGTTTACCTTACTTCACAAATACCAGACAGGTACAGGGACTAAATTAAATGTGGCAAAGAGTACAGAAGCCATGAAGTTAGGAGCTTGGTGCTCACTTCCGGACATTCCTTATGGCCTGACGTGGGTGTCAAGAATGCGAATCTTGGGTGTCTGGTTTAGCAATGTTACTGCAAATGTGGAACCAGATAACTGGTTACCACGCCTTTCCAAGCTAGATTAAAATTTGAACCTGTGGAAGGGTGTGGGGTGTTTTCACTCCCACCCTATCGGCACTACTCAATACTAGGTTTTTAGTCAATGTTAAGACTATTTTCTTTTACCTAATGGACTTCTGCTGATGACGAGAATGACATGCGAGCACGCTTTTTCATTAAGACCATACTTTATGGTATATGGGTTTTTCGAAACAAAGTAACTTTTCACAATGGCACCGAGAACTCTCGGGCCACTGTAAGGGACATAAGGAATGACATCACAACACAGTTGCAAATTGACCGGGGAGGGGGGGGGGGGGGTACTTTGCACATTTTTGGGTGGGGGTATGCCGCTGGGACTCTTGAGACCCTTAACCTATACTATACCATTTTAGCTGCATTTTGCAACCTTATTCTAGACTAAACACCGAAAAATCCTACCCTATCCTAGACCTTTTCTAGACTCGCTATTTTGCAGAAACTCATTCACTATCACAGTCTAAGATACCAGGGGTCAGTAAAAATGTCGTACAGCACACCTTACCGATTATTAAATGCCATTTGCCAGTAAACCTCGTCTAGTGTCTCTAGTCTAAATTCTTCATGCAACTGATCAGTTTTGCGGAAAATGATACTCTATTCTAGACCAAAAATCTCTGATTACTATACCCTATCTCAGACTAAACTGCCTGAAAACCATACCCTTCACAGCGGCACATACCTATATAGCTCATATATGGGAGTACCCCCCTCCCCCCCCCCCCCCCCCCACCGTGAACAGAAATTTTCTGCTTTGTGGTGTCATCGGAATATTTGTGGAATACAACAGTCAAAGCTTGTGAGTGATAATTTAGGTACTGGCAACTCATCATTCATTACCAGAAATGACTAAAGTAATCATGTGCAAATCAGAAAGGATTTCAAGTGGGCCAAACGACCGGAAATGAATTTTATAAATAATCCCTTATGGACTAGACTTTCAAGTGACTGTAAACCGGAACTGACCTTGTATTATTGTAACCGGAAATGACTAGCTTTAACTTAGGATGCCTTGTAACCGGAAATGACTAGCCTCTCAGGATAATATTGTAAACTTTAGGGATTTGTTATTGATAAATAAAACATTTTAAAAGAAAAAAAAAAACTTTTGTTGTGTTTAAAGGAGAAAACGGTTTGCAAAATCATTTTTCCCTGCTTTTTTTCGCAGTTTGCTACTCAAGAGAGGTTTCACATTTCTCAAACAGTGTGCTTTTGTGGAATTTGTGCAGTCTAAATGTAATGTGCAGATGGTCGCGTAATAAGCTTACTGTTTTTGAGAATTGCTAAAATTGAAAAATAGCCTGGTCGTCAATCGTAATTTTTTCTTGTGCTTTCGACCTTTCACCTACAAAGTTAAGCTTATCAACATCGTTTCTGTTCAGAGAGCTCCGCTGTTAGGCTAAGCCTATCTATATATATTATGTGCTGGGACAACAACTAAGTGTCTGCTTATGGGAGGTATCCGCCTACGGGAAGTGTCCGTTAGCGGAGGTTCGACTGTAGTTAATGATCAGTTTGAGAAGTTATATCAAACACTTGAAAGAATGTTTCATCAATAGACCATTTTACAGTTTCTACTTAGTAACCTGGTCTTTGTGTGGAAATGAGGCTGGAGTTGACCTTGTTTTGACAGAAACCTTTCTTCTTTTCATATGTAAATAATGTTGTTCTTATGCTAACTAACACGATTTACACATGAAAAGCAGTTAGGTTTGTATCAAAACAAAGTCAACTCCAGCCTCACTTTCAGCAAAGGCCAGGGTACTAAGCACACAACTGTAAAATGGTCTATTATTCAAACATTTCGAAGTCGGCTAGGCCTCGTTTTTCAACCCACATCTCGATGAAACACTCTTCCTCGTGTTTGATATTTTACTTACAAGATAGTTGCTGACTACTAAGGTTTAGACAAAACACTACGTAAATTCTCACCTCAGTGTAATGTTTGCTCATGGAGTCCAAGTGAGATGACAAAGTGTCAAACGGATGGGAGCGAGCGAACGACTCTAAAATGTGACAAAGAAACTTGTCAGTGTGGATAAAATCTTACACAATAAGATGGTAGGACATTCATTCAGGTGGAGAAACTACGAAACGAATAGGCGATTTCCGAGTTGCCTTTAGCCTCTCTATCAAAGCGAGGCTAGGTGCGAAACCTTTCATTTTCATTCACACGCAAATAAGCTATATTTGCATGATGTGAATGAAAACTCATTTTCATATGAAAGGTTTCGCACATAGCCTCGCTTTGATAGAGAGACTAAAGGCAACTCGGAAATGGCTTATTTGCTCATTGCCTTATACACGAGATGCTTGTAATCTTCCGCGATAAGTTATTTACAGACCTTAGAACCAAAACAATTATTTGATGTTTTTATAAACTTAATTTATTTCAAAAATTGTTGTTAGTATTGACAATGACTGACATTTCGACAGCCTGAGCAAGTCATTTTGAGAGTCAAATTCACGGTGTCTTGTCAGTTGAGAGTATTGAAAATGTGGTTTTACCGACCGAGTTGACAAGGTAAACTGGCTATCATAAACAGATTCACAAGCTGACTTTCGAGAGCTAGTCCTTCTATTCGTCATAGCGAATCGACGGTGTTAGCGCTCGAAACGCCAACTTTTGAATCTCTTGATGATATTGATGTCTCGTTTCTAACGTGACTGGCCAGTTTCGATCTGTGTACTGTTTGTCTAATTTTCTGAATCTCTAGTCCAATAATTTTCCACACACCTAAGTCTACAGTAGCATCCTCTAAATTGACGATTATAAGTCCCAGACTGCTCTTCAGACTCTGTAGATCATCAGGAAGCCGGCTGGTACTAGACACCGATAACTTGAGCTGTGTGGAATTTAACTGAAGGTGCTCAAAGTAATAACGCTTTAACGAGCTTGGTGAACTCGGAACTGACGGCCTGCAGAATATGAAAATACGTTCCATTAGTCACATCAAAAACAAAATCCTGGAAACTGGTTGGTTCTAACTGGTGCCAAGTCAAGTTGCTTTACAATGGCACATTCGAATACAACTAACAAATAAACAGGGTTTTTGAGGTACCAAATGTACACAGCTATTTCAATAGGCCATTTCCGAGTTACGTTATGCCTCGTTGTCAAAGCGAGGCTAGGTGCACAACCTTTCATATGAAAATGTTTTTTTTATTCAAATGCAAATAAAACTCATCTTCATATGAAAGGTTGACCACCTAGCCTCGCTTTGACAACAAGGCATAACGTAACTCGGAAATGGCCTATTAACGTTATCGGATGAAAGCTCAAAGCCAAGACCGCAAGGTAGTATGGTTAGTTGTAAATAGCCATTGCATAAAAATCCCATTCTACCTTGCGGTCTTGGCTTTTCGCCTTTTTGATCCGACAACGTTAATAGACCAATTCCGATATATTAAAATTCATACTTGGCTCCGAGGCTTAGGGGAATAAAACAAAAGAAATCACATCGAGGTTCAGGAATGAATAATTTATTTCTTTTGTGTTATTCCCCTAAGCCTCGGAGCCAAGTATGAATTTTAATATATCGGAATTGGTCTAAATATTGAAATAGCTGTATGTGGACAGTAAAAGGGCGATGTCATGCTTCAATACCTTTACTTATTTACAAAAGTATACCAAAACACCAAGAGAGAGAAATAAAACAATTCTTGTCTTAAAAGAGAAGCAAATCAGGGTCTGTTCTAGCCCATCTTGGAACCGTAATGCGAGAGCTTAAAAAACGTTAGGCTAACTTTCTTTCAAGTTGCAACTCATTCAGACCCAGTCCCTCTCTGACTCAGACAAGAGACACTCATCAACAGTATTGGTACACTTCCACCGCGGTCAAACGTCGGAGGTGTTTTTCATTGTATTCAGTGGGATTTTGTTTAATTTTAGATGGAAATGTGGGCAAGGATGTATAAAAAAATTAGTTGACGTAACTATCTTTTAATTTTTCTCAAAATAATGAGCTTCTTTCCGTTGAAAACAACCTTAACTTTTAAGTACTTTGCTTAACTTTTGCAAATTTATCTTGTTTGACCGCAGTTATGGGTACACTACTGTGGTATATTGGTACACTACTGTGGTATATTGGCACACTACTGTGGTATATTGGTACACCACTGTGGTATATTGGAACACTACTGTGGTATATTGGTACACTACTGTGGTATATTGGTACACTACTAAGGTATATTGGTACACTACTGTGGTATATTGGTACACTACTGTGGTATATTGGTACACTACTGTGGTATATTGGTACACTACTGTGGTATATTGGCACACTACTGTGGTATATTGGCACACTACTGTGGTATATTGGTACACTTCTGTGGTATATTGGTATATTGGTACACTACTGTGGTATATTGGTACACTACTGTGGTATATTACCACAAAACTGGACCATATTTTTCGGTTTCTTTAAACACAAAATTCAGAAAACAATCGTCCTCGTGACCTCCAATCGGATTTTAAAAATGCTCACTATTATTACCTCAACTGTATTCCAATCAGTCCTATTTTCGTTATTGACACGATGGAATCGCCCCGACGGTGTTTAGTTATACAGCATTCATACTCTTTTTGGATTTTAAAATTCCATGACTTTCCTTGACCTTTTCCATGACCTTTTCCAATTTTACATGACCAAGAGTCGAGTAGTTGTTTTCAAAATTTTAACAAAACGATCACTTTTTATTTGTTTCATCTTGCGCGTCAAATTCTACAACAATAGGTATTGTATTCTTTATCTGGAAAATTAAATTATACAATTCCATGACTTTTCAGGCTTTTCCATGACCGTATGAACCCGGGATACATGTTGCCGAAGGTGCAAAAAAGGTTAGCCGCGGATAGTTCCATTTTCTCGAAACACGCAACACAAGCGAAAGAAAGATGCATAAGTGAAAGTCGTCATGCTACTTATGCTACGACATGGAACTCTTTGTGAAATCTGTCTTGCTTTTATACGCGGTATAAAAAACCTCTTACTTTTGTTAACCGGTCAAATGTTTTGACGTACACGATTAGACGTCCTTCGATTTTTATTTTGCTGTTTTTGCTTCGTTTTGTTTTGTTTCATGTTAAAACAAAAATAGCTTCAAAATAGCAGTCATCAATGCGTCACAACATTCATGTTAGACAGAAATCTGCCCCCAAAAAACTACCTTTTTGAAGCGTAAAAACATTCGTCCTCCTCCTCGTTTGAGCCCGTGATGTCATCATCCAGCTGTACATAACCAAAGAACTGTAGTAGCTTTAGAAGTAGTAGTTCCTCCAACTGAAGTGTCATCTTACGTAGTGAAACATCCAGGTTCTGCAATCAGAAATACATGCGCTTAAACACCAATCACATCAAAATTCCGGACACTCCGCTGTGAATGTAAATAGAAAAGACTTATTTGGCTTACCAAAACGGGAAACTTAAAAGAAAAGTCATAAATGGAATTTTATTGTACGTGGCATTTGTACCTTTCGGAAAGTTCCCACGATCGCAGTAATATTCCGGATAAATGGAACCCGACAAAGGAATTTCCATTTTGGGAATTTGCTTCAAATTGCTGTTCTATTGTCGTGCATCCACGAGTAAACTCACTGTATTCTTTACCATAACACTTGCAATGATCATCAGAAATACTGCAAGGCCTTACAATAACTATAATGAACTAACCTTAAATATTTCCACATTTGGCAACCTGCTGGGTTCTTTAGCAGCAGACACATGAAGCGTGGGTTGTTGTGGCATGCTTTCTTCCTTGGAGCCCTTCTCAGGGAGGGAAGGGTAGAGTAGAACAGGAAGCTGACTGGCAAACAGTTGGTTGTCAATCTACAAAGCGAAAAGTGACGACAAGAATGATAAGAGATGACGTATCGCTCACAAACTTAATCAAAGGGCCGAAACAACGTACATATGTAAGGTTAAGTCCACAGATCGCTGTTACTTTTCCATTCTGAGTTTGAAGTCAAAGAACTGAAGAGTTAAACAGATTTAAAACGACCAAAACATCTTAGTGACATCTTAGTGTGACATGAATATGCATTGTGTGAAACGACTATCTAGGCAACTGGATGACGTAATTACACTGGGGAATTGAAAAAAGTTTACTACAGCAATCATCTTTTAAAGGGGCAGTATCATGAGGGCGAAACCAGAAAACTGGGCCGACGTTTTCAAGTTGATTCGGCAAATTCAAAAAGGCCGTCGAGAAGTGGAGGTATTTGTTGAAACAAAAAATCCGTTTTGATAGCCGGAAGAAAGAAAAAAATCACTTTTAACAGTGATATGTCCAAAATTCCGGTGCAAGAATAGTGAACAGTGCCGCGCGTGGAACCTCGTGATACTGCCCCTTTAATACGTAGTGAATACACTGGGGGAATGAAAAACGTTTACAAATGATGAAACGAGTGAAAATTTCCGTATCTGTCCCCGTAAACTATACCTCGTTCAAAGCTTTACGTATTCACGAGATAAAAAATGTGCATATCTGTCCCTGTATACTATATCTCGTTCAAAGCTTCACGTATTCACGAGATAAAAAATTTGCATATCTGTCCCTGTATACTATACCTCGTTCAAAGCTTCACGTATTCACGAGATAAAAAATTTGCATATCTGTCCCTGTATACTGTATCTCGTTCAACGCTTTACGTATTCACGAGATAAAAAATATGCATATCTGTCCCTGTATACTATATCTCGCTCAACGCTTTACGTATTCACGAGATAAAAAATTTGCATATCTGTCCCTGTATACTATATCTCATTCAACGCTTCGTTTATTCACGAGATAAAAAAATTGCATATCTGTCCCTGTATACTATATCTCGTTCAACGGTTCGTGTATTCACGAGATAAAAAATTTGCATATCTGTCCCTGTATACTATATCTCGTTCAATGCTTCGTGTATTCACGAGATAAAAAATTTGCATATCTGTCCCTGTATACTATATCTCGTTCAACGCTTTACGTATTCACGAGATAAAAAAAATTGCATATCTGTCCCTGTATACTATATCTCGTTCAATGCTTCGTGTATTCACGAGATAAAAAAATGTGCATATCTGTCCCTGTATACTATATCTCGTTCAACGCTTCGTGTATTCACGAGATAAAAAATTTGCATATCTGTCCCTGTATACTATATCTCGTTCAACGCTTCGTGTATTCACGAGATAAAACATTTGCATATCTGTCCCTGTATACTGTAGCTCGTTCAACGCTTCGTGTATTCACGAGATAAAAGCAACAGTTAACAGCGGATTCAAAATTAACAAACATCATTCGCAGGATATGATTCGACGTCAGGAAATGTATGGGAATATCGAAAGGGTTCATATTATCGTAATATACTTCAATAAATATTTACATATAAGATCAAAGTAAACGTATTGTTACCTGAAATGTTGTGTGTTGTCGTTCTTCTAGCTGAAAACGGCGAATTTTAGCAATTTGAAGGATTTTGCGTCAGACGTTTACCTGAGCGTATAGTAGAGAGACAAGGGAGGAAAGCTGGATTTTGGACCGGTCCTTCAAATCGCTAAAATTCGCCGTTTTCAGCTAGAAGAACGACAACACACAACATTTCAGGTAACAATACGTTTATTTTGATCTTATATGTAAATATTCATCGCAGTATATTACGATAATATGAACCTTTTCGATATTCCCATACATCTCCTCTAAATTTCAAAATACGAACGGTCACACAGTTTGTGTGGGCTCCCTGTGATAAAATGAGCTCAAAGAGTAAATACTTCCTGAAATAGAAACAGCCACAAAGAACAGGATCTGTGAATTTCCTTCAACATTTTCATGACGGACGAATCATAACTGCCGAATCATGTTTGTTTCAAGACAGCGAAGAGTCGAATAAGCGAAATTTCGCAAAGCCCAGCTGAGTGATATATTCGTACAGTATGTAACTACACGGACGATATTTTACGTAACACTCTGAAAGCTTTGTTTTATAAACGAAAAATTGCCGCTTTGTGCATACATGGCTGATGATAAATCCTTGCCAAACTTTCAAATTCTCTCAACTGAAACATCCCTCGAGTGTTATAGAGACAAAGCGGCCAAGCACGGCACGCCATTTGTAAAATGACTGACCTGAATGCGACCAATGCTGCCTTCTAATGTTTCTAACTTAGATGTTCGTAAGTAATCCACCTGCAAACAAAAACGTTCCACGTTATTATAGTCCACATGTGATTTAAGATGCAGAGGTGGAGTCTAGAGAAGAGCTTGCTAGACTGTTGGCTGGTCGAGACGTGTGGCGTGTCAGACATAGGGTCCGTCTCAAATATCGTGTTTGAGTCGACGGACGACGACGATGATGATGATGATGATGATGATGATGATGATGATGATGATGATGATGATGATGATGACACGTGATTTAAAAAGCGACAAATTAAAGGGACAGTATTTTCATGATTTATTAATGTCCAAATAGGAAGAAAAAAATCGCCAAAATCGATCTACGCAAAGAAAGACAAAATAACGAATAAAAACTCATAAAATTCACCAGAAAGGAAACTTTGGTTTCTTGACCACCTGCCGCGAATTCAAAATTGATGAACTGTAATCCACTTCCATCCTTATAATCCTGCACTTTTTCTTCAAACTACTGACTCTGTTTTGCTCTACAGAAACGTTTTATCCAATTAAGTTGCATATTTGGTGGTATTTGGCGATATAACATGGAAATTAAGAAAGCAAAACTTTGTTATAATGGCGGAACAGTGTCAACAAACAGTGTCCCTTTAAGACGGCTATCTTAATTCTTCTTCTCAGCGTGCACGATTTGCACGTTCAAAGACTTCCAATAGAGTGATTGAATAGTGTCATAGAGCAGTTTTCAATTGAGTGTCGAAAGTAATTTCGTGATTGCTTTGGTTTTGCATTGCTACGCTTTGTGATTGGCTAAAAAATCTCGTGCCACTTTTTCAGCCAATCAGAAGTGAAACCAAAACAAATCGTGGCTTGCTCGCACGCGTTTTCCCGCGCTTGGCGCCGGCTACATGTATTTGCTTCGAGTTCTGATTGGTTCATCGGATTGTCTGCGAGTTCTGTGATTAGTCAGAGTAATTACTTTGGTTTTGGTTTTACGACACTCAGTTGAAAACCGCTGTATATACCGTACCTCAATTTGCTCCAGACTGATAAAAACAAGTTCTTCTGGCACGGAGTTAATAACTGATATACCAATGCCTCCAACCAAACGAATCTGCACTTCAAGCGCTGATGAATCCGCTTCCTCGGGACCCAGGTCACTCACAGTTGCTTGCCGCAAACCACCTTTTCGCTCGACTAGCATCCAGTCCTTTTCTGCTTCTTCCTCTGACTACAAAAACAAAATACTAAAGTTGGTCTGGCATTATTGCTTATTTGGGACAGTTCTTTTGCTTCGGGTAGTTTAAACATGGTACGTTGAAAGTACACGCGAAGGTTAACTTAAAGTATATGGTAGATGTTTTTTTTATTATTATTATTATTATTATTATTATTATTATTATTATTATTATTATTATTTGTTTGATGGAATCTACATGGTGGTTTCATAAGAAAATCGAAAAAAAAATCGAAATCTATTTTTGTTCTCCGTGTTTTAGCCGACTAAAAACGTGATATTTCACTTCCGGTGGGGTACAAAACAGCGCAAGAACGGAGATTGGGGATAGTCGGGCTGTGACGTCGATACATGGTCGCGGTTTCTGTCAGATCCACTTTAAAACGGTTTTAGTTTTACCATATCGTCGTTAGCAAAATCTCCTCTGAATACACCGCATTTTGAGCGGTTTAAACACAAGCGATATAACGCCGAGATTTTACGGTGGAATAGACAATTTCCGCATTCTCGGTATTGAACTGGAACTAGCTTGCAATGGAGGCTCATGCGGGGTAATATCATTAAAAATATTTGCATGTGAAAAGAATGCCCCGCATGAGCCTCGTCTGCAAGCTAGTTCCAGTTCAATACCGAGAATACGAATATCGTCTATTGGATTTTATGGTAGAAGGGACAGTACGGATGGAGGTGCAGCACGGACAGCAGTCTCGAAATATCTGGACCCTTTTAACATCAACAGCGCCCCAAAACTCTGGCTGTGGCCACTCTCAGTGCCAAATATTGTTCTTGGTAGGGGTGGGAAGATGGCGTCCATAAGCTGACGTCCGACCTCATTCTCATAAGTAAACGAAACGAAACGAAAAAAACGAAATTTATTTACCCACGTAACACCTAAGAGCTCAAGAGCTCGTTACAACGTGTACGTGCGTTCTAGATCGAATTGGAATTTAGAATGTTGGTTTTTGAGGAGAGGGGAAAACCGGAGTACCCGGAGAAAAACCTCTCGGAGCAAGGAGAGAACCAACAACAAACTCAACCCACACATACATACATAAGTGTATGTAAAGCGTCATGAGACACGTGATATGTGCGCTATATCCGTCATTCATTCATTCATTCACTCACTCACTCATTCATTCATTCATTCATTTTAATTTCAACCTCATGCTGAGTCGTGCTACACAGTTTTAATCATACTATCAGAGCTCTGACCTGTTGTAAACAGTCTGTGATTTTTAGCACCCTGGTCGGACCATCCGCTAGGATTTTAACTCCAAGGCAGCCTGAGCCAGGTCTGAATTTACACGTGCTGATGCACTGTTCTATGGGAATCTGATCGTCTTTAGTGATGTTTGCTGGACCAAGTACTGCGTCTGCACCTGAAATAAGAAATTGAATCGATGCAGAAGACATCCTGGCAAGAAGATAAGACTATCCTCTGTTGATAGAACATCTGGTTACACTGGAAGCAGATATAAATATACTGAGTCTCTCTAACACCCCCCCCCCCCCCCCACCCCCCTTCAGCCCGGCACCCATGCATTCTGAAAAAGAGATATTGAGGTTATAAGAGGTATTCGCTTATTAAAACCAACAAATGATAAATTTTACAATAGTCATGTTGCGTTTTACAACAACATCGCCTTAGTGTTCCGCAAAATTACCTGCTTCCAGCTTCCACTCAGGCAGCAAACAAAAACAACAACAATCAAATAAACAAAAACAAACAAACAAAAACAAAACCATAGCAATCGAAGAGTTAACCAAACAAACAGTTTCTCAAAACAAAGATGTTAGCATTGAAACGAACCGAACCGGTACTAAAATACTCAGTTAACATTGGTATAAGAAGAAAGAGTCTTCTGAGCACCTACCATCTCTAAGACCTTTGATTCCACCTCTGGGTTGAACATACAATCCAGGCAGATCACACTTCATGCGATTATCCTGTTGTGGAAAATGTATCTTTTCATTACTTTCGGTAACTACAAGTTTAACATCCATAAAGATGAACAAACGATATCGATACCGTAGGTTGCATCTAAACATTACAATAAATTATGTGAAAACATGTTTTTACATGACGTTTACTGGACATAAAACATTTAAAAATTTGACAGTTAGTGACGAAACATTTCGTGCTCGAAGTATTAAAGTTTCAAAATCATGCTTAAGCATGAATAAGATAAATCTTTTAAGCGTTTAAACAAATTTTAACTCTTTGCAAAACATCTCTGTGAACCGAACTCGTTTCTGGTCGACAGTTATGGATGCGACAGTTCATCTAAAGTTAATTCAAGCTTTGAACGTTTGTCGACCAGTAACGACACATTTGTACTTAGGCCACGGTTTCCCGTCACCTGTTTCCGCCTAAATAAAACTAAGATTAGTGACGATGATGGAGCGCTTGTCAATTGAGCGTCGAATGCAATTTCGCAATTGCTTTTATTTTGCATTACTACGCTTTGTAGCAACTTTCTCAACCAATTAAAAGTACAACGAAAACCAATTACTAGTTGCTTGCACGCGTTTTCCCGCGCTTAGCGCCGGCTACTTGTTTTTACTTCGAGTTCTGATTGGTTCGTTAACAGTACGCCTCTGTGTTGATTGGCCAGTCTCTGTTTGGATTGGTTTTGCGACACTCGAGTGAAAACCGCTGTAAGGATAACCTCTGTGTTTACCTCAGTGAAGGACCATTTTTGCGAATGCATCCGCCTTGGGTTGGGTTTACTTAGCACGAGCCGCACGTACTTGCCACAAGTAGGCGGAGCTAAGCTGTCAATATCCAGCACTAGTCCAGCATTAGCTGATGACGGCTTCACAGATGGAGGAGAGGATCCTTCGTGACGCAAATGACCACCTCCGGTCAGTCGCCACAGCTGGGATCTCTTGTGAGGTTCCTGTCACAAAGATGACAATAAACGTGAGAATAAACCTCATTTCAAGAGGGCCGAAATTCAAAGTGGTGGAAATTCCTTGTCTTTACAAAAGAGTTAGAAACAAAAAGCATTGGATGAAAGTACTACTTAATAGATACGGTACGACTGTTCACACTTTAGAATCACTTTGTGCTAATTAATAAACAGCACCACTGGAACGTACTGCTCAATAGCTTTAATTTAAATGTCCACACTATTGTCGCTCGAGTGCAGTACACCGGTACTACACGCCATTCAGTGCACAATAACAAGTGGAAATTTTCCCAAGTGCTTTACCTTTCTTCTAAGCAGCACAGCAGAGCCTTGTGGCACATCTAACACGAGTTCCCGTAAATCCAGAGAAGTTTCGTCAGCTGCCGTAGCAGGTCTGAGATGGAATGAGCCACAAATCTGACCATCCGTGCTAGAACAAACAGAACAATCAAATGTTCAAAGTGACTGTTTAGTTGACGACAAAACCACCATGTACCCCCAAATTCCCGTTTTGTGTGTTCATTTACAGACCATTTTCTGTGAGTTATTCGTTCTGGCGAAGGCTCGAAATGCAGCTTTTGAATCTGTTGACATTGGCCAAGTTTCCTTAGGGGTTCATGTGCGGTTTGGAAAGCAAGCAAGTTATTATTGTCAACGAAACCCTATAAAATTGGTTCATTAACAATTTCGTTCACGATCATACAACCGTGTCTGTTTGAAACCGTGTTGGTTGGCATACATGTAGAAGTTATGTTTTACCAGGATCATCTGAAAGTAAAGAATGTAATCAACATTGATTGGAAACTCCATAAACGTCAATGAACGTTTTTCTTAAAGCGAAAACTTTTAATAATCATGCAAATAATTGAAGTCGTTTGTGTTTCGCTAAAGAGATCACAAATCTTACGCTCTAATTAAAGATTCCGTGACGGCGCTAATGAGAATTTATTTCCCAGTAATGAAGACCAGGAGGTAGCCTGCTGTAGCTGATTTGACCGTGTCGATTTGAAACCACGTTCGTATAAAAGCTGCTAATAAGGAAGGACTCGCTTCAATTCAACAGGCGCTTTTGGGGCTTGCTCAAGCAGGTTTTGGTGCGCGAACAACTACCATGCGAAGTGCGAGCAACGAGTGCGCAGCGCGATCACCCCGAAAAGCGCTTGTTGTGCAGGCTACTTCAAAACAAACAAACGAACGAAACGAAACGATTTCAATGAGTTAAAGATTAATTACCCAGAAAAGGTGTGTGTAAACACGACGTAGATGGGGTTATAGTAGTAGAGTCTTTCACCACCACCAAGATCCTGCAAGTTGTACTGCATGTAAGATCCACTACCCGTCACTCCAACAGATATCTCAGGCAGAAGAGTAGGCTCATCCCAGGAGTAAGGCACTTTAAAAACAGAAAGGACAATTCAGTTAGCATACATAGGGTGGTCGAAGGATTTTTAGAGTCTCGTTAGCACATATCACATGCCTCAAGGCGCTTTACATACACTTTTGAGAATGAGAATGAGATCGAATCGGACAACAACAAAAACAAATTGGGCATAATTCACATGGATGCAACACCTGATTGCTTTGGTTGAAGAATCGTTCGTAACCTGTCTTCAGTTCCACTCTGATAAAAAGTGATTGCAACCTGTATATAAAAAAAACGTAAAAAAATATATAAGAAAACAGCTGGAATATGTTTCCACTGGCATTCAACCAAAAAGCTATTTTTGAATTTACAAACCTCTGATAAATTGTCAATTCTGAATGGCGGTGGCAGCTGCGATGCGTCAGTGAACAGTATATGAAATGTAGCTCCTCTCAGCACCACTTCTACTCTGACAAACAACGAACAGCCACTCAAACTCCTAAAGGTGAGACAAGGGTACCAGGACATGTTAAACACCGTTTGCTACACTGCAAAGCTTCAGATTATGGAAGGAAATGAAACGAGATTGAGTACGAGTACGACTTTTCAAACCTAGTTCGCGTGCTTTAGATAATCACTTATCGCAAGTTCAAACAATTTCATTCTTAGAGCCTCTTTATCCACTGGTCATCACCGGGAAGGACCGACAGTTCTTGTTTGAAATTCGCAAGTCGTACTCAATCTCGTACTCGTACTCGAATCTAAAAGTCGCTATTTTGCCAATTAGCAAACCAATTTACGCAGAGAAGTCATCGTGCTTAATAAGAATTGACTTCAAAAGTTGAAAGAGCTTGTTAAAATTAGTAGTCTAAGCAATCCTTAGCGCTTTGCATTAATCTTGATGGTAATATAAGATTGACTAACTAATCAATGTCAGTGACATAAGGTTTGACTGACTGACTGTCTGTACATGCCTGACTGACTGACTGACTGACCGACCGACTGTCTGTACATGTCTGACTGACTGATTGACTGACCACGTCTAACTGACTGTCTGTCTGTACACGTCTGACGTCTGACTGACTGTCTGAACATGACTGACTGACCGACTCTCTGTAAAATTAATGTCTGACTGACTTACCGACTGACTGACTGTCTGTAATGTCTGACTGGCTGACTGACTGACTGACTGACCAACTGTCTGATGTCTGATCGACTGACTGACTGATCGACTGTCTGTAATGTCTGACTGGCTGACTGATCGACTGTCTGTACCTGATTGATTGTACATGTCTGATCGACTGACTGACTGACTGTCTGTACATGTCTGACTGACTGACCGACTGTACATGTTTGACTGTCTGTATGTACATGTCTGACAGACTAACGGACTGTCCATGTCTGACTGACTGACTGACTGTCCATGTTCGACTGACTGACTGACTGTCCATGTTTGACTGACTGACTGACTGACTGTACATGTTTGACTGACTGACTGACTGACT
Source organism: Cladopsammia gracilis (assembly GCA_022457155.1). NCBI lineage: Eukaryota > Metazoa > Cnidaria > Anthozoa > Scleractinia > Dendrophylliidae > Cladopsammia > Cladopsammia gracilis. Next base: position 952,608 of record JAJGOT010000187.1, on the reverse strand, counting down.
GACTGACTGACTGACTGACTGACTGTTCATGTCTGACTGCGACAAACAGGGAAAATCACAAACCTCATATTGGCATGAAATGAATCATCTTGGTCAATCTTGAAGCCCCCAGACCACTGGCAATGAGAAACGTCATTTAACCTACAACAGAGAATCCACGGAAATAAATTCTAGTTGCCGTCGAGAATTTAGAGAAAATAAATTATTTCGTATGAGCTTTGCATTACGAATTTTAAATTGCTAATTATAGGGCTCTACCTGATGCACAAGAGTTGGTCCAAGTCAGTTCTGGCCCAGTGGAAAAGCACCAGAGCCCCTGGCAAGGCGGTCAGTGCTCCCTCGGGATTAGTTGTTCCCTAAATTTAAAATAGACATGAAAGGTATGGGAATTGTGTAAGTCAAATTATCAAGTCCTTCAATGTACTCCAACTGCTAAAAATAACGGAAAATATTAGGCGAAGTAATTTCTCATACTCATTTAATTCAAAAAGTTTGAACAACGAAAATCATAGCAAGACGGTTGTTTGAAAAATCGATCTTAATAGGCCTTAATAGGCCTTAATAGGCCTTAATAGGCCGGCAAAAATCTTTCGTTTTTATACAAAATGGCGGGGCGTGATAAAGGCCTATTCAGTAGAATACATTTTGGCTATTGTATCCCTTCGTTTTCTCTGTACGTGAATTTAATGATCAGTTTGAGAAGTTATATCAAACACTCGGAAAAGTGTTTTATCACATATCCAAACACCTCGACGTCTCTGTGTTTGGAAATCTCGATGAAACGATGCTGTATGCACGTCTCGGAACGCCTCACAAGATTGGCTGTGAAAGCAATAGAACAAACAACAGAACAATGGACCCTAGCCCTGAAAACAATACATGTGTGTGATACCCAGGTCCAATGAAATTAGGGGTTCTGAAGAGGTGCATGGCTGCTGGATGAAACACCCTACCTTGTGTTTGATTTATCACATAAAAAATGATGACGTTCTGGATATAATTACCAGCGTAAAAAAACTGAATAATTATTGGAAATGAATACAGTGAAATGTTGCTCGTCATTTTCCCCCTAAGTTTCATCTTGAAATGTTTGTCGAAATCTAAAAATACCATAAAGAATGTAAACCAGTGAGACAGGCAGGCACATACTTGTTCTCTGACAAAGTGTCGCTGTGAGAAAGCCAGTGTATGCTGGGTCCTGTTCTCCAGTTGATATCGCGTTCCCAAGGTAACAATTCTGGTATCACGATATCGGCCTTGTCCAAACCGCACGTCAATACCGATATCATACACCCTGCAATGAACATACACCATAACAACAGTATAACGTATAGTTACAGAAAGAAGACATTACATGTAGATACTTCCACGAATTTTTCTCAACTTTCGATATTGGCCAAGTAGCGAAAATCTAACACTTAGTAAAATAGCCAAGTTTGGCAGTTGTATCTTGTAAAATCGCAGTTAAAGCTTCGCGAAGTCGGGACATGTTACAGACGTTTGTATAATTGCCTCACTTGTACAACCATATTTTTACTATTTGACAAGATACGACTCACAAACGTAAACTCTATTTTACTAATTTTAAAGAGCTCTTTCGTATTTTCGCTACCTGCTCAATATTAAATGTTGAAAAAAACCGTGAATGGTCTATTACAATATTGCACGAAAACAGTTAGGTAAGTCCAAAACTTGTTGACTATACTGTGCAATAAAAAAAATCTGAGGACAGAAAAATTCTATTCTTATATTGTTCAGGAATGCTCTTAATTGACGCAATATACCCTTTCGGTTACAATCTGACTTGACAAGAATCAAAAACAAGGATCAGACACTCTCTTGTTTCAATTTAATTTCTCTTAGACATTTTCATTTAACGCAAATCCGCCGCCGAAGTTAAGAAAAATTGCTGGTAATGGCGAGGTACTTTACACTCTGCAGTTAGTTAAACGCAGTTGGAAAGATGCAGAAACATATTTTACCACATGGCTAACCTCAGGTCCACGATAATGGTGGAGAATTATGAGTGGCTCCCTGATGGGACAAATTCTCTTATGCGCAGCGCATCATGGAATACTCAAAAATTTCAGTGAACTGTGGTTTTTAAAAAAACGAAAAATCTTTTTCTGAGTATTCTGGTATACAGTAAAAAAAACCTCTAGGAAAGAGGCATGACATTTATTTTTTTACATTACTTTCTTCTTCGCTGTTTTTTTTTTTATTTATTTATTTTTTTTTTTCAAAATCGAATAATGAAACATTTTTCGCGCTTGGATATACCATGGAGAGTATAGATGGTTTTCACTCACGTGAACTTCAGTCCTGTGGGACTCAAATGACAAAGGCCATGGCGGCCATGTTGGTGTACATAACAAAAGAAGTTAATTAAAATTCTTTTGTGGTTGTACACCAATATGGCCGCCGTGACGTAACGTGAAAACCATCTATAATGTTTTCTCGAAATGCATGAAAAAAAAAAGCAAGGTCACCGTGCTCGTTTACGGGAAATAGCTCATGAGCGCGCAAATGGTACAAGGTATTATGCGCAGTTGTGCGGATGTGCAATGCAATACTAAGGAATTGTCTTAAAATAAACAACAATTAAAAGATGTAGACCTACACGCTTCCAGTTTACCGCTGACCGAGGAAAGGTCCATCGCATTTATAGTAACCTAATTTAGCGTCATACTGTTATATTGTTATTAACGCCATCAATTTTAGTTCAGTTTTATGACAAATTTATAGTTATAACTTTAATTTAGATTTTAATTACTTTGTGTTATTAATCTTTTACTTTGGAAATTGTAGGAAGTAAAATTGAAACTCAAAGACCCACAGCAATTAACACATTAACCTAAAAGCTTTGTCATTATAAAGTTTAGTGTTGTTGGATTTTTGATCCAACAAAAAAAAGGTGAAACGTTTTCTTTTCTAAGTTTATTTAAAAAAAATATGTAATGATAATCTACAAGGTATTTCTCGTACTGTACATGCTCAAAACTTCCCAAATTCTATACTTTCTGCGGGGTGTGCAAACAAGAGGGTTTTTTTCTATAACAAAACGCTGCTGATAATTTCGACAAATGTGAACACAAATTGATTGAACAATATTAGCGGCCCTCAATTTTTTATATACAGATTTTTTTTTTTGCTAAATAAGATATTCTCCCATTTTATAACCAGTAATATTTGTAAAGACGTTTTCTTCTGCGCATGTTTTCTAGGCAATTAACTATCCCACTAGAGGAAGGACATCATGAGACGATCAACGTGTTTCAACCAATAAACATCCCGGAACTACTTTACCATTTCTTAGAAGTGACAAGGCACACGGATTCGCTAGGGAGGTTTGCACGAAACAGACACGCGCCTTGCACGTGCAACTCCAACTGACGGCTCACTGCGCTGCTGGACACTTTGCATGCGGGCGCGGCAACACCTGTGGCCTTTCCTTTCTTTTTTGTTCTGTAATGCAAGGATTGAATGTGACAGGGAGCTCAATGGTGGTTTCCATGACAACCCAAGAGTATGGTTTTTATTACACTATTTGAAGGTTTCTGTAACAGCACGATAACTTTGACGATAGCCAAGTTTTTAGTTTCTATAACAGCAATGCTGAAGGCGCATGACAAACATAACTTTGGTAGTGAAAAGAAAAAAGCTTTCCTTTTTTTGTTTACCATGGACGACCATTTTACATTTGAGTGAAAATATTTAATTAACGTTTTGGCCATGGAAAGCAGATTATTTTTAATCATTGCTTTGCAGCCTCGTTGCCGGTTTTAGCTTGAGAACATTTGAAAACCTCGTTCTACTGTAATATTAATGTAATATTAATAACGAAAGCAAAATTTCCTTACCTTACATCTTAGTTTATTGACTCAGTATTTTTATTTTCTATTTTTCATGTTATGTATTTGAACTGTTTATTATTTAATGTTTTATATATTTAGACATCAATTTATTTTAACATTTATTTATTTGGTCGTTCATTCATTTATCAATTATTGCTTTACCATATGTATCTTTAAAGGTCCACCTTCACCCAAAATGCTGTGCGCGCCGCGATCACTTTCTGTGCTGAATTTCGTGTAACACGAAATTCACGCTTGAATGCGTGCAACCAATCAGATCACGAGTATGAAGAATGGAGCATTTCAAAACAAAAACAAACGACCGCAACGTCTTTTGGATGAAGGTGGGCCTTTAAGCACTGGTTACAATAAATGCAATTTCAATTTCCAATGTTTCTAAAACAAAATTTGTTGATTTAAGGATTATTTCTGCTCTTCGACAAATTCTTAATCTCACACAAAGCTAAATTTTGCTCCAAAACAAGAAAAAGAGACCGTACGGAAAAATGTTAAAGAATTGCAACAGCAGGATGTCACAGTATTCAGAAATTTAACACATAAAGTGGTTTTCGGTTGCTTAAAGCACACATGTGGCAACTTTGTAGTGAAATCAGCTAAAATTGGTTTGACACACCTTAATTTATGTTAATGCTACAATTGTCTCGACCAGTGACCAATGAAATTGTTATAATTTGCATATTTCATTTATTTCCCGTGTCTGCCACCAATATCATGATTTTATCAAAAGCTTTAAAATAATCTGTAACTCTACAGATCAGCTTCTGTTTTGTTATATTGTCTAACCTTTATTATTTTCAATTACATTACTTTTTCCTGCCTTGAATAGCGTTTTTGCTAATTTTCAGGGGAACTGTATTTAAGTTTATATGTCTAATAAAGTTTTGTTTGTTGTTGTTTGTTAGTGAAAGAGCAAGCAATTTGGCAAACATCTTGTGTCTACTAAATGCGATTAAATTCATGGAAAGATATGTCTAGAATAAATGAAAAACGGTAAGGCAACAGTACAGCATGTATTTGTTGCGGTTCATGTTTCTCTTTTTTCTCTTAAAACATTTTCACCAGTTTGATGTTTGTTTTCGTTTGTCTCGGAATATGAAAATGAATCTGAGAGAAAGGAAAATAAAATTTGTTAAATGTGGTTAAACAAATAGTTTAAGCAAAGTTAAACTTGAGCCAATGCGCCCTTGCGGTTTTCCCCATGGCAGTACGTGACCTGCGGGGCAGCTTCAGGGGTTTTTGCAGGATGCTTCTGTGACTCGTGTTACATCCTCGTGGCTTTTCTAGCTTGATCCTTGCGGATCAATTTTGCTTGATCCTTGCGGATCAATTTTGCTTAACATCAAGGCATTGGTGATGAGTTTAAACCAAAAAATATTTGAACAACAACATATGCATGCCAATTTAACTACGAATCTGAAACACCTTTGGTGAATCCATTGGTATAGTTTACAACGTACTTATCTGGACGGCTTCCACCTTGTCTAGCATGCACACGCTTAAATTCCCGGGGGCTGTCCAACGAAAATGAATTACTCCTGCAGAAAAGAGAAGAAATCGGTGGTTAAAACACTGAGAGAAATGGCAATATAAATAACGCAGAGAAATGTTTAGAAACTTGATCAGTGCACCTACCAAACAGGTTTTCCACTTCCTGGCTGATAACCCCGACCAATTCGCATTTGACACCTATAAAGGAAAACAGGCATCCTTTTATGCCAAGGTTTATTCTAGAAAAAAGCTCACGAGGTCCTAGTGCGCCCCCTTTAAAATGTTAGGGGGTATTTTGTCAAAAATGTGGACCAAAATTTCACAATACGTCAACTTAGCAAGATGGTCATTGGAACCAGAAACCCATAAGTGGGTTGAAACGTGCAACTGTCTCTTGTACGCTTCAAAACAAGCTTCCGATTATTCAATTTACTAAGAAGTTGTTACAGCCATATTTGGAAAATCAAGATAAAAATATTAACCAATCAATTCGCTGGAACAACTTGCTTCAATCCCGAGGGACCGAGGGGTTTCCAAACATGGTACTAAGCAAAAAATGAATATTTGGAAGCTGCGAATGCGCGTTACACGTTTCAACCCACTTATGGGTTTCTGTTGGAACTCAATAATAATATTACCCCTGATTAACTGTTTCTCAATCAAAGCCTGTAACCAGAACGCGACAAAAAGATAAGCTATGCATACTTGTGGGCTTATACTAATAGTGGGATCACCTGTCCATCTGAACAGACCACGAGAAACCTGCAGCTTCCAGTATGTCCAATCTCTTGCAGGTTGTACTCCCAAACTTTTATCCCTCTACTTGTTAAAAGGTGGCCCTTGTGCTCGGGCCGGCGATATCTTGCTCTCTAGCATACGGTTAATCACACCACAAAGAACGACGAAGTTTGTAAATTTCCAGCAAACGAAAAATTAGCACAAAACAATTCCAAGAGTTCAAGTGTTACGAACGTGGTTAGTCAATAGATCTTTTTTTTCTGGCTTCTTTCTTTACTCATTTTAGATCACAGGGTTTTCATTAAGAATTGTAGTAGCAGGAGAATAGTGTAAAGTAACAGGAGAATATTATGAAAGAGCGAAGATAGCTACATATTGCCATCGAAATTTAGCCGGAGAAATCTGCGTAGCAGGCGGAGAATTCTCCGATCTCCGATGCCTAATGAACACCCTGGATCATGTGACGTTCTCTGACTAGAGAATTGTTCCTTTATCTGTCTAAACATTACACATCAACATATATGTGAATGTGATACAATTTGTAAGAGAAACATCATATAAAATGGGTAAACAGACGCGCCAAGGTGATAAGGGCTTTTAGATGACACAAGAGACATGATGTTATCGCGATGTCAGGTCTCGCAATGCAGTCACTTTTTTTTGCATCGCAACACACAAATACAGTTCAAAGTGGACCAATTGTGATCCACACTAAAGTGACTGCATTGTGCGACAAGCGAAAAAAGATAGCTGTCCGTTTTAAAAATTGTTATCAAAATCCTCTATGCAGTTACCTTACAACATAACATACCTTGTAGGAGCGTCCCTGTCTGAGAATGAAAACAGTAATGGAGTCAAACTGCGAGCCATCTCATGCTCATCAAATTGACCCGCCATATCATGGGGCACGGCTTCCTGTTTGAACACCAGTGGGATTCCTGTGCTGTTGATCATCCAGTAAGGAGCATATATGGACACCTATCAAATCCAGCAATGAATTCTTATGAAAGATGAAGAGCTATTGGCTCCTATGAGCCAACCGGTGTAAAGGTAACGCTTCGACACTAAAAAATCCATGGTATACAGAGGTTATGAGTACCGTGCGAGGGCATTGCTTAGGTATTTATTTTGTGTATAGAAAAAAAAAATCTATAAAAGAACATTAAAATGATTTTAAGTTATCTGAGTGCAAGTTGAATATTTCAGTGAATATTCGATTAAGTATCCCTACGTCGGAGCCATAATTTTCGTTAAAAATGGAACGCTTAAATAAGAATAATTACAAATTAACGTTTGTGGCGAACAATACAGATTAAAAGCAAATTCGCAAACTTAACTCTGGAATCAAAAGTGTATAGAATTTACATATAAAAGGAGCATGTTGTACGTGCTTTGTAAGTTAAACGCAGGATATACCTGAATCATTGAAGAGCGATCAGAGCAATCAGTGGAAACTTTCAAAATGGCTGTCATGTGCACCTTGTCTCACATTTTAACACTAACACATGCACATTTGCACATCTGCTGTGATGGGTTATGTCTTTTGCAAATCACACAGTTAGAATTAGAATTGGAATACCTTGTACAACGCGTAACGCAATATTACCGTATGGTCAACTTACACGAAGCGATCCACCCGGCTTGACGGACACCTTCACGTTAAGAATAAGAGATCGCCTCTGGTTATCTTGTAACTCCACGTGAATTATGTCAGATGACGTCATACTCAATCGCCTTGAAATACGAATGTTATCACAGTACACGAAGTTCTCAATACTGATGCCAAGATCAAGGGCCTTCTCGGGGTCTGCCTGTTAACACAAAGTCATAAATACATACAAATAAGTAAACGAAACCAACACTATTTTTTTGGTGGTTCCAATCAAAATTCAAGGCCTTTTTACAGAAAGATATCTAGTTCAAAACTATACAGAATCTTATAGTAGGAGATGCAGCCATTTTTTTTTCAAGAACTCTCAATGACGTTTTTTTCAAAAATTCATTTTTTTACCTCTGCATCAACGATAACATAGAGTTAATAAACGCAACAAATTTCAAGGCGTTCAAACACGTGATAACTATTTTCAGGGCCTTGAATTTTCAGTAGAAAGAGCATGGATTTTCAAAAGAGCCTTTATTAAGATAAAAATACAATTATTAAGATAATTAATATCAGACCTACAGTTAGCGTACATATTTCGTAGCGAATGCATATCGAAAATAGTTGACAACGCTGTATGTCAAAACGTTCAATGCGATAATGTATACATGAACGACGGTACATGTATACAGCTATTTCAGTTAACGTTGTCGGATGAAAGCTTAAAGCCAAGACCGCAAGGTAGTATGGTAGTAAGGTAGTGTAGCTATTCACAACTACCCATACTACCTTGCGGTCTTGGCTTTGAGCTTTAGGATCCGACAACGTTAATTGAAATCGCTGTATATTAACTCTGGAATGAAAGAAGTAATAAAAGTGGCCTCGCAAAAAAACAGTTCAAGTTGTGGAATCTATAATGATTCAAGCAATCGTAACGTGGACACATTTGAATTCTAGTATTCTCAAGTGTTAAACGGCTTCATGCGGTACTTACGCTGTAAAAAGGGACGTATTTCCCCGCTTCCCGTGCATATTTTAAAGACTAAACAGTCACATTGTAGTTTGGTATTCGCAGTTGTTATGTGGCACTTTCAGTGTAGATTTTCCGTTGAATCTACAATTGGTATTCACAGGTGTCAAAGGTTTATATGGTACTTACACTGTATAAAGGCACAGATTTCCCAGCTTTGATGTTGCCTTTGGCCGGCGTGTTTTTAACTTGATAGGTCAAGTCACATGGTAAGAGGTTCACTAACATGACTGGATACATTATCGTGAGGGTGTGAGCTGGCTGCGGCATCACATTCAGGTCCTTTGTTGGAACACCCTCATGTACCAGCACATCTTCGGGGTAGCCCTCTCGCATAACTGCCACACAGAACCTTGTTGTTATGACAACAAAAACATGTTAATTAATAGTTGCATGTATTACTTTATTTAGAGAGACAATATCACAGTTGTTTCGTAGAAAACCGACGCTTTCAAAACTTGGCACCTTACGTTTTTAGCCAACAGATGTTGCACAATTAAACAATTTCACAAGCTGTGGCAGTGCTGTGCACAACAATGTCAATAATGAATTAATCCACAACGAGCGGACTGGGAATGGTAGCATGACACTTCAGTAACGTTATTTTGCTAACGTTAATATTCACGCTGTGCCGGATATCCGGTGCCTATTGCTGGCTGTACAAAAACCGGATACCTGTTATGTTAAGCTGGCCACCAGAAAACCGGATGTGTGGGGCGAGTCACCAAGGGAAAAAGCTTGCATTTATTGAAGCGGGGCAAGACCCACTTAAAAACCAGCCTCAACTGATTAACACATCAACGCCGAACATGATTTAACTAGAAATACGTGTCTCGCAGAACCTCGCAAAGCTCGAGGAAGGGTGCACCGCAGGTCGAAACTTTGGTGGCGTCTCGATTTGCGCATGAGGCTTTTTGCCGTTCCGCTTTGCCTTCTTTGAAACCAAAAACGTTGGTAGAAGGTCGTTTCGATGGTTCCCGTGCCGTTTACCGTCCGCCAACTTTGTTTACCATGCTCCCATAGGCTTAGTCTTAGTAGTTTGTCTGACGTCATTCAAGCTTTGTTGCGCTGTTGCCAGGCAACTGCACGACATCTTCACGATATGAATATAAATATAAATATATTTTTCGCTCGAGGCACGACATATTTATTAACCTCGCTTCGCGAGGAATTAATGGCTTCTAATCTACTGTACTGATGTTTACACAGGGCGCAAATTGAGAATGATATTCCGTTTAAGGTGGCTCGTAACAGTTTTTTTGGCGCGTGCCGACTGGGTTCTAAACACGCGCGGAACACATGAAAAAAAAAACACAATGACAGCAATAAAATCAACGGCGAATGAATAGTATTTTCTCATTTTCAAGTTTCATTCACTTATGGCATGCAGTTTATTTTACCGCGCTCGAAAAAAAAAGCTGCCTTTTCTGTGATTTTCAAGCCGGCTTCTGGTTTGGCTGATCATAGCGCAAAACACAAAGATCTTAGCGAACCAACACCGATAAACACGATCGACATTAACGCGGCGCCATGCATGTATAGTTGACAACTAAAACAATTATCACTATTAAGCTTCAAAAATAAACTTTATTTCGAACCAGTTAAAATAATATATCATACATTGGACTAGTTAGATTTATAAGAGTTCACCAGACTACGTTTTTACCAAAATAACAACAAGGCTACTAAAACATAATCAAGCACGAAGTAGAAACGAATGAATACAAAGCGAAGTTACGTGTAATAAAAAGAAAAATAAACGGAATAAATATCGGGTATCAATGAAACTACAGCTGAGAAATGCAGCCATCAGGATATTTTGCTATGATGAACCAAGGTTTGTAGAATCATATTTTCCTTAGTCGGGAAACGATTTGGGCGTACTTACAGCTATGCAGCAAGTCTCCAACGTATGCCTGCTCAATTCAGACGTCACGAAGAACGAAACATTCGTGATTCTGGACAAAAAAACTTAATTACTGTCACTTTGAGAACAAATCAAACCTAGGACTAGACTTCAAAGTGAATTGTAGAACTGTCAACAAAACATCAAGCTATCGCCATGTTATTTTTCTCGTATTCAGCAACAGGTCGTTCAATTCAAGCGACGAAAACGGCCCGATAAAAAATCCATGGCGCAAAACGTCGCTGGCAGTGGTTTCAATGACGATGATCTTTGTAAAACTTACTCAACTTACGATAAAAAGAAGTCTGCATTGTGATTAATCCACCGTCAATAGACCAATTCCGATATATTAAAATTCATACTTGTCTCCGAGGCGTAGGGGAATAAAACAAAATAAATAAATTATTCATCCCTGAACCTCGATGTGATTTCTTTTGTTTTATTCCCCTAAGCCTCGGAGCCAAGTATGAATTTTAATATATCGGAATTGGTCTATTTTATGATCATGAAAACATGAACAAAGAGAATACTTCCCGACATGTTTTAACACTAAGAAGAAAAGAACTGTGAATAATAAGAGCGAATGTGATGTAAAAATTCAACAAAATAAAGCTCACCATTCCGCCTTCTAACAATACATTATGAGGAAATCTATTGGTAAGTTCTGAAGTTACATAAAAGAGCTCGAGTAAAAAGCATAAAAGCTTACTAAATCCACGGCAAGGAAGCGAAAACGTTTACTCGATCGCACAATGTGGTCTGTAGGTGTCCGCGCGTGTACACGCAAAGGTCAGCGGTAGTCCTATCTGAGCATGAGTAAATGCCGATCTTGTAAAATCCAGATTTTGAATTGCGCGACTTCACGTGTGGATATTGTGAAACTCACGAAGGCTTTCACAAGTGAACAAGCCCGGTGACCCCCATTTTTTGTTTCAATATTTTTTCCTTGTTAAGAGGAAAGGTCAAGCAAAATTTTAAAACTAGTAGTTCCATATTGGAAGTGAAGTGCTGCCTCATTGCGAGATGCTGGTTAAGCTGGATAAGAATCTTGAAAACGTCGGGTTGGCATAAATCAAATTTACGCCATCGCCGTGGAATTTGGCAAAAATCCTTTAGTTCTGTGCATTCCGGAAGGTCTCAGATTTTTCCCACATGTAAATAGTCTATTTGTCTTGATTTCGTGCTGGTTATTTTCCCGATTCTCGAATCATCCGCGTCAGATTTTATAGACGAAAACATAACGTTTGTTTAATAAAAAGTGAACACTGGACAGCGAAGGAAGAAATATAAGCGTGGTAGGAATCCCAATTTATTTCACTTCTTTCGGTTGTTTGCCTTTCATGAATTTTTATAGTCGTGAAGTTGGAGGAACAAAACAGCCTCGGGTGCAAAAATTCACCGCCGATGAAGATGTAAACAATGATCGTTTCTTGCGAGTTTCGCTTGCGCTAGTGAATGTTTCTCGAGCGAAAATAACCTCAAAGTGATCACGTTTTTCATTTAATTTTCTTTTCTTTGTTTCGGACACGGAGGAACATTAAAAATTGGATATATTTTGCAAGAGCGTTGCGTTACTGGGAAGGTTTCAAATTACTTTTCACATTATGCAAATTGCAGCATTTTTACCTCAACTGAAAAAATATAGAAAGGGCTAAATTTGTTTCTCTCGCCCTAAATTATAACTTCTGTCGTTAACTTTGATTAAATTTATAAGTTTCATTCAAAATTTATTATAATGATGGCTGGAATACTTCCAGCAAAACTCTCAATTTGAAAAGTTGTTTTGACCCCGGTTCCGGACCAGACAAAATAAACTGAAAGATTCTGACACAGTGGACACGCTATTTTAATAATTTGCGTGCGATCTCGCACGCTTCCGTCTTCTTGTTTTTGAAGGTTAACGCGCTTCTGTGTCAGCGTGCTCACACTATCCCAATACTACCTATTATCAAATCGTGAACTAACGTGCATGCAGATTCCTTAGCAGATTCCCAAGACATGTAGGCTTATTTTCCAATATGCCTAACAGTAATACAACGACGCCCAAGCTAAGTACATGTATACGCTCCCACAGCGTCTTGTTCAACAGAGATCCAGCAACTACGTTGGCCCTGAGAAGAACCTTTGTCCATGTTTAACTGATTTCCATCGTACTTTTAGACATTACCAAGTCGAATGGACAGCAAAACAGCTTGAAAACCAGTCCAATATGGCGTCGAAACAGAAACAGCTTAGTCTATGCATGCTCGAGTCGGCTTGTCATTACTTTGTTTTGATTGGATGCCGAGGCTCTCCCGAGACTGCCGACGGTTTCGTAATTCTTCTACCGCTCTTGATTGGTTCTCAAACAATATTTCATTGTTACTATCGGAAAACCGAGACAGACAGAAGGACAGAAGGACAGAATTCTAGATTCTCGATTCTACACGATCAGTAGACTGCCTGCCGGCAGCAAAAATCTGTGGAGGAAATTTTTCACCACTCACAAATTGTCTTTTGTTACGTTTATAAAAAATCTTCTCCAAGGAATGTTTTTTAAAACAATTTTACACTTTCTTCTTTAAGTGCCAAAAGTTTTTATGTTAAAAAAATGGCGGTCACCGGGTTAATTTTTGAGCTATAAGCCCCAAAAGCTAAATAGTAGGTCTGAATGATCCCCACATATCGTTACCATGGTAACCATCGATGACGAAATAACAGTCACTTTTGGTCAACAACTAAGTGTACATTTTAATTTTACCATAATTTAAAACTGTTACGAGCCACCTTACAAAGCTTAAACATTGTGTCTCAGAGACAACAATAGAAAGATACTTTAGGTTCGGGATATACTATGTTGTCTTACATGACCAAACAACCACTTCCGAACTCACCCCGTCAGCAATAGCAACTGCGAACTAATTGCGCAATAATTTATAACATGAACAGAGACTTCTCACACCTGAACTTCTTTCCGAACTCTCCAGCTGATGAATTAGGAAAACACTCCCGACTAAACCCCTTTGTTGTGTGGCTTCTCAACACGCTTCTCCATTCTATTGGTCGAGAGCAGAATCCCACCCCCACCCCATGCGGTCTTAGATACAGCTGCCAAGAGGTGCATCGTAATGGTATAGCAACTGAGGACTCAGGGGGGAGGACTGGAAGGTTTGATGTCCCTGAAAATGAAGGAAGTGCAGTATTAAGATTGCGTCCAAAACACCACAAGAAATTCCTGGTCTTGCTCCTTTCCAGGAAGCAAAAAAGGGGCAAAACACAACTATTTCTTTGATTTGGAACATCAGAATGCGTACCACCTCGTTAATGCGAACATTGACCACTTTTCTGAGTCCTCGACTGTTATTTTGTTTATACATTGTGCATCTTTAATGCTGGTTTATTCCAGGTAACAAATCTGGGGCCCGTTTCTCGAAGTCCTGATAACTTTCCAGAGCTAAATTTTAAAATCAGAATCTATAGGGTGTATTAACCCCTAAACTAGCCGGAATTGTTTCGTCACCATAGAATTTTATTGCTTAGCCTTTAAAATCAACAAATATGCATATTTAATGTAAACATTGCAGACAGAAAATAGCTTTCCGGGCCCGAAAAGTTACCGGGACTTTTGAGAAACGAGCCCCTGAAACGGTGTCGAAGACGGAAACGTAATCAGCTTTAACCGCATTTAAACATGCTGTGCTTTTGGTCTTGTGGGCCTGGAGGCGTCCATGCTCCTCTGTAACTCCCTTGGAGGGTTTGTAGTAGGTCAAAAACTGTCTAAAATAGGGTAGATCACGTGACGTGATGACGTCATACACCGCGGCAGTTGAACCGCCATCTTGGATCCGCCACTCTCAACTTTGATTTCCAACATGTTCGAAAAGCACCAAAATTGACTCAAAATTAATCAATATCAAAAGAAAAATGCTAAAATGACCGTCAATTATAAAATTTAGTGCAAGACAGTTAAAAATACTCCGTTTAAACGTTAATTTATGTAGAAATTCAAAATTTGGGTAAACATTGCATGTCAAAATATGGTTGCCATGGAAACATCACACTTTATGAACAAACATCTGTCACATCAAAATTTTCCAAGAAATATGTTAGAAAAAGTTTGGCGGGTATTGGTTACATACTTCTAAAGTAATGAACATGTAAAAGGAAAGTCAGTAAAGTCTGTAAACAAGACAAATAACTAACCATGAAGTGATGTGAGTCCCTGAAGCATTATTTCTACAGGTAAGTCCATCTTGTTCTTTATCATCAGGGCTGATCTTAAAGTGACTACCTTACGTGCTCGGCCCTCTAGACTCACGTCAAATACTACTCGCGCTGACTGAAGGTCGCCAACCTGAATAAAACCGAAAAAAATCGCGCCATGTCAATAGGATTTGGCATTTTTGTTTGTCAAAATTGTGCTGAAATGATAAGTACATTTACTTGTACAGAAAATGATCTTTGAATATCAAAAGGCAGATAGAAGGTAACTTCTTAAAGGGATAATAAACCACAGCTTGTTTGCTCGATTCTTCAAACACAGGGGAAAAGAACTTGAAAACTTAGTATAGAAAGTGTTCCCGTCACTTCACTTCAAAAAATCAAACAAAAAATGTTTTGACATAAATTTGCTAAAATAAAAACATACAGTCTTAAGCAGTGAAAATCACCCCCAAATAACCTCAAAAATCGTATCAAAAATCGCTCGTGTAAACACCACTCAAAACTGTTATTGCAAATAAGCAGGCGACATCTTAAAAGTATCTTACCATTGATGCCGTGTCCACTTTCTGGGGCTGCGCCTGTCGGAAGAATGTACCGACTCTATCTATAGAGACAGGTGAGAGAGCAGCCCAGCCGTCCACCAGAACAACCACCTGATGTATGTTGAGCTCATGAGTTTCCTGTAATGACAAGAAAATACACTGAACCAACCACTTTCACTTCCAAGAGAGCCCATAATCGAAATCAAATTAAACATTGTAAAATAATAAAAATGCACCGCAGGAAAGTGCCGCAGTTGCTATTACCCCTTCAGAACCGTTTTTACATACCGAACTAAAAGACAATGAAAACCCTGCCTGATTATAAAAAAACTCAATAAAGGCCGTGTAAAATCGCCCAAAAATGCATTGCAAACACTTTAGTGCGTCATGTAGGCTGATGGAATGGATAACATGTATGTCTCGGTGAAAAACTCCAAGAAAGCGGATGTCCGACCAATTTTGTAAGCTGTCCGATCAATATATGGGTGTGTGGTACCAGTTAAGCTATATAAAAACCATTTTCAGCCCCGATAAGTGCTGTTTTTCATCAAAAAGTTAACCTTATCCTCCGCTTCTAGGAAAGGCTGCCAAAAAATCTAAAAAACACCGGAATATTTTGTCGCATAAAACATGATGAAATGCCTTTGTTCCGTTTGCAAATTGCAGATTGCAGATTGCAGATTGCAGATTGCAGGTTGCAGATTGCAAATTGCAGATTGCCATTTCATCGTTTGTTAGGTGAACAAATACTCCACGATTCTTCAGTATTTTGGCAATCTTGTCCAGGGATTTCTACGCCTACATCGCCATTTTGAAAGTGCGGACCCTAGGGACGAGGATGAAAACCATGTAACCGAAGCCCCAAGAACTTACCTTGTGTCTCTGTTTCTCTCCAGATGTGAATTCAAAAGGCGCTTCACCACCTGGAAGGACTTCTTTCCACTCAGAAATCTTTCCTGAGCCGGACCCAGCGACACCACGAAGTGCCTGCCCTGTGCTCGCCAAGATCACTTTGGATGGAGTAGTTGTTACCGTCTTAAACCATAAAACACATCCTGTAATTATAGCAGGAGAATCAGTGTGAGGCAATATAATTTCCGTTGCGCTCGCAAATTACCCTTATTGAGATGCAGGAATAAGCATTTAAGTAAAAGTGTTTTGCCAACATTTGTCAGGGTGTGTTATGATCGCCCATGATTATTTGCATTTTTCTGCTGCTCACATTTTAGATATCATTGTAAATAGTTTTAATATATAAAACGCTAGTTTTAGTCATATTTCTAAGGCCCGGTTCAAACGTCGAACTTCACACGGGACGAATCTAATGCAAATGAGCAAAATCTATTGTTCTTACTCATTTGCATTAAATTCGGCACATGTGAAGTTCGACGTTTAAACCGGCCCTAAGCATATTGTAACTTGAGCTTTTCAATTTTTCTAATGTTGTATAAATTGCCATTCAAGTGTTTGAATAAACTATTCTTGTTATCCTTTGAGTGGTAAAGTAGCATGGATTATGCATCTATTACTTCGCTTTTTTCCTAAGTAGCACTGGCAGCTTTTCAATGTTGAGACAACCTCATATCTTGAATTTTGAACAAAATGTTTCCCCAAATACCTCATGAAAAACGTCCGAGGAAAGACAAAAGCATCATTAAAAAATACGAAACATATAAAACATCCAAACATTAAAATTCCTTCAGATCTAGTCCGTCTATGACAAGGGACACTCATCAACAGTTTCGGGGGACTAGGGGACACACTAGGGTGGTAATTTATCACAAAACGGGACCATTATTTTTCAGTTTCTATTAATACAGAAACAACTTTTGGTTTTTAAAAAGACACCAAATCTCCGTGGCACATTGTTCCGATTTTCCACTTTATATCGCTAAATGCCAACAAATATACAACTTTATTGGATAAAAAGATTCTATAGAGCAAAACAGGAGCAGTAGTTTAGAGATAAAGTGCAGGATTACAAGGATGGAAGTGGATTATAGTTTATCAAATTTGATTTAATGACAGACGGTCAAGAAATCAGAATTGCCATTCTGGTGGAATTTTGACTTTGTAGCCATTTTTTTTTGTCTTTTTAGTTCGTATTTCTTTGCTTTCATCACTTGGCCATTTGTTCTTCCTATTTCAAGATAATAAAACAAGCTGAAAGCAAGCTCCTGTCCATAATCATGAAAACACGATGTTGTTGTTGTTGTTGTTGTTGTTGCTGCTGCTGCTGCTACTACTGCTGCTGCTGCTGCTGCTGCTGCTGCATCTGCAGCTGCAGCTGCAGCTGCAGCAGCAGCAGCAGCAGCAGCAGCAGCAGCAGCAGCAGCAGCAGTAGTTGTAGTAGTAGTAGTAGTAGTAGTAGTAGTAGTAGTAGTAGTAGTAGTAGTAGTAGTAGTAGTAGTAGTAGTAGTAGTAGTAGTAGTAGTAGTAGTAGTATTTATTTATTTATTTATTTCTCCAAAGATTAACAAATTTACAGGTCTGGAATGAATAATTAAGAAATAAAGAGAAAAGGGGCAAAAAATAGTTAAACTAATACCTTGCCCTCATAGTTGGAAAATATAAAGGATATTTAATTAAGTGGATATAAAGGAGAAAACGCTAATAACATACAATAAACAAATAAACACATATGCACACACACATATGAAAGCAATATGTTTATTAAGTACGATATATCAGAAATAAAAATAACAAACCACACCTGTTTGATTTCTGAGTACAAAAGGAACAAATGGCGACCGACGCCTAGGAAAGCCAGACCCCGTTGACCATAATGACGCGCTTGACTCTGGTCTACTCGTTGGACTGCTCGCTGGACTTTCAATGCTTATGCTTCGGTTAAGACTGTCGTGCCTGCTGCCACTCATGCTAGAAGACACTGACGGAAGACTGGGTGTTCCTGAGGCGGCGACCGCAGACACTGGTGATGGATCTGGTCTGTAGTAGTCTTCGGACCAACTGGTTATAGTGTGGCTTATCATGTTAATTAATGTAGTTGTTACGGTGACATCGAGACGATCTGGAGCTTAAAATAAAAATGCGAGAACAAAGTTAAAATGACGAGACCAAGACCCTGAGAAAAGCAAGGAGAAATGGATCTTGCGTATAATTAACAGTAGCGCGTGTTATAAGGATAAGAAAGTGCCTGGATTGCAGATTCGTTGGATAATTGATAGATTGGCTACTTTCGCGTAGATTAGCTTCTGATATCTGCGCTACGTAAAAATTAAATGATGTTGCAAACATCATGTGTTCACACGGTCAAGTAATAAACTGGCACAGAGTGCCTTGATATTTTTTTAAGCTTGAAAATGAAAAGGTTTGAAAGGAAACATCAATGATATAACGTGAAGTGGTATCTTTAACTTACCATCCAGTTTTGCAAGAAACCTGGCTGTAGATGTTGGCGTCTTAGGTTGCTCCTGCCAATGAAGTTGGCATCTATAACACAAAACATGTGAAAACGTTTTAACACCAATAAGCACTACCACCTAAATTGGCACAGTCTTATGTGGAGATTGACCAACAACTACTGGTGTTCCAGTGAAAAGAGACACAACATGCAGCCAGAGATCTGTTTTTCCACTGCTCTTTAGGTTGAAAGTCTAACACGCATATTTTTTACAGTGGTCAACAACGGCTCACTGAAAGTGAAAGGGCCCCGGAGACCAATGAATTGTTCTCTGAAGCTCAGGTTTGAAGAGAAATAAGTCATTCAATCCTGGATTCCAGGGCATGTTTCTGGGTGCAGAATTTGAAGGCCTGAATTTTGACGCAGGCAAAGCCTTCAGATAAGCTAATATAAACCCTGATAGCAGTTTGGAAAAACTATGCTTTTTTCCAGGGATTTAGGTTTGGCAACTACCATATAGTAGGTTATACCATTACTAGGTTAATGTATGTCATGTGTCCTGCATACTGCTAGGATCAGCAATGTCATAAGCGTCACGTGAGGTGATAAATAAAGAAAGATGGTAAATGTTAAACTCTATTGTATGACACGCGTCCTATGTACTACTAGGATCAGCAATGCCATAAGCGTCATGTGTTGTGATAAATAAAGAAAGATGGGAAATGTTAAACTCTATTGTATGACACGCGTCCTGTGTACTGCTAGGATCATCAATGTTGAAAGCGTCATGTGAGGTGATAAATAAAGAAAGATGGTAAATGTTAAGCTCTATTGTATGACATGCGTCCTGTGTACTGCTAGGATCAGTAATGTTGAAAGTGTCATGTGAGGTGATAAATAAAGAAAGATGGTAACTGTTAAGCTCTATTGTATGACATGCGTCCTGTGTGCTGCTAGGATCAGCAATGTTGAAAGTGTCATGTGAGGTGATAAATAAAGAAAGATGGTGAATGTTAAACTCTATTGTATGACATGCATCCTGTGTACTGCTAGGATCAGCAATGTTGAAAGTGTCATGTGAGGTGATAAATAAAGAAAGATGGTAAATGTTAAGCTCTATTGTATGACATGCGTCCTGTGTGCTGCTAGGATCAGCAATGTTGAAAGTGTCATGTGAGGTGATAAATAAAGAAAGATGGTAACTGTTAAGCTCGGTAAAGGAATGAGAAAGATGTGATGTTTATCATGTCACAAAAGTGGGAAATCAAAGTCTCCGAGAGGACGCAGGCCGCATATCATATACATGTATGAACCTTGTAAATGGTCTAGATCGCCACGAGTCTCTCATAGCTCAGTGGTTAGAGCATCCGACCTGTGTGTGACATGATCAACATTATATCTTTCTCATAAATGATTGAAGTTATTATTAGGGTTGCATGACTCACTTCCAAGGTTCAACAAAAGGCTCCCAGTCCGACACATTCCTGTTGTAGTACTGCACTATCAGCGTACAATGAGCTGCTCCGTCACCAGTGGATTGCAGGTCATGCCAAAAGTACAGGTCTATAAAGAAAGTTTAGTAAATCAGTGACCAATGCACAGTTCAAAATCATTAAACATTGTTCAACAAAGGTTACTTTGCCATTAAATAATGTTTCGTCTTTTGCCGCTGAATAACAAAGGTTACTTCGTGTTGTGACTTGTTGAAGGATATGGAAGGATCATGTTAGCTGGGTAGCTCAGTTGGTAGAGCATTGCACTGGCAATACGATTCAAAGCCTCGAAATGTTTTCCAGACTTATCGTAATTACATTAATTGGATATATCGTGATGTCGGAACAGAAAAATAACATCATACATACTTTGAGTGCTGAATTCAATGAGTGGTACATCACTGTCGCCACAATCATCAATCAGGCATACACATACAGTCCCTGCTCGCACCTACCAGAGAAATAAATATAAAATCATTAATTAGAAACAAATATCCACCAAGTAATAAATTAACGAAATGCCTATGGTCCCAATTACAAATTGTAGGTTTGATTTACAAGACAAAATAAGTTGTGTCGTAGGCGTGTTGGGAACATGTCACATGTAACAATATTGGTGTTTATTCTTCATGTTTGAAATTATATCCTTGCACGTGAATGAGGGAACGGGCGAGGAAAAGCAAATATGGGAAATCGTTTTGGTTGTGTTTTCACTGGGATAACTTTGACTAGTTAAAGCTAAAAAGTCTGGAAATTTAATGAAAACATTTCCGTTTAGAGATTGTAAACTGTTTTCACGAGAAAAAAACAAGGGACTATCTCGCTAACTTGTCCTACAACATACCGCAGCCCATTACATTGTAATTTGAACTATTACAATTTACTGAAGTGAACTAAATTTATCCGTGAAAACGGTTAGGTACATTTTACTAGTAATAGCCGGATTGTAAACAACAATACATTGAAAGGAATGCTCAGCTAGTAAATCGTCCTAGTGAAAACACAAGTGAGCGAGATGCGGAAAAATGCTTTGTCCAGGGTTGTGCTGTACCCACCTCAAAACCAGCAAACTGCCATCCTTGAGCACTCTCCTGTTGTTGCGATGTTTGCGCCTGGTGAACAGGAGTAGCATTCTCAAGAAGCCAAGTAGCAGAAGCTTCCAATCGACCCGAAGTAGCTTGAAGAGCTTTGATGCAATCTGACTCTTTAAAGCCAAGTTCTTGGAGACGTTTAACTGTCATGGCTATGAATGAAAAATTAATGATTAATGTTATCATACTGACCATGATATATTTTACAATTAAGATTTATAATTAATTCCATAAAATACAAATTTGTAAGACAAAATCGGTAATGACATAAATCAATGCCCAACAAAACATATTCGAAATCCTCACATTTGGCGGGCGTTATGCCAGACCCTTAGCATAATTTACTGTTTATGCTCATTTATGTTCTTATTCACAAGTTTACTCTTAAAAGAGGATAGGCTAGAGCAACCCTTAATGCGATCAGGGACAAGGTTCCAAGTCAATGTTGTTCTATGTTTGAAGGTTGATCTGCCCACTTCGTATATTTGGTGGCATTTGGCGATATAAAGTAGATAGATAGCCCTATTCTCCAGTAGACCATAATGATGACGATGACGACGATGACGGTGATGATGATGATGATGATGATGATGATGACGATGATGATTGTGACGATGATGAAAGACGATGACGATGACGATGACGATGACGATGATGATGACGATTATGATGATAATTAACACATAACAAAACAAGCAACAATAATGCCTTACCATCAAAATCATGGTCTGGTATTTCCTCTTTAGGGTTTGAGCTGACCTCACTTTTAATAGCCCTGTTCAGTTGCTTTGAGACAGATTCAAGAATACTCAGGTACAATTTGTAATCATTGTAAGACACTCGCATAGTGAGAGGTCCTTGAAGGTTGATCTGAAATCAATAGCATGGTATATTGTCACTAGCGTACTTGAAAACTAGCTTACAGTCAATGTGTTATATAGCTTAGAGTACTTCACCACATTACAATGTAAATAAACGATTGATTGATTGATTGAATCGATTGACTGATTGACTGGCTAATAAACTGACTGACTGACTGATTGACTGACTGACTCACTGTCTGATTGACTGATGGCGTGCTTGCATGCTTCATTGATTGCTTCATTGATTGACTGATTAATTGATTAATTGGTTGACCGATCGATCGATCGATCGATCGATCGATCGATGGATTGATTGATTGATTGATTGATTGATTGATTGATTGATTGATTGATTGATTGATTGATTGATTGATTGAGAGGAAGGTTGGTCTTGGATCGCCAAATCCATCATGTTGAGAAGACTAGCCAAGCTAAGGCCTGAAACACTCTTTTATGCAACACCTCGGATACAACTTAGGCATACCTTGCAGTAATTTTAAAAGCCTTCTTTGGTCATCTCCAGCTTGTCAAGAAACAAACTAAAATATACATACCTCTAGACTTGGTAACTGTTCCTCGGCAATGTCTAACAGCCCTGCATTTTTTCTTCCTTTCTGTCGTCTAGCATTGTTTAGTTCAACCAACGCTGAAGTTGGATCAATGATTGACAGGGCAGTGTCTTCTTCACAGGACAGAACACAAGAGAACATTTCCAGGCTTTGCACACTGCACGACAGCCACTTCTGACTCTGGAGGTGTGGGCGCCAGGCCAGCACAGCTGTTATCTGAACGAAGAGAACAAGATAGCACTTAATGATACAAGCTAGTGAGTACTGATGTCGAGAATACTGCCGAAGGTTAACCTGTGTTGTGTAGTATACAACAGGCAGGAGTAGCACTCCCCTCTCCTCCCCCTGCACACACACACACACACCCAAATAGCTAGGTTACACACCACACGCCATCGCCCATATGATCTGCAGGGTGTAAAAACGATAACGTAAAGTGGAGTTCCTTGTCTAAGAAAACAACTCCATGTCAACAACCACGATTCACACTACAGACTTTTAGCTCGAATGCACTACACCACCAGACAACTGCGCCTCTACAGCTCAGGCTATTAATTTTAAACTGCTATCTTACTCTCCATAACAAAAAAAAAAAAAACAGCCGAAACATTAAACTCACCGTAAGGCTCGGACTTATAAAATAAGAAACTTTACAAGATGTTGGCAAACATGGATGCTAGGATGATTGTTATGGGGCTTTTTCGTCTACAAAATAGGACTAAATTAATTT
This sequence comes from Cladopsammia gracilis, assembly GCA_022457155.1. Lineage (NCBI taxonomy): Eukaryota > Metazoa > Cnidaria > Anthozoa > Scleractinia > Dendrophylliidae > Cladopsammia > Cladopsammia gracilis. The sequence goes on along the minus strand of JAJGOT010000187.1, from coordinate 929,116 downwards.
CCATTTCAGTTGCAGTACCTTCAGTACAACAGCATGCGTGTCCACAGTCTTTACATTCTCCAAAACAACAAACTCTGTTCCTGAAATATTCACCTTCATCTCAAATGTCTTTCGCGGCTGGGAAAAAACGAAATCAGTTGAATGATTATATACTTATAGTTACCTATACCAGACTTTGAAGCTCTCTGAGGGGACCGCTCTACTTACGACCGTCTTGACAAAACCTCGCAGTACTTTTGCATGGTACCATTTATTCTAACTTTTGAGTCTGTTGATGAAATCCCATGGTGTGACCATTCAAATGAAACCTCTTTGGCAGTACTTTTGCATGGTACCATTTGTTTTTCAATATTTTACAAAATGAAACTTGGAATTTTTCTTGAATTTTGATATTTGGCACTCTTGGGACTTAAATGCTGTAAGCGGCCAGCTCAAGTTACGACACTTTTTCTGCTTCCCAAGGGTGTCCGCTTATGGGAGCTTCGGCTGTATTATTCTCCATCACGTAACCTTAAAAAAGTGAACCCTTGCATAACTATCCACGCTTCCACGCTTATGATCTTCACAAAAGATGTCAAGTATCGTAGAAAAACAGCACTACCCAAAAGCCGTCCCAAAACGCAAAAAAAAAATTCTCCCTTTCTTCAGATGCCATCAAACATCCAACTGTGGTTTCGTTGTCGTCACTGTCAGTGTTTCTAAGGTTCAACTGTATTGATTACCAAGTTTAATCTGTCACTATTGTGAACGAGAATCAAAATTCAGTAGCTTTCTGCATTATTGGTTGACTGCCAAGCAGAAGTACTTTGTTTGCTTCGAGATTTCTGTAAAATATTTGGGATTCTCAACGAGTAAGCCTTTACAAATTTTACAACGAAATCCGCCAACCAAAGACTGCCTCTATTATCACACAGAAAATGTCGACAAATTCAACCAAAAAGATGTTACATGTTTTTGCCATGAATGTCGTGCAATTTTATACAAAGTAAAGAATTGTCGATGGCTTTCCACACATCACGTCTCTGCAAGGTTGTTGCTTAACTGGAATCCAGTGTTCCACGTCCCAAAAAAATGAAATGGTCACCTAATTTTTTGCAGAGGAACCTAATATTGACATTCCTCAGCATTCCAAATTTGCATTTAACGTTGGCACGTTCAGTTTTCGTCTCACAAGTATTGCTAAATTGAATAAAACTGACTGTTTTGAACATACAAGAAATATTTTTGAACGACTTGGAACAGAATTATGTTGATGTTTAACAGCTTGGTCAGTCCTCCCTAAAAATATTTGAAGGATAATAAACACAATAACATTTGGCTTAAAAATATGCACGGATATTTGTCCTTGGATATTATCTGTTCCCCGAAGCTCACAGTTTTCCTCAATCTTCGCTCTCGGAAAACTGCTCGTTTCTCGAAACAGATAATGTCCTCGGACAAATGTCCTTCATATTTTCGCGCCAAAGGGCGGTTATTGTTTATAAATCTATTTTAATATGTTATCTACCTGTGGTTGTGCTGGTACCTCACATCTGGTTGCCACTCCCGATGCAGAGGGTGGAGGTGGCTCATATGCCATGGATGGACTGGTGTCCTGTGACATGTCCACTGAGGCCTCGTTTGCTGCAGATGTCTCTGAATATTAAAAGACAGACCGCTTTGATGTAGCTCACAAATATCAACAACATGGATAGCGCGGCACTCAAAATGTCTCGAACGTTCCACTAAGAACACTGGCCGCATTTATACTAGAACACGGCTAAGTCGTCCAGACGACTTTAACACTTTTAGTTAAGGTCGTCTAGTGTATATCTGGGACGACCTTACCAGACGGCCTTATGCTCAAACCTTTTTTCGGCGCGCTAAGAGCCTGGACTCGAGTTCTGATGGCTAAGCCGTCTTCCCTTTTTCTCGAATTTATACCAGACGACCTTAGCCGGTTTGGTGCGCTAAGGTCGTCTACTCGCTAAGGTCGTCTCTAGTATAAATACGGCCACTATCAACACAACACTGGTTATGAAATTGGTCTAAACATTCGATGTATAGATTCTGATAATTTTAGCTTGTTTCTTATGTCAAACACAATAAGCAGTGTCTGAATTGAATATTGAACACCTCCAATCTATTAGCAATTATGTTGTTGCTTCTCGACTCTTTTCTCGTTTGTGTTACACAAGAAAATTAAAACATCTAAATATCATAAATAATCCCTCAAGTTTTAAACATTACGAAAGTGGAGGCTTCTTGAGCAGATGGTTTTGAATAAGCAGAAAGTGGGAATACTTTAATTCAATTGGTTTTAAAGTGTATATGACAGATATTTTTTGATTTGCTTGATGGAATCTTCATGGCGTTCTGATCAGAAAATCGAAAATAATTTTTTCAAATCGATTTTCTTTTCCTTGTTTTAGCCTCCTAAAAGCGTGAAATTTCACTTCCGGTTGGTTACAAAACCGCGCAAGAAAAAAGACTGGAAATAGTCCGCTGTGTCGTCAATACAAGAATGCCGGTGTCGCGGTTTTTCGGTTCCTCGCATTTTTTGGTGCGCCCTGAGGAAGAAACATGGTTCTATTGCGGTGTGTTGTCTATGGTTGAAGCAACACGCGCCAAAAAACGGAGGAACTGAGAAACCGCGACACTGGCATTCTTGTATTGACGTCACAGCGGGCTATTTCCAGTCTTTTTTCTTGCGCGGTTTTGTACTCAGGCACCGGTGCCCGGGCACCAAGTGTGAACGACGCCTAAGTTATGATCTCTCTTGAACTACTATTTTTCCATGGTAGAGAATTTCATTTCTCAGTGAAACCACTCTATTGTTGACCTCTCGCAAGCGACAAGCTTTCTTGTCTGCAATTACGACGAACTGTCAATGTCTCGAAATTTCGTCCCATGTTTACTGTAGGGAATACCTATATTAGGCAAACACTTTGCGCGATTTTTAATACAACATGTTGTTAATCTGAAGCTCATTCAAAAACTCGTAACGTGTTGGCAACACAAAAATTGCGCTGAAAACGCCATCAACTTTCTGCGCCACAATGTTGCGCTATTTCATTTCATTTTCATTTTTCATTTTCATTTTATTTATTTTGCCATTAACCACATTAAAAAAGTAAATAAGAAGTTGAGTGAATTAAAAGTTGGGATAATAAAACATGCCGTTGTAGAGAGATGGCCGTTATGGGAAGGTTATCAATTAGAGGATTTGAGTGAGTGAATTAGAAGTCGGGACAAGAAAACATGGCCGTTGAAGAGAGGTGGCCGTTATGGGGAGGTTATCAATTAGAGGATTTGAGTGAGTGAATGAGAACTCGGGACAAGAAAACATGGCCGTTGTAGAGAGGTGGTCGTTATGGGGAGGTTATCAATTAGAGGATTTGAGTGAGTGAGTGAGTGAGTGAGTGAGTGAGTGAGTGAGTGAGTGAGTGAGTGAGTGAGTGAGTGAGTGAGTGAGTGAGTGAGTGAGTGAGTGAGTGAGTGAGTGAGTGAGTGAGTGAGTGAGTGAGTGAGTGAGTGAGTGAGTGAGTGAGTGAGTGAGTGAGTGAGTGAGTGAGTGAGTGAGTGAGTGAGTGAGTGAGTGAGTGAGTGAGTGAGTGAGTGAGTGAGTGAGTGAGTGAGTGAGTGAGTGAGTGAGTGAGTGAGTGAGTGAGTGAGTGAGTGAGTGAGTGAGTGAGTGAGTGAGTGAGTGAGTGAGTGAGTGAGTGAGTGAGTGAGTGAGTGAGTGAGTGAGTGAATTAGAAGTCGGGACAAGAAAACATGGCCGTTGTAGAGAGGTGGCCGTTATGGGGAGGTTATCAATTAGAGGATTTGAGTGAGTAAGTGAATTAGAAGTCGGGACAAGAAAACATGGCCGTTGTAGAGAGGTGGCCGTTAGTAGAGGTTATACTCTATTACAAAAGCACAACAGGCAAACCTGCGCTGGGCTTGAACATCCGGCACATGATGAAGTTGTATGTATCGAGAAGATAGTCCATGATCAGCATAATACGACTGTTATTTAACAGGAATGTTAACAGAGTTTTCCTTGTTGTATCTCTGTAATGAACCTCAAACTGAAGGGAGTCCTCCTGGTCTCGGGATGATGAAGATGACCTTTTTGGCAAAAGAACCTCAGTAAAGATGCATGAGTCAGAATCATCCAGGTCCACACCTTAAAGCACAGACAAACGAGATTGTCACGGAGCAGTTTTGAACTGAGTGTCGAAAAAATAAAACCAAAGTAATTACTATGGCCAATCACAACAGACGCAGAGAATCCAATGAACCAATCAGAACTCGAAGCAAATACATGTAGCCGCCGCCAAGCGCGGGAAAATTCATACGAGTAAGTCTTGATTGGTCTTGGTCTTGCTTCTGATTGGTTGAGAAAGTGGCGCGAGATATTTTAGCCAATCAACAAAGAGTCTAAATGCTATAGCTCAGAAGGAGGTCGGGCACCTTAATGAGAATATATAACGGAGTAACTGGTCAGCTTTCAGTTAAGGTTAGGGTTAGCAATTTATATAGTTAAATTTAGGCCTAAACAACCCTGGTACTGTAGGTTATATAAGCCTAAGCCTAGCTGGGGTCACAGGTTCAATCCCGAGTGGGGATTTTAGATTTTCTTTTTTACACTTTAAAAATTTATCAAAAATAAAATTCTAAGTGTCGACATTACTTAATATAATTCTCAATAAGGTGTCCGACCTCCTTCTGAGCTATAGCAGGTAGACTCTACCAATCGCAAAATTACTTTCGACACTCAAATGAAAACCGCTTTAAACAAAAACAATTACTAAACTATAAAGTTGTACAGCAATCATTTTGAAATTTTACTAAAAAGAAAGCAGCACCGTACAAAAGTACTGCTTTTTATCTTTTATCAGTTCAAAGGTGACACTTGAGATCTTCATGCACAGTCAAACGTCAAAGGTTAGAACCAATGCTACAAAATTAATGACTCAAGCTTTGAAATATGTCATAGTAAAATAGTTTGCGGTTTGATTTTAAAAGCATAGCAAATAAGAAACCATCTACCTCATATTACAAATCCAGATGGACTACACAGAAAGCAAAAGACAAGAACTCAAGTAGAAGAGAGAATGTTACAAACAAACGTAACACAATCTTCAGTTAAAAACATTCCATTTGCGTCAAACTGACAAATAAAAAATACCTTTTCGCCTGGTATCCTCAAAGATGACCTCTTCAGACACTAAATCAATAGTCTTTGACCAGTCGGAGAAAGATTCAAACTCGAACTTGGATTTGATGAAGTCTATCCTGGCCAGCGATGGAAGATGGCCATGCTCTGGGTTCTCCTCCGGGTGTTCAAACAGTTGAATAGGAAGCAATTCCAAACTCACATTCACAAGATCAATGCTAATTCGTAGGCTTGTCCACACCTTCTCTTCCTCTGGAGGCTTAACAACAAAAACATTATGCTGCAAATATTGTAACTCAGGGCATGCAAGCATATAATCTGTAGGTTATCATTGTGTGTACACACAAATGTTCGTGTACTGCACCTATACATACAAGGTTTCACGGTCGTGGCTGCCATTTTTAAAGTAGTACAAACATGGTGCAAAATACAGTATTTACATATAAATCCGATGGCAATATTTCAAGTATAGTTTAATTTCTGACATGTTTAGTTTTGAATTGACAAACTTCAAAAAGATTATATTTGTCACATTTTTATTGATGTACATGTAGCTATGCTGAGAAGCATAGTAGCATTTTCAAACACATTATTTTGTCCACAGAACTGTTGAAATTTCAAGGGAAAATATTTACAGAGAAATGTACGGAAAACTCAAAAGCAAACGCATGCTTCCAAGCACAGTTGCAACACTCAAATGTAATCATGGACAGGTGGAAACACATCCAAAAGTAGACAATTTCAGCCAACGCAACTTAAGTGTGAGAGGGAGTCAGTGTGTCAGTGCACGAAATGTTTGAGATCGAATCTAAATGAGGAGGGAGAAAAAACGTGACAGAAGTGTTCGCGTTACCTTCCCCAGTGGATCTTGGATGACGGATGAGGGTCTCTCAAATTCTTCAAGAGGTTCTCCAAAGTTCTCTCCCAACATTCCAAGAATAAAGCAATACTGCGAATAATCCAGTGAGGCATACACAGAAGACAGACGACCACTGAAGTTGAAGTCTGGAACTGAAGAGATAACAACAAAACAGAAGGAGTGAATAAGAGCAGCAATGTATGGCCGTTAAGCTTATAATCTGATGCACGCACCTTATACGATGGTTTGACAGGTAATACGCTCGCATATTTTGCATATTTTATATGGTAAAATGGCGCGACAGTCGAATAATGATCAATTATTGGACAGGGTTAAGCAAAATATCGTGATTTGTCATTTGCGAGCAGATCAATTATTTGCCTGCTCGCCACCGACAAATCACGATATTTTGCGATAGTCGATAGTTTGTACGTAAAATGTTTGACACTGGCTTTTAAAAAACGTAAAAACAAACTCCAGAGTCATCTGACAATTAAGAGTACAAAATGAAGAAAGCAAGCCTGAGAAGTGGTATCATTTTAGCAACCAAGTTTTGGTTTATTACAAGATAACTGATATTGAAACGTACAATTTTTCGGCTCTATTATAGAGTCATAGTCATGTAATGATACTTTACAAGAAGGCAACTTAAATATACCTATAATATTTAAGTTGCTTTCTTGTAAAATATCATTACATGACTATGACTCTATAATAGAGCAGAAATATTGTAAGTCTCGATATCAATTATCTTGTAATAAACCAAAACTTGGTTTCTACAATGACATCACTTCTCGGCCTTGCTTTCTTCATTTTGTAAAAATAAACATTTCGTAAGAAATACTCGAAAGACGTTTCGAGCTGAAGAAGTTAGATCTTCTTCGGTTTAGATGAAATGAGAAAACGTAACAATGAAAAGCGCAAAACATTTTACGTACTTTTATGAAACCATGAATCCTGGCTGCAACTTTAGTACATTTCGTATAGTCGAGTTTAATAATTATTTTATCATTCGATTACCGAGTTCGTTTTTCAATTTAATATTTATTCATAACTGCTAAAACAGAGTGGAAATCGGACTGCCATTGTAAAGGACGAGAGCAGAACAATTATTCGCAGCAAAACAACTTTGCACCGTTGTGTACATGAGCAGAATTATTTGTAGGCAGTTATTCGCAGGTCACGTGGTGTGCTCTCGGTCAATGAAGAGGAAGAAAATACTGCATCGAATGATAACAATAGAAATTAACCCCCAGTGTAGTGTACCGGTAATCTTCCTTGGTACCATATATATTTCCCCACTTTGGAAAGGTCTCGCTTATAAAGTGTGTCCCAGTGAGTAACTAGGACAACAACAGAGTGCCTGCTTATGAGAGCTAACCGTTAGGGAATATAAGCATAATTATCATCTCCTGTGTGGAGCTTGTTCCCAATTTATGTTTATTCGAGTATTTTGCATAAAATATGAAAAAAAAATACATACCTGCTCTACTAAAAGCCCAGTCCAAGTTACGTTCAACTGTTAAGTTTAGTCTACACTTCTCCTTTAGCAACTTTAAGCCCTGTTATCAAACAAGGAAACGAGAAACAAATTAAGGAAAACTTAAGGACAGTTAATCAGAAATAATATTATCCTTCAGAGACACACTCTGACTGACAAATTATACGTTAACCATGCGATTAAACATTGCCATTATGGTTTACAGTGCTGGGTGTAACAAACGGTCATCCGACATTGTCCAACCGAATGTTTTGTTTTCGATGTATGCTCAGAAATGGTGACCGAACACAAAAATGACTTCCAAAAACATTATCATTAATTCCTGTTGTTTGTACCAATTATTTTGCTGTAAAACGCTCTCTCGATCTTAAAAAAAATTCATAAAAGGCCGTGTGATTTAAAATCGTCCTATAATGCAAACCACAAAACTTTTTATAGTACGCCATGTATTCTAACAGATTGTGTCTCAGAAAAAAAATCCAAAATGGTAGATGTGCATAGGGTTTAAGAGATACGTGTCCTACTAAATAAGAAAACTGCTATAGTGGCACTGTAGTACATATCAAACCTGGCTTTTGTAAGAGAATTCAGCGGAGGGCTGCTGGTTGTTGATTGCTACTCTTGTAGCTGTAAACAGATCCATATCCACTAGTTCAATGTGCATACTGTCCAGCAAACACACATGCTGAGTGTGGTTAGGCCCTGAACATAGAAAAATTTCAAAGCTACATGTTAATGATAAAAGTGGAAAAATTTGTGGTTAGCATGTTTCATGTTTCACCTCGTTTTTACAAAACACTTCTCGGTGTGATGAAACAATCGTTCAAGTGTTTGTTTGATACATGTATGTAACATCAAACAACCACACAGTGGCACATACAGTGTATATGGGGGTAAAAATTGCAATAAGGATATGCCAAACAAGTGGATAATGTTCTTTGCGCGCTCTGATTGGGCTGCTCAAACTCAGGATAGCATTTTTGCTGTTCACCTCCAGACATTGTCCTGGATTTTAGCCGCAAGTTTTTTTTTCACATTTTTAGGCTGGTTACTTACTTGGATGTATGGTATATACAGTGAACAGTGGTAATATTGGTGAACAGTGGTAGATTTTTACCATTATTCACCTCTACTTAGATGAAAACTTGTTAATTATCCTATTCCTATAAGTGGGGCCAAAAATACCCTCAATGTTACCAGTGGTAACATTGGTGAACAGTGGTAGATTTTTACCATTATTCACCTCTACTTAGATGAAAAATTGTTAATTATCCTATTCCTATAAGTGGGGCCAAAAATACCATCCTAAAACTAGGACACATTGTATCTATAATGTAGTGTTTAGACAAATTTACCAGCAACATACATAACAGCCTATCATCAATCGCGACACTTTATAATGAATGAGGCTATTGTATTGGGGGAAAAAGGGATGAAAACGCCATGCGTTGGACGATCCTCAGCCAATGGGAGAATCTTTGTTCACAGTTATTGACTCGTAGCATATGCCTCGCATCTTTCTGCTAATTGCGCTACAAAAAAATCAACTCATCAAGGGCATTTAGCTTTCTCTGAAAATTTGAACCCGACCGATATACCAGATATTCTTTGTGTAATGCTGTTTTAAAAACACAAAATTTTACAAAGAATGTATGGCTCATTAGCGATTTTGTCACCCAACAATTTTGCAGTTTCCTTAAACATAAAATGAAAAAGAGCTAAAACTTGCATAGATTACCAAGTTTAACAAGCTATTTCAACTTTTTAAGTCAATGTGTATATAGCATGGTGCCTATTTTATATAAATTCGTATGACAATAAAACAAAATGTAACAAAGACGTCAGAAACAGCTGGAAAACACTATATTATAATACCAGATGTATTCCACAGCAGACATTTACTTTCATTAGAAAAACAGGAACCACAACTCAAGACTTACCTAAATCATTTTGGGATTGTGCCCTCTGTCTGTTTTTGGTATAAGCCAGTGTACCAAGCGACCCTTCCCAAAGAAAGTCATTGGCCACAGTCAGGTTACCAAGATCTGCTACCAGCATGTGGCAGGACTTGGCTGAGCGAGGCAAAAGAATAACTGGATTGCCAGCTTTTATGTCAAGTGCTACTCGTGTTCCTCTGGAAAACATCCATGAAACCTGTTGTGTTGCAAGACAATCCAGAATGCAAAGATTAAGCATGATACTTCGTAACTACATCCCCAAATTAAACCTACTCTAACGACCACCTCAGTATAACGGCCCCCTCTCTGCAATGGCTATGTTTTCATGTCCTGACTGTCAGTCCATTCACTCAAATCGTGTTACTGAAACCTATTACAACGGCCAGATAATTCTGTCCGAGCGTGGCAGTTGTAGATTTATTGAACTGTCTTAAGTCTTCTTTTTAATGAGTAAATAGGCGGAGCGATTAAATAAAAACACTTATGAACAAGAAAGCAAATTTTCCTTCTCTTGTGCATTGTAAACCATCGCAACAGTTATAGGTTTGGATTGCTTCCAAAAAACGACTGGACTAGCTCTTTTTAAGTTAAGAGATAATAGTTGTGTTTCTGCTACTGTGCTCTCTTCCAGCAGCAAGATGACAGCACCTCCTAAGTGTTCATTCGGCTTTGAAGTTACTATTTTTTGTAATTACTTCGTACTGCAAGCATTCTTATCATTCCTAATCGCATTCCAATAGCAGGCAACCAAAATACTTTCCACTCAGGTTTGAGGCTATGTAACAATTTTTAGCGTTACTTTAAGGAGGCTCGTACCCATTTCTCAAGTCCACACCCTTTCAATTTTAATGGGCCATATCTTTTGTTGTAGTGCGTAAAAAGACAAGCCACTTTGCATGCAAACACACAATACATTGAACTTTATGGGAGTATAGGATTTGTTTACATCGGTGCTTCCATGGCAACGGAATGGTGATCCTCTGAAATTCACAAGTTGCGGAGTTTCTCTGGATCAAGAGAAATTTTTGTAAAACCCGCTAGTGGACTAATTGATTAGACCATGGGCTTCAACTGGACAAAGTTTGAAAGAAATGTATGAGAGCGTTTTCGAAATTTTTAGGGATGAAGTTTTGGGGATTATAAATAAAGTGAAAAACATACTATCGACATAATTGGCTAATATCTAAAGAAAATGATGCGCGATGGGGATGCAGTTTCATCTCATAGTAGTTTGATTCCATTTGAAATGGTGTGTGAAAAAGTGAGGGGGTTGCTTTGGCCGATTGCGAGAAAGAAGGATTTGATAAGCGTGCGTTCAGCTGCTCTTGTTGCCATTTTTGTATGTAATTTGGTCTACGCCTACAAATGTGATGATAATTTGGAAACCGCGAGATAAATTTTTTTAAAAATTTGACAATCTCGAGATTGGTCATCAATTTATATGGCCTGCAAGTTTCAAGGACATTGAAGACATGCAAGGCAATAAAATAGGGCTTCCAATGTACCAATTTTTTCCCGCAGAGTTTGTGTTTACAAGTGAGCGTCCTCATTATTCACGAGTATTGTTTTCGAGTTTCATATGCACGTGCAAAACTTCAGCAAAAAAATTATTTGCATCGAACAGAACGCTCGATTGCTTTCCGAAGAATTTTCCGAAACATGCTAATAACTGGCTTGCGTTACGAATAGCAATGACAACAGTACTGATGAAGACAACGTCGGAAACGTCACGTTTCATCAAGTGCCGGATGCAGGAATAACACATTTATGATTGTCTCACTCTGGTTATTTGTTGCAATTGGCGTAGCATCTGTTCCTTACTTAGATATAAAATAGCGCAAAGCAGAATTCTCAGCTAAAATATAAAGTTGTCACGCTGTTCTTGCGTGTGACATATTTCTGCATTACGTTTATAAATTTCCAAATTGGGATATGTTCTTCTTGTCCTGCAATTTTAAAGAGACCCTTGGTATGGCTGCATTACAGCGTAATAGCGCAACATCGAATGCGTAATGTTATTACAATTCTCAATCCAGCTATTAGCATATTTCGGAAAATTCTTCGGAAAGCAATCGAGCGTTCTGTTCCGATGCAAATAATTTTTTTGCTAAAGTTTTGCACGTGCATATGAAACTCGAAAACAATACTCGTGAATAATGAGGACGCTCACTTGTAAACACAAAATCTGCGGGAAAAAATTGGTTCATTGGAGGCCCTATTTTATTGCCTTGCATGTCTTCAATGTCCTTGAAACTTGCAGGCCATATAAATTGATGACCAATCTCGAGATTGTCAAATTTTTAAAAAAATTTATCTCGCGGTTTCCAAATTATCATCACATTTGTAGGCGTAGACCAAATTACATACAAAAATGGCAACAAGAGCAGCTGAACGCACGCTAATCAAATCCTTCTTTCTCGCAATCGGCCAAAGCAACCCCCTCACTTTTTCACACACCATTTCAAATGGAATCAAACTACTATGAGATGAAACTGCATCCCCATCGCGCATCATTTTCTTTAGATATTAGCCAATTATGTCGATAGTATGTTTTTCACTTTATTTATAATCCCCAAAACTTCATCCCTAAAAATTTCGAAAACGCTCTCATACATTTCTTTCAAACTTTGTCCAGTTGAAGCCCATGGTCTAATCAATTAGTCCACTAGCGGGTTTTACAAAAATTTCTCTTGATCTAGAGAAACTCCGCAACTTGTGAATTTCAGAGGATCACCATTCCGTTGCCATGGAAGCACCGATGTAAACAAATCCTATACTCCCATAAAGTTCAATGTATTGTGTGTTTGCATGCAAAGTGGCTTGTCTTTTTATGCACTACAACAAAAGATATGGCCCATTAAAATTGAAAGGGTGTGGACTTGAGAAATGGGTACGAGCCTCCTTAAGAAGTCAAAAAGACATTTATATCAGTAGAAACTCAGAATATTGGTCCAGTTTTCTTTAAGATTATTCAACTAGTGCCGTAAGAGTAAAAATAAGTGTCTTGTGCTGCAGATGGCCGGGGTAAAAATGGATTGCAAAAGTGTATCGCCCTGTGTCTTGGAAACCTCGCTAAAACTCTAATTATGGTTTGTCCTTTCTTCACAAATTCACTTGATATCGTCCTCTTAGTGTTCTATAAGCATTTCTTGTTTAAAGTGCCCCTGTGATCAAATTTTCGATTTTTATTTTTTTACATTTTCGTGTATTATTAGACTTTCTTACTCATCTTGCCAAATTTCAATCCATTACGAACATCAGAAGTCATTTTATTTTAACATTTATTTCCGAGAATTTACGGCCGCCATTAATCAACCTTGTTCCAAGGCTTGGTTGCGAATGGGAGAAAGTGACGTCAAAGACTCAAACATACCTCACGGGTTGAAATTATAATAACAATCAGCATAGAAAATTGCACGAAGAACATGCCCAAAGTTTTTGTTGCTTTTCGCGTGATTTTCAATACTTATTGTTATTATAATTTCAACCCGTGAGGTATGTTTGAGTCTTTGACGTCACTTTCTCCCATTCGCAACCAAGCCTTGGAACAAGGTTGATTAATGGCGGCCGTAAATTCTCGGAAATAAATGTTGAAATAAAATGACTTCTTATGTTCGTAATGAATTGAAATTTGGCAAGATGAGTAAGAAAGTCTTATTGTATACGAAAATGTAAAAAAATGGAAATCAAAAATTTGATCACAGGGGCACTTTAACAAGGATACTTGGGGGCAGTTTTGACCCCAAAAACATCAAAATCCCCATGACATACGTACCTCTTTTAAAACAGCACGTACCCCTCTCACCTGAAAGATCACACATGACTGCAAACACAACATACCTCATTTCCTTCAGAAGCAGCCCTCATCCTGCCCAGCACCTCTTGGAGTTGAAGATAATGTTGAAAGAATACAACCAACTCTGTCTGGAATCGCTTTGTATGGACATACTGCACAGATGACATACGTAACGTCAGGCTCATGTCATTTTCTCTCAGTAAGTTAGGGTCTGGAGTACCATACTTGAAGAAATTGAAACTCAGGGCTTCCTCTCCAAACGTTTTAAACCTGACGATGAGACCAGACAAGTTATTGTTTAATTTCTTCATCTACAAAACTAGTTACATAAAAATTATCAGTTTGGACAAATTACAAATCTATACGACATTTGAGCGAATTGCATGGTTTTCAAGATTATTCAAGACTATTTACATTTCTCGACTTTTTCATGACGGCAAAGTGAAGAATCATCCTCGCAGTTGTGTTTGCAATTTAGGTAATTGCAAAAATGAGTTCGACGAGATTTGAACCCATAACGTACGTTACTGGTGCGATGCTCTGCCAACTGAAGTAAGTTCCGCCAAAGTGATAGAACGACAAATGAGGTATATGAATGCATGAACCATAAATGAACTGCAGATAGAGAATGTAAAGATTAGAATTGAGGATCATTTCGTCTCTTTCCATTTTCTATCCGCAGTTCATATATGATTCATTCATTCATATATCTCATAAATGTTGTCATTTTTCCATGACTGTTTGCCATGGTTGATCTCCATCAGCAATAAGCTTCTCTAAGTACATTGCGACTATTAAATGATATTAAACCAAAGTCGGGTGAGGGAATAGAAGCAGACAATGAGTATTTGACCGTTTGGCACGATTTGTAACTCTTGAAGTACAACCGACAGCGATGGAGGACAGAAAAGGGTGCGAGGAACAAGCCAGAGGGGTCCGAGGTGCCCCTCGACCTGATGATGATAATGACGTTAAGAAAGGTGAGTGATGTTGGGATACAATCACTCTACCGCAGGTGTTGTTAGCGTTGAAGAACATCTACTTACTAGCCAAACTGAACTGTACATGTTAGGTTTCGTTTTAAAAATCTCAGTGACGTTATAAGGACTGGCGAGGTAGTCTCTCTCCAGTTAAACTTATAGTGTTGTATGCCGCTACATTGACACTTGAAAAAAGTTTAAGAGTCAGTTGTTTGGCATGCTTATGAAAACTTTGTGATAAAATCTTCTCCAACCTTGTCAGTCAAAATGCAAAAACTAAGCAAGATGTAGTCTACTGACTGAAATCGAATGAGGCTGTTTCTCAAGATCCCCAATTTGACTTCAGTCTTCATTTCAACACTTTTCTCCTCCTTCACAATAATTAAATTGGTTGTCTTTCGCTATTTTTAACCCGTGAATATGTGCAAGCGTAATGGACGGGTTATCGGTACCGGTGGCTCATTCACTCGCTCACTCGATCCATCACTCAGATGTAAACTTTTTCCGCATATCTTAGTTGAAATAACAAAATCTGACATCGGTGATTAGCCAAATCCTAGGTTGTGTAGTGGGTAAACGATGGGACAATATTGCATTACCATTAGCATTAGCATTTCGTATTCACGGGTTGGATCGCAGGAGCCTTTGATTATTTTATGTTTTTTCTTTTTTCTTTTTCTTTGTTTGTTTTTTTTTTTTTTTTTTTTTTTTTTTTGGGGGGGGGGGGGGGGGGGGTTCGGGAGGATTTATTAAGGCCTGCAATCTGGAAAAAATAGCGAAATACGCTATTTCCAAAATCACAAAATTTAAGCATCGCAATAAACAGTTTCCTAGCGGTATATGAAACTTACTTTTCTCGGTACAAAGTTCCATGCGGTGACATATCAGTCACTGATACACTGGACAGTCGTCCTTTGGCAGCAAAGTTTCTATCCTGCATGTTAATGTGTGTAAAAAGCCCAAACGCTTTCACCTTAGCAATGGGGTACCTTTTCTTGCTCAATATCAGAGTCAAAGCTGATACTTGGAACTTGACATCTGTGTTTATGCCTTCGTTCTCTGTTTCTTCTAATAAACAATGCATACGAAGGTATCACATCAAAGTTTCCACAGAACTAATTACATGAAAAATAGCTTTAGTTATAGCGGAGCAGTTCTCTGGAACAGCCTACCCTGTGATATGAGAGAAATGAAATCTCCAAGTCAATTTAAACGTTCAGCTTATCTGAATTTTTAATTTAAACTACACACGGCATTCATGAAAAACAGGTTATTTAGATTAATTGTAGTTAGCTTTGTAATTTGTTTAGGCTAGTTAGGTTAGCTAGGTTAGGTTCCTGATGATTTTACCGTGTTTAAATAAAGATTTACAATTACAATTACAATTACAATTACAATTACAATTACAGTTTACATTCCTGTGCATTTGTAAATGTAACTGGTCTAAAACAATTGGCCTTATGCATGATGACATCATCAGCTCAAAATTGTTTGTACGAAATTCCTTGCAAACCTTTGACAAGTTCATGTTGTTTTTGAGTGGCTATTCTTTTCAACTTTGCCCCTTTGATAATACATTGAAAAGATGAGGTTGTCACAGGTTTACACTTCAAAAGCGAGGCTTGACCAGTGAGAAATTGGCTAGTGTGACGTAATCATGCACTGAGAGCTATTCCAATTCACCAAAATAGACCTTTAACCTTAATGCCTTAAGGGGTTTACATTGTTTTACTCGTTTTGTGTGATACCGTGTAAACGTGGCTTTCACATCAGATTCACATCTGTTAGGACAGCACAACTGCGTTGTGAGTTTCGAATCCCCTTCAATCTATATTCAACTTCCTCTTAAATGGACAAGATTTAGTGAAGATTTGACTGTTGGTCTTAGAGAGATGTCCGTTTAGTGAGCTTAAACACGGCTTTGACATCTGTTATTAATAGAATCCACTTCAATCTAAATCCAACTTCCTCTTAAATGGACAGAATGTGGCAGTACGCTTACTGAAAGATGTCCGTTTTAGAGAGAATGATTAATATTTAAGGGAGAGGGAAAAAGAAAGATGTCCGTTTTAGAGATGAAAGTCTTATAAAGGTGTATGTTAGATGGATGTCACTAATGTAAGGGGGTTGAATAAGTCCAAAATATTGGGTTTTGTTTCTATTTTCCACTGCTAGGAATCCATATGTGAAGAGTTTATTCAATAGTATGATCAGCTCACAAGGAACATACAGTGCATACCTAAAGTAGTAAAACTTATCCCCACTAATAATAGCTGTTACAATAACTTATAATTGAATCGCTTTTGGGAATATAAATACAGTGATATAGAACGAATAAAAGACCATAAAAACTGAACACAATCTGAACGTCAGATTGCAATGCTAACATAACTTTGTACCTTCCATTTCTGTTAGCAGCTGATTCCCATCAAATGCATCATTTAACTGATTTGATTGTGAAGAGGTGGCACTAGGACTAGAGGGTTGAGAGAAGGAAGGCTGTTGTGGCACTCCAATTCCAAAGAACTCTAAAACAATCACCCAGGTTTGCAGATTCAAATTTGCTTCCAGTGAGTTGAAATCCACATCAACAAAACGATTTACCTGTGAGAATAAACACCAGGAAACTAGTTATTTTCCACAGGAAACTGGATACTTGTCCAATAACAGCTTGAAGCAGATATGGGGATGGACATGTAACACTCCTGTATCCAGAAAAGGGAAACGCCATTTATGCGACCCAAACGTGTTGTTGCGATCCTAGCATCAGCTTTGAAGACCAAAGGAATGCGATGAATGACAGAGAGGTGCGGAATTGAGTGTCCAGGCATGTCTCGACTACAGTTGCACGGTGATGGTTGTTAAGGAGGGAATATACCTAAATGTCATTTTTCCGCTACTTGAGATCAGGTTAATGGAATTATCTCGTTAACCATTAATTCAGGTGTCACTCCCCCTTAAAGAATGAGTGTCTTTATAGGAATTGAATTAAAATGCATGGTCTGGTTGCAACTCTTGTAAATCACATTTGACTGAAATCCTTATAATCATTTTTTTCTGTGTACTGCAGGTAAGTCATTGGTTTGTTTTGTTTGAGTTGTAAACTAATATTATTATACATTGGTGTCACAGCTCGATTTTGATTGCTTATAAGCACGCAGCTAATAATTGCTTGCTGTTATCCGCCTCAGCCTTCGGCTTCGGCAGATAACACAAACTTTGGCCTTGATAATTATCGCTATCATGCGAAAACCGAATCCAATAATTGTTAAATATACTGTAATAATAAATGTAATACAGTCTTGGCTCCCGTAAGTGGACACCCTTGAGAAGCAAAAAACGTTTCCGTAACTGGAGCTTTCCCCTTACGGGAATGATTCTCGTAAGAGGGGAATTCAAACCAGGTTTGTTACAGTGGCTGTAAATGGAGCCATCACCTTACTAGTTTTGACTGTAATCATTTTCTTAAACCTTTGTTTTACCATCCTTTATCATTCAAAAAAACCCAATAACTCCTTCCTTTGTTAATATTTTAAAATAAATAAATAAAAAAGTTACGGCTATGCAATGTGTTCTCTAATTGGAGGGCTAAATAAGATACACTCTTGCTTTTATAAGAACGTGTAATTTTGACCTGGTCTAAACCTTGACTGAACGTTCGTATTTTGTTAGTGATTTGAGCTTGAAAACGTTCTTAACAATGTTCTTGAGATAACTTGAATAGAATGTCGCTGAACCATAGTAAGGTTGTGGATGAAAAGAAAGAAAAATAGGTCATGTTTGCTATTTTGAAATGGACAACGACCTGCAACGTTGCAATTCGAGCATTTTGGGCTCAGTTGGACTTGTCTATGAATTTCCATTACACCTCTTTTTTTCTCAGTTAGCTCATAAAAATATGAAACCAAAATAAAGACAATCATTGTTAACAAAATCTCAGTCTGGGTTTGTCCTCAGCTCGTTCTTAAAATTTTGGCCAAACTCAGCCTCAACGTTCTTATAAAAAAGGTTCTTATAGAAAGAAAAAAGAGTGAACAATGTACTAAGGAATCCAGTTTATGTTTACACAGCTTGACTGACTAAACACTCAGCTGGGAAAATGTTAAATACAAACAAAAAATGCCATATATTAATAAACAAGATACCTACCGAGTCGTACTTGGTACTGAATTCCTCGTCTTTTTGGTCAATTAAAAGAACTTTAATGTGTACAAGGTCATTTCCTTTCTTTTTCTTGATCACAGTACTTGATGCTGCTATGTCCTCCATTGAAGAATCGCTGTCAGTGGATACATTAACAGAGGGCATGGATGGAAATTTGTGATTTTTCATAAGGGGACGTAATGGAGCCAATGATCGAAATGGGCTTTGCTTGGGAGAGGTGGAGAGACAGTGTGGAAGAGATGAAGAGAACTTGGAGTTCAACCCAGCATCTGAAACAACCGGGCAAGATGTGGAAAGGCTTGAAGGATAAGCAGAAAGCGAACGTTCCCGTAAATGATATTTACGAGGTGCGGAAGAAGAAATGAGATGGCGATAAGAAGAATCGGGTTCTTGAAGCAGATCTTCCACAAGAAGTCCACCGAGAGAGACATCAAACAAAGTTACTGTAGGTTTAGTATGCTCATAACTGAGGGAAAAGTTATAAAACATAATGTCCACAAAGTCATGTTCCACTTTGTTGAGTTCTCCGCAAAGCTTGATGCTGAAGTGTGGCACTTCAAAGAGTGCTCGCACTGGCGTGGGATCCTCAGGTTCAAGTTCGTGTTCGTTGGTTGAGTCATCTGCAGCATCGTTGTCAACATTTTCTCCAAACGAGACATTTGGAACAAAGGACACCCGCTTCTCCGGCAACACTTTTTCTGGAATGCAAGCTTCCAAATTTGATGCTGATGAACTGCAAATAGAACACCTCTTTTAAGAAGAAACCTATTTAGACTAAAAGCTAATATCGTGGTAGAGATGGTCAAATACATAAATATACTAAAAGATAATAACTGAGTAACTCAAAGAACCGAAATTATCAAAATGGTGGTTATGAGGTAAACACAAAATAAACGTTATGATAAGCGCAAGTTGTTAAAATTAATTTTCAAATTGTATGCACCACATGATCAACTGTCCAATCATTTTGGTACGTGAAACGTAATAAACAATGTTATGTATAATTAAGACTGGCAGCTTTGAAATTTTATCTAACCACACGCAATCCGATATTTTCAATCCCGAAGACGCTACTGGTGCAGTGTCACGGAGATTTGGTATCATTTCCGAAACCAAAAAATGTTCTTGTATCAACAGAAACTGGAAAAAATATGGTCCAGTTTTGTGATAAATAACCACAAAATTCTCACCTCGGAGAAAGAGTGGTTGGTGACTGAGATGTTGGACTAGCTACAGACGTGGACTGCATCCCTGCAGGAGGAGGAACTGGTACAGTTTCCTTGCTGCCACCAATATTATCAATAGTGTCAAGTAACTGATGGTACGAATGAGTGGAAAGCTCGAGCTGCAAGGGAGTGGCAACTTTCCCAGAAATGTAAATCATGGGTTTCTTCAAGTTCAGTGACATACCCAAGGCACCAATGTCTTCAGAACGACGATCTATCATGAGCTCAAATGCTGTTTTGTGAAGAATATGCGTACTGCAGGATTTTGATGGATCAAGGACGTTTCTGCCAGTAAATGATTCAGCAATAGAGGATGATAAGGTCGTTGCTGATGTTGGTTGGTCCGCTGTCAAGCAGTACAGACTCATATCTTTGATTTCCACAAACAATCGATCAATGTCATGTTCAACAGCAGTGAGATGCCCTGTGTCGCTTCCTTCCTCCACAACTTCCATCAAGTGAGTGTTTCGTATTGTAATTTTACCCAAATGAGCCACAAGCATATCTCTACTAGATGAAGACTTTGGCAAATGTACCACTGGCGAGTCAACTGTGAAACAGCTGTAAACTCGTCGATTGGGGTTAAGAGGAACATTGTCAACAAAATCATAACTGTCAAGGAGAGCGTTGCTGTCATTATCAAAGAGTAAACTCCCTTGGCGGCTTCCAAGGCTTCTTTCCTCTTGACCACCAGTGGTTACAAATGAAGATGACAGATAGTCAAGTCCTTCTGCTAGTGCTCTCTTCTTACTCACCAGGCCCATGGCCACACTACTGGCAGCTTGACGTAAGCTTTCTCCAAACTGGGCCGCATACACAGCATAATCACCAGCTGATAACAAAAGCTCAGAAAGAAATCTGTGGGTGTGGGTATATTGGGCGGATGCCACATGGACATTCAACTGAATGTTTCTAGCGATTTCTGAAATATCCACCTTGCTTTCAGTTGCCACATCAACAACAAGCCTTGGGCACTGTCCACCCTTTGGAGGAATCAGGAGTGTAAATGTAAAAGCCCTTTGGTCACTTGGGCCATCTTGCATGTCTTCTGGTAAAGACCACAAAAAAGAGGACTCTCTAGCTGACGTATCTGCTGCCGATAAACTTCCACATGTGCACACAGAACGATGCAAGGAGCCCTCTTGGGTGAGATCTACAATTCTGAAGCCTCCTAAAGAGCCATCCATACGCTGACTTTCCCCCAGAGATGCAGTCAGCTGGACTTCGCTGACAGCCACTTCAGCAACTTTTCGCACAGATTTCATTCCATTTAGTTTGATGCTTCTTATTACCAGAATATTGATGGATTTGAACGACGCTGTGACTTCTGTGACATCAGATAACTGTTCCTGAAAGCAAATGGTTAGAAACCGTTACACAATTAAAGTGCCTATCACCCCAAGAAAGTTATTTTCAGAATCAACTCTATGTACATTGAATAGTTGAATAGTAAAATATTTCTTGTTTTGAACGTTGTGTTAGTGAGTTATAGAGATTTGAATTTACAAAATGCTAATTAGATGACGTCAACCCAGGAATCATTTATTATACAACTACTTGTTTTCACCACCAAGTAATATTTTTTACGAATCAATTGACTATCCACAGTTTATTTTTAGTATTTATCAAATTAATTATCCTCAAGCTGTAAACTGCGCATTGTAAATTGGCGTAAAAATAATGGCAAATTCCCGGGTTGACGTCATCTAATTAGCATTTTGTAAATTCAAATCTCTATAACCCACAAACGCGACGTTCAAAGCAAGAAATATTTTACCATTCAACTATTCAATGTTCATAGAGTTGATTCTGAAAATAACTTAATTATTTCATGAAGCAACCAAGGGAAACAATTGTGTGTGTTGTTACTGCACATTTCAATAACACGCAAACTCTGAAGTTCACAGCCCAACTAAGGTTTACGTTTACGCTGCTGTCAATCATAATTATGACAAAAAACATTGAACCCCTGAACACAAAAACTGACGAAATGGATCGAAATCCACCAATCACAACCCACAAACAGGAACTTTTGACCATTTTGCGTAAAACATCGTTGTCTCCTGAGATATTTGCGGCAGTGAAAATCCATACTGTTGGTTCAGAGTTCGCGTGTTTTTTGAAAAGAGCGCTAAGGTAGATAGAAACTATTTCAATGATCCCATGGTTTCTTAACAAAGAAAGCTTATGGTGTAGAATGCATTGGAAAAGATCAATTCATTTCCACGTGGTTGTACAATCATCTAATTTCTCTCCCTCTCTCTCCCTTCCATAATCAAGAGGATAGCACATCTAACTTTTTACTGGTCAGTGGATCAAGATGTGATCACTGTCAGTATGTTGTGTCCTTATACAAAACACTCGTCTCACTCCCTCCCCACCCAGAAGTAGAAATTGGTACCAGCAAACTGTTGGAAATATTCCAAGTTAAATCAAGCAGTAACTGCATTGTTGCAGAAACACTTTGTGCCAGACTGAAGAGTCTGAGAAACAATAAATCAAACGAGAGGAAGTCAACAGAGTGCTTTATCAGGATATGCCAACACCAAGAAGTGAGTGATGAAACACTCTTTCGAGTATTTGATAAAGCTTCTCAAACGGAGAAAACAAAGGAATATAATCGCCAAAATCTACGCAAATTACGACCGGGTATCCAAACCTCCTTCGCGGTAGTGATTTCCTTGGTGTTCTGGTCATGAATTATTGATGAGGTTTAGAAAAGGCAGTGGTAAATGCTCATAAAAAGCTGAAAAGAAATTCATTTCTAAGATGTTAATCACTTGTCATGATCGCCAGACTCACATCTGCTTGAGGTTGATACGGATCTACGGCAGGTTCTTCAGGCACTGTTGGTAAGTCTGTAAAACTTGCAGCGGATTCTCCAGATGAAAATGAAGTGCTAAAAAACTGAACAAGTGCTGCAAGAGTTTCCTGATTTGCTGAGAGATAAAGAAATAAACCGCTGTTTAATTACTAAATAATTGACTTAATGCCTAACGAGAAGTTTATAACGTGCCGTTTATTTAGCTACATACTTATCCATTAAACATATAATTTATTTTAAGACACTAAATATGTAAACTATATTGCTGCAACAAAATCCTTTCTGGAATGCTAACGAAACTCTTGCTATCTCATGATCTACCTATAAAATGCTAAATGATGGTTGGTCTTTAGTGAAAACATCTTTGCACCTTCTCATGTTAAAAATGGTTGCATTCATGACCTTCAGTAAGATGGACAACTTTAAACATTTTTTTTTTATAACATACCAATGACATTAAGTGTGTTGAACTGCAGGTTGGCAAGGTTCAAGCCATTTCCATTGACGTTTTTTGTGGATGGGCCATCCGCATCATAGTGCTGGTAATCAAAAGTGATGAGATCCTCTTCCTCCGTCACAGCTGTTGTCTCACTGGAGAATGAAACATCGCTGTCTTCCCACTTTCTTTTTGACCCTGGTCTCACCAGATCAGCAACCATGGAAAACGCACTGCTTACAGTTTCAGTGAATGACTTTTCATCTGCATAAAATTCAAATGTGGACTGATTGTTTTGGAGGTGTGGTGTTGTGGTTAGCATTTCAGTGGACTTAAAGCTGAAGGTCATTTTCTTCAGACATATTAAAAGTTTTCTCGTCAGGTAAAACGTTTTAATTCACAGTGTTGCTTAGCATGCCATTCAATAGCGTTCCGCCCAGATGACGTCATATTTGGCAGCATTGCATTGTGGGATCGAAATGCGGACAAATATTTCAAAATGGCTGCCTCGGAAACACCAGTTTTTGCGATTCCTGTACATGTTGTGGATAATTGTCGAGTTGTACCCAAGAACAGTGCTTCATAGCACCTGCTTTTTTCGTAGCTACCTGCATAGTTCTTGAATGTTCGTACGCATTTCAATCCCATGATGCTGCGCGCCAATTCTATTTTTAGAATCCGGGCGGAACGCTATTCAGATGTACAACTGGGTAAACCTAACAAATATCGGGAATGTTGCAAGTGACTCAACCATTTGGAAGACAACAAAACAACAGGACCCATTAAGAATGGAACAGAATTTTACGGTCAGAAAAATAAAGTATGGCTCTAACTCCCTGAGGGTATCCCTTTTTTCAAGGAAATTCGAACAACCAAAACCTCTAATTGCTCAAAGCGTTTAAACTTTTCCAAGGAAAAGGAGGAGTAAGAAGTATTAGTAAGCTATTCTATTTTAGGGTAGAGAAACTTATGACTGGGATTTCTTTCCTGACGGGCACTGTTAATCGGAAAATAATGTTCTATTTGCAATACGAAGTACTGTAGTCAAAATTCAAACCCTGATTTTTGGGTTAATGACCACTGTTTCGAGTCACTGCATTCCGCAGAACTCGGAGCTGTTCCAGCAGTATGAAACGCTGGATTCATGTGATAGGTCTACCTTTACCTCTATGCTTAATGCGTCTCTAGAACTAAACAAATTGTTTGCATCATGACGTTACCTTTTCAAAACAAACCTATTGTGAAATGTTTTCTAAACGAACTTAAAGTAATATATTGTCGTACATGTATCTGAGATATAACCAACACCACGGACTTACTTCTTGATTGAGAAAGGGTGGCATTACTTGAAGGCGGTATCAGTTGAGGTTTACATGAAGAAAACAGTAGTTCATACTCAGGCCCAAAACTCTGAATTGCATCGACAAGATGGACTCCATGGACAGCAAAGGATGTGGTAGAGTCATACGGCCGTTTCATGTAGTTTGCCTTTACCCCTAACACCTGCAGTTCAGCAATCAGGCAACCTGGTTTACAAGGAATAACAATATTTTAAACACCCCTTCTGAAACATAGAGGACTCGAACAATGTTTTCTTGATCTTTTCTATTTATTAAACAGGCAAAATTACGACAAGAACAGCAAAGAAAACGAATAAAAATCCAATTCAGTCCGTATTAGACAAGCGCTAGAGGGAAAAATAATGAAAAATCCTCATTTTTCACTAAGTTCTCCTCATTCCTAAGACACTTTTTGACAGGGTATCATAATGGAGATCCAAAGAGATGTACGAAAGCAAGCCCGCAGTCATACGTTAATAACATCTTATGTTGGCTAGATACCCAGGGGGTGGCAACTCTCATTTATAAGCTATTTGGGTATGTATCACTGTGAAGGTTATGTTTTTCAAACAGTTTAGGCTGAGATAGGGTATAGAAATCAGAGAGTTTTGGTCTAGAATAAGGTGTCCTTTACCAGGTAAACTGGAAATTCGTATGAAGATAGTGTTTCTTCGAAAATAGCGAGTCTGGGATAGGGTAGGAACTTTTGGTGGAACATGGTAACGGTTTCAGCGTCTAAGCAGCACACCACCACCCAGAAATGGTCATACTGTAGTGAACCCCTTTCTCCATGTGAGGGGGGGGGGGGGGGGGGGGGGGGGAGGGAACTAGATACCAAAGGCAAGAAAATGCGTAAAAGTTTATTCGTCCAGAGGCTATAGGTATGTATTTGATGAGTTCGAGAGAGTATTAAATGAAAGCGGTTGAATAAGGCAACAACAAAAAAGTCACGCTTTTACAACACACTTCGTAAAAGTAGGTAGTACACGCACAACATTAAAGCCTCACCCATGCTGTGAACACCAAGAGATACCCTGTCAATACTAAACTGAACGAGAACCATTCTTGACTCTTCCATCAGTTCTTTCGTTTTATCTTCTAAGGTGGTGTCCACAGCTGACCTGCTGATGGTCCTAAAGAGATGTCAAACAAAACAATACAAGAGCAATTTAAGCAACTAGAAACGCAATGCTAGCATGAGACATGTTGCTGGTTGTGACTGTATATCACACCCATTCTGGACTACAAGAAAAAAATGGACTGCTACTTCTACTAGACTTCTCCATTTCTCGTTGTTCCAGGTTTATTTTTTTTTTATTTTGCTAGCGCATCGCAGCGTGCAACGCTTACTTTATAACCTGTCTATCAATGCCGACATCAGCACAACATTTAGATATTGCAAGAAAAAATTGTCCCGAAAGACTGCAATGAAAGTGTTTTTACAAAGTTTCATGTCAAGATTTGCTCTAAAAGTAACAAATGCTCATTGAGAGAGCTTAGACGTCATTTCAAAAAATTACAGTTTTGGAAAGCAGTTCGCAGAAAGAAAAAAAACAACGATAAAACCTGACAGAAACAAACTAATTGATGTGTGTAATACCAATTTACCTACTCTTACTAGCATGGATATGAAGTCAATGTCAGTACTGGTTTGACAAGTCAATGTCAATGTCAGTACTGGTTTGACAAGTCAATGTCAATGTCAGTACTGGTTTGACAAGCTCATGATATCTGTTTATTATTTCAAAATGCATGCATTTTAAATGGTGTCTCATTGTCGCCATTGTTTGTTTTCAAGAAAACGCAAAGAAAATGTGGTATCGCTGTCTTGTTGCATGACAGTATCAAGTGAACCATAAGGCATTCTAATGTACAGTTACCAGCGGAGTAGCCAAGATGCCAATTCCTAGTATTACATGCTCTTTACAAGTGCATTAACGTAATGGCAATTACCTGGTTGGCGATTCTTTTAGCATCTCAGGAATTGTAACGCTGCTGCTGTATAAGCTGTAGTACAGATCATCAATACTGCTGTCGACTCCTGAAAAAAATATCAACACATTAATGAATCTCCTACACTGTACTGGGTATAATTGGGGTAAGTACTTCTCCTCTCTGTCATTGTTCATGTCCGGTGTATATCCAATCACTGGTGTAGTGGGAATAGAAGCTTGAGGCCTGCTAAGCCATTTCTCTGAAATGAACCCTAGAGCAGGGTTGATGAAGGGGATAAAAATCTCAACACCCAAACGTTCAAAGATGAAATGTCAAGAAGTTGACTGGGATGTGATTGTGACCTTCCTACACTGTATTGAGTAAATGGGGTAGGTGATTCTTCTTCTACCGTGATTGTTGATATACCAGCAAAGCTGTTAAACATGACATATTTTTTTTCTTACTTTCTGCACGAGGTAGAGGAGTGGAACTGGCAACAATCCTTTCTCTTGTGACTGGTGTAGTGGGAGTAGAAACTTTAGGCCTGCTCAGCTGTTTGACACATTTGGTCAAGGCTTGAAGCTAACAAAGCAACAATATAATCAAGATTAATATACATGTAGAATCATACTCATGCTTGGAAACTAAAATACCAGATATGGCCACGATACATGTTCTTCACATCTCCGTGTTTTAAAATATTTTATGAAACCAACTTCATCCGAGAAAAACTCATGCAATTGCTTACACGTAACATGTGGAGGGAAGACAATAAAAAGAAGAAAAAGAAACAGCTAGCAAATTTGTAACAAACCCTGAGCCTGCGACTGATGGGTACACACACTCTAATTACTTTTTTTGGTATCAAATTACTACATAACTGTCATTCGGTCATGTGCAGTTTTGATAAATTACTAAACAGTTCACCGTTCAATGTTGGAGACAGTAAGTACATGACAAACTTATTTAACATTCATCATACCTTGTGTTCATTGATGTGTAATACCAGGTTGGGAAGTTTTGCACAAAGAGTTACTGCAGGGTACTGGGGATCAGCTGTGAACAGTAACCTCCTGTGGATTGTAAAAGAGTCACAGTAGTTTAGTTCAAATCCCACTTTAACAGTATGGTGCACTGCGGCAATACATTTAGTCTCAAGGAATGATAGAAAAAAACCAAGACCAATTGAAAGAGATCTTAAGCAAACTGTATACAGTCTATGGGTATACAGCAAAAATTCAGATTCCTGCTAATTCTGAAACAAAAAACAAGGGGTTTTACCGTTCCTTCGAAATGAAAATAGAGGTTTCGGAGAGCTGCTACACTACTGTATTGCAGTACTGCTACTGATCTGCACATTTCCAGTTATTTCACTAGTCGTTGCTACTGATATCATAAAGATAACAACAAGCACATAAACAGTGCTTCTAACAACATCTATTCTAGACGAATAATAACTGTGTTGGTTATATAGCTGGAGTTTTCCTCAAATACAACGATCGCTTTCATTGGTTGATAGCAAACAACTTGTTTACCGCCAAACAATCATGAGCGGGCAACATTTGCGAAAGCGGGCAACATTTTTGACGTCCGAGGGTAATATTGTTCGTGCACTGTTGCCCGCTAGTGCACGTGATCAGACCGTGACAAAAGGTGGCATATGATTATGATGCAATTGATGTTTACCTCGAGTGCTCGGCGCGTTTTTCAAACTGCTTTGTGTTGTGTTTTTTTTGTATTGCTATATAACAAATCACTTAATGACTGATCCCTCGGGAAACAGTGAATTTTGTTTTCCTCAAATCTCGATGTTTCCCTCGACTTCACCTCGGGAAACATCAAGATTTGAGGGAAACAAAATTCAGTTACCCTCGGGAAAAGTCATTAAGTGTTTGCTCTTAGATCTCTTGCGACTAACAATGGCAGTGGGCAGTGAACCTATTATAAGGCAACTGCAACAGTACAAAGAGCAGTGATTGGTGCTGTGTAGACTTGGTGCTGTTACACAGGCATTTTTTTCTGGCAATTTCCAATGAAACACTGACAAGTGCATCACACGAGAAGTTATAAAAAATTAGTACATGCTACACACTGCAACATATCTTCCAAGTTGTGAAAAGAAGACCTGACGACAATAATGCATTCCAAGCTTTCACGTCACGACAAATTGCAAAGTGTTACACATGCAATTTCATTTGCAGCACTGTTCCCTTGCAAATTGCAAGAACCATTG
Source organism: Cladopsammia gracilis (assembly GCA_022457155.1). Lineage (NCBI taxonomy): Eukaryota > Metazoa > Cnidaria > Anthozoa > Scleractinia > Dendrophylliidae > Cladopsammia > Cladopsammia gracilis. The sequence continues at coordinate 900,721 of JAJGOT010000187.1, read as the reverse complement.
ACCAGTTGTAACAGAACATTATAAACTGTAGTGTTATACTGCCTTAGATTTTTCACCTTTCCATCTGGATGGTTATTGTAAATTTATCCACCACATGAACATCACTTGTCATGAATGGCTTGCTGGCCACTTCTGACCAGTTGTCCTTCACGTTACATACAACCATTTGTATGTCAGACAGATCCAAAGTGTACCTGAGAAAAAGAGTGAAACAAAGAAAGTGTATTGTTAAACAACATACCATTTCATGCCATATCAATATGATACACTTTACAGCACACTACAATAGACAGAATATCTATTTATCTAACATCTTTAACAATAATTTATCTTAAAAGTGACACAGGCCGTCTTTGCTAAATCATTGCCACGGGTGTGAAAGGTGGCAAAGGCCGTCCTTTATTATTGTAAATTAGGTATGGACTCTGATCCCATTTGGCAACCTAACAAACTTTGTTGTATTGTATTGTATCTTTGACGCTTATCAAAGTACAACTGTATAGTTGAGGTGTGTCAAATGTTGCTCTGACTTGTACAGAAAAGAACCTGCCTGTGACATCTATCAAATGTCTTGTACTTTTGACGAGCATCAAAATTGTGTCAAAAGCAATGTCAAAACGTACTGTAAAACTTTCATCATATTTGATGCCTGTGTCACGCAACTTTGTCACACCCCTGTTGGAAATCAAGGTGATCAAAGCCAACTTTTCGTGCAGTGCAAAGCACAATCAGCAGCCTACCTTTCATACATCAGGTCAATTAGAGACTCGCTGCTGATCTCATTCACCAGTGCATCTGTGGAGTCAGTGATTGGCGTGAACTCCTCATCCTCCTCCACAGGTGGGGTACTAGGTGGAGTCACAAAAGAGTCATCTGTAGAGGGGTTGACAAGAAACAAACAAGTTCAATCCTGACGAACAATGGTTATAACTAAACAACTGAAGATCTGTTACATAGTGTAATGAAGCGCAAACCGGAAATCTATGTATTTCCACTCGTTTATAGACCTGTGAATATGCGAAGCATAATGAACAGGTTATCGGAGACGGTGGCAAATACGCAAATGAACACTCGCTCGCTCGCCCGCTCGCTCACACCACCAGCTGTAAACGTTTTGTCACGTAATGTTTTAAATAAGTTTTGTTTTACGAATCAGGGGCACCTAACGAATCTGTTCCTCTCTTTATCTGTTCCCCAGCGGAATTCTTGCTGGCTGGCAAAATATTCTGTACATATATTTTTAATTACTACTTTTGCGCTGGTTGACTTGAGAAAGCAGTCGCAAGACCAAACTGTACTGGCTAACTTGAGCAGATCGAAAAGAAACTGGATCGAAGAAAATCGAAGGACACTTTGGGGCTTAAAAGGAATCAGCTTCGTAAATTTAAGCAGTACTTAGAGATACCCGAACAGGCTAAGTTCGAGACGGCAGTAAATGTAAAAAACAATAAACAAAAAAGCTTCAAATAGTTTTCCATTAATGTTTCAATAGTTGAAGTTCCCAAGCCCCTTTTGGTAACTTATTGTTTTTTTCGTTTATTCATTTTTTTCAATTGCTGGCTGGGAAACATACATTTTTTATCCAGCTGGCTGGGAATTTCCCTATGTGTTATGCTGGGAAAAAGGAACAGATGTATTTTCCCAGCAACGTAGAAGAACACCTGGAAATGCTTTTATATCATTTATTTTAATTTATTTGAGTAAAATAATACATTTTACTAAAGATTGTTCGTTGGGTGCCCCTGACGAATGCGTTGCGTAAAAAAGAACAACATGAATCCAGCGATAAAGATTTCGCACATGGAGTCCTTTAATGAATAAACCAAATTTTCTTGATTCCTCTTTTTCTGGGATCCATTGTTTGTTATCGTAATTGTGATTCTCTGCACTGTTTCTAAACCCAACCACTACCTGCCTGGTAAATTCATTCTACAAGACTGCAACAGACTAATATCAATAATACTATCTTCCTTGCCTAGAATGGAAGCATCTAAAAGACTCCACTCACAATCATGTTTCATCAGCATTAATCCAAATCATTTCGTAATTACTCCTTACTTAACACCATGGAGAATGGAGAAAGGTGCCGGCATGATAGGTTTGTCTTTATAACTTTCAGTTTCTGTTATTAACAAGGTACAAATAAACTCTTTTAATTACCTTCCATGTCTGCTTTTGAGTCCTGTCCTTCTGATAATGTCTTCTTTCTGTTAAGTGCTTGGGTGTTTGCAAAGCTTAAATGGCCAAAGTCTATCACAACCTATCACAGACAAAACAAATAACAACATAAGAGAAAACCTTTAAAGAAACCTTTTCAAGTAACAAAATTGTCATGAGACAATGGGCTTTATTTTAGGTGAGAAAAAAAAATGTATCCTACAGGCAGTAATGAATTCTCTACAGCACTCAGTCATACTCTCCCTTGAAATTAGGCTATTTGTACCGTACTTGTAGCGTTGAACTGTAAATTATTTCTATGAGTTGTTACATCTACCTTGGTATGTTACGTTAGGTTAGCTGGAACAGCGTACCCAGCGAAATCAACCATCTTGCATCATTGTCAGTTTTTAAACGTGATCTTACGACACACCAGTTTTTAGACGTGCCTTTAAATTGAAGTTTGTAAATTTTGTATAAAGATGAATTCACATTTTTAATTTTTATTGTTTTATCCTAATTGTGTAAAGCGCATTTGATCATTTCTTTATGGAATTTGCACTCTATAAGTGTTAATTATTAATTATTATTCTTATATTGTCTTTTTTCCAACAACGGATGGGTTTACTGTTTAGTGCAAGCTAAGAATTGCACCAGACATTGTCATCTAAATCATCTTCTGTTAAAGACATTTAACAACGCAAAACAAAATTTCAACAAATATGTTTTGGGTAGATATCAACATACCACTGAAGACTTCCTGTCCTGAAAACTTTCTGGAACCAGAAATCTTGGGGCAGAAATATCCAGCTGAATGTCCCATCTCTTTGACTGACCCTGCAAGCACCACAAAAACATGACCATACTTTCAGTATAAAACCTAAAGCATTGCACTAGTATAGCAATTGTTCACAAGACTGGAGTATTGTTTTTAGTTTTCCATTTATACAAATGACATAATATTTTTTGGCTTTAAAAAAATGATTTTTGGTGACTGCCCCTTTAAGCCCCTGGCTTACCACTTCTGACCCTGCCATCATAGCATCCAGTGTTTGAACAAGTTCAGCTCTTGTTTGGTTTTTCAGTTCTTCATATCTGACCCGCGCCACTTCACGGAGCTGCCGTTCAATATGAAGGGCCTGTGTTCCTTCCATTGATGTATGGGAGAAAAACTCAGAGATATGATCCAACACCAAAGGATTGTACACCACATCCAGGGGTTGAGTGGTCACTGACAATCTGGATGACATCAAAATAAAAGTTAAGGTGTGTTTCCTTGGGAAAACTGAATCCAGATTCTTGAATATAAACGGACATGAACCCAGTGAATCTATACTCAGAACAGATTCATTCGATTGAGAATCCAAACAATTTTTGGGGTGAAGGATTCGAAAATAGTGCTTGAGCTCACGGGAAGATACATGGTGATGGATCTCCATGCATGTTATCGTTGTGAGAACAGGACTCATTCAGAATTTCTTCGGTCTTCAGGAATCATAAGTAAAACTAACCTGTAGCCAACCTTGCTTGCAGGTGGCAAAGATTCAAACTTCATTTCAAACACTGGTTCATTCATATCTTGTAAAATATTAAGGCCCACAGTGGCAGCAGACATTAACATTGCTCCAGCTGTTGCTTTTTCTAATGTTCCCTGTTGCTTCTTGGCATGGGAAATTTTCTGCAAGATAATTACAGAACATGTCTTCACTGAAGTTTAATTAATTTAATTAATTTAACTCGACAGTCAAAATGACTCTTCAAAACTGTTCACAACATTTCCATACCAACCCTTCTAATTTTGCCTTAGTTCTAAATATATGGGACCAAGGCAAATTAAGAAGGGTTCGTATGGAGTCACCAGAGCATGAAAGGACAAATATCTCAAACCCCACTCCCCTCCAACTGCAACAAGATGATGATTTTTGGCAAGTGGGCATTTTATCATGCTCTTTCTTAATATCTCATTAAAGCGCATAATTTCACAAAGCTTTGTTTGTGACATCACACTTTATGACTCAATAGTGTCAATCTACTTGCCTGTGACTCTCGACCCTGGGGACAAACCAACGCTGGAAACAAAGTTCCCAGTGTCAGTTTATCTCGAACAAACAAAGCGCCCAGACTCATACTAAACTCCCAGGTGCTTGAACGAGGCCGCATCTCCGAGTCCCACCTCAAATCAGAAAACTCCACTTCAATAACTGGCAATGCAGTTGTTGTCTGTGAGGCTGTGTTGGAGTGCTTTGTATTGACCAGTTTAAAGGAGCCAGCATCAAGTCTGAAGTTCAAGTGTGCAAAGACCTGGTCTCGGTTAAAGATGGACTCATTGAGATGATTGTCAGCAAGCTCATCCAGGAACTCCTCTTCTTCTGCAAGAAAGTGATTTACAAGACGCATTGTTGATATCTGACGATAGTTAAGTCGTAAAAGAGTAGGTAATTTAAAACAGCAAATTTGCCCAGAAAACTGGGAAAACGGTTTTGCATGGATTTTAGATTGATCAATACAACCACAATATCAACAACAATATCAACATTTTACTTTTACATCAACACTTTAACATTTTACTTTTACTTCAATAAAAATTATTTTGTTACAAAGTATAAAAAAGCAAACAGAAAGGGTGGGGTCCGGGACTGTACAGCCTGGTTGTGAAGCCCATAGAGCTACTTGTCTAATATGTTTTAACACCAAACAAGACACTCAAAATCTTTATAATTTCTATCAGCAGTCATACATTACAAATGCCCTTTCCTTTTCGTCAGCATAACAGTTGGCTTGGGGAAGATGATTTTCGTTGATATTGAACTTTGCAGACTAAATGATGCATAATAGAGATCCAAGACATGAACCTTGTGGGATACACTATCAGACAGTGCACCAGATATGGAAACATACTGACTCGATCCTGCCAGTTAGATATGACGTGAACCAATCTAGCGCTTTGCTGGTAATTCTTTGCAAAATTAAATGATACAAATCTTAGTATTTGATAACTAAACAAACATAGCCCCCACAATGTACCCTTCTGTTATTACTCACTTAACAAACAGCTAGGTACCACATTTCAACTAACCTTTTGTGGTGGGAGCTTCTCCCATAAACACTGGGGCTGCATCTTTTCCTTGTATTTGCCCAGATGACCCATCGGTAGTGTCTGTTCCATACCAACTGTACCACCCAGTTACCCAGCCCTGCCATCCCCCGGCCCCTCCTCCTGCTCCAGTGGCGGATTTTTGCTGTTCCTCTTGTTGTGGCATTTGAGACAGATCTTCAGTACCAAGCTGGGACCGCTGAAAAAACGTTCACCAATATTTAAGTTAACCTGTTTAAAACTGTTTAAAACTTTCTAGCGGGTAATCATTCACTAGTGTATGCCTAATGTACAACTGGCTGTAGTTGGTTCTTTGATTCAACCCTTTACAGTTGTAACTCCCATTAGTGCCAAAGATCGAAACTTAAGAAAAATCCCAAATTTCAGTTTGCAAAAATTGAAAAACAAATGGTACCATGCAAAACTACTGTTGAAGATGTTTCATTTGAATGATCGCACCATGGGTTTTCGTCCAGACTCAAAAGTTAGTACTACACTATGTGTGTCTCCATAATTGAGTGTGGGAGTGAAAGGGTTAAATAGCTGTACTAGTAAATCAAAGAACATCTTTCTGTGTCTGTTTCACCAAATTCCCCACCTTCCTTCCCCCAAGTTGGTTCCCATGATCATGGATAGGCAAACAGTGAACCTTTCACAATGACTGAAATTGACTAGTGGACTAAAAGTTAACTATTTAATAAGCCAAAACTTACAAAAGGGAGAGACATGCCCTTCACGTTCCATGTTAAAATCTTACCTGACTGATTTCATTCTCTGCCCTTGTTTGTGCTATAGACCTTAAAACTACCAGCTCCTCAAATGTCAGTTCTTCTTCAATTTGTGCTTGTTCCTCCTGTGTAGAGACAAAACAGACAGGAACAATGTAAAAGTATACCACAACTGAGGGGGGATGCTACTTCATGATAGGCATCACAAAGTGTCCTCATCTGTCACATACAAGGTATAAGAAGTATTTGTTAAACAATACTCGCATGCAATCCTGGACATTAGTGCCACCTACAGTTAACAAGTTAACAGTCCTGAGCAAAAGTTCAGTTGCAGTTAAGGTCTTCAGTTCACATTGGTTCACTATCAGCATATTTGCAATATTAATTATTTCATTGTGAGTGCCCAGTCTCATGCAATTTGTTTAGTTGGGTTTAACAACAGTTAGAGCGGCTTTCAATTGAGTGTTGTAAAAGCAAAACCAAAGTAATTACTCTGACTCAGACTAATCACAACAGATGCAGACAATCCAATGAATCAATCAGAGCTCCAAGCAAATACATGTACAGTCATGTCACCAGCACCAAGCACGGGAAACTGTTTTTGAGCAAGTCACGATTGGTTTTGGTTAATTACTTCTGATTGGCTGATAAAGTGGCACAAAATTGTTTGGCCAATTACAAAGTGTAGCAATGCAAAACCAAACCAGCAGCAAAATTACTACCGACATTCAATTGAAAACCACTCTTTGACTATGAGATGAACACTCCATAGTTTGGCATTTTCAAATCATACACTAACATGTAGACAAAGATGAATTGCAGTTACCTTGAGAACTGGCTGCACTGTGGTAGCAGATACAAGATGTTGTGAATATATGTTTACATATTTCACCATATCACGAGCTCGCTGGACAGCAAAACTCCATGTTTGATGCATATTTTTCTCCTTGATAGAATGCAGAATGCAGTTTATTGAGAACTGCCACCATTCTCTTGCACTAAAAAAATAATAATTATTATCATTTAAGTACTCGTGATTGGTTGATAAAGGGGCACAAGATATTCTAGCCAATCACAAAAGGTAACAATGCCAAACCAAAGCAATAACAAAATTACTCTGGACACTCAATTAGAAACCACTCTATCAAAGGACACCATTAATGTTTGTAATTACTGCCATGCTCACTTGTTCTTGATAGAACATTTTGGCCTCCATTTGAGGTAGTGACGTTGCCTGAAATGTCTTTCAAAGCCCTCCATCAGAGTTATCAACATCTTGTACTGTGTTTCCTCTAAAGACAATGGAATCTTCTCCACATGAACATCAACTACAAAACGTGGCATTTGCCGAGAACGCAATGGCAAAGCACTGGCATTCCGCTTCATCTTAGCCTGTGCACTGGTAGGTTCCAAGATGTACTGATGCTTCTGTTGTATACAAAAACATAACAATGAGTATTTTAAAAACGAAGTTTTACTGGACAAGATTCTGTTGGTATCTTTTTATTTAACTATCAAATGCGCCATTAGCCACTTTCAACTACATATACATTGTATTTTCAACTCTTCAGATGACACATTGTCATCTAAAAATCTTCAGACACTGCCTTTCAGTGGTCTGTGGATTGTCTACAGCTGCATTTTATTTTTTTAAAGATGAATATGACAGTTGAATTCCTTGCCACTTACATGTATCGGAAGATTCTCACATAAGAGAGATTAAGTACTGTAACTGACTGTGAAGCTGATTGAAAGGGTCCCTCTATGGAGATGGCCGCTTGTAATACTGGTCACTCAGAGAGAATGAGTTGTACATTAATTATTTTAAGATTGAAAGCACTTACACTAAATCCAGCTGTTCCTTGGTTTCTGTTAATCATTCGTTGAAGTGCACTCTGAAATTCAAAACAGACTATTCATCGACTGCCATGATTGTGTTAATTAAGGATTAGCACAGTCAAGTTATTATGAATCTATCACCATTTCTTAAAGACTCAAATCTGGAGAAGCTTTAGACATTTTCTGTCTTGAAGTAGTGAGTAAGGTTACATTTTTGTCAGGTTTCTCTGGGAATTTGCTATGAGCCATGTAAACACCTGCCCAAACAGTCAGGCATTGTATAAGAAAGAGCACTGCATAAAGACACCAGACATGATGGCACAGAAAATTGAAACCCACATCTTTATCTGAATGTGTTTCTACAGAGTAAGGCCTCTACAAGATTTACATACATCTACAGTCATCTGAATAAATTTGCATATTTTTACATTAGTGTACATAAAGGAAGGAAGGAAGGGAGGGAGGGAGGGAGGGAGGAAGGAAGGAAAGGAGGGAGGGAGGGAGGGAGGGAGGGAGGGAGGGAAGGAAGGAAGGAAGGAAGGAAGGAAGGAAGGAAGGAAGGAAGGAAGGAGGGAAGGAAGGAAGGAGGGAAGGAGGGAAGGAGGGAAGGAAGGAAGGAAGGAAGGAAGGAAGGAAGGAAGGAAGGAAGGAAGGAAGGAAGGAAGGAAGGAAGGAAGGAAGGAAGGAAGGAAGTGAAAATTTGCATACATTGTACTTGTCCTCTTCTGCTATAACTCATGCAATGCTTTGCATATTCATGAGTTAATAAAAACTGACAGTTACATGTAGCTTATTTAGTTATGCCACTGTCCACCTTTATACTGTGGGCACAATTCATTGAATGTTTGTGAATGAAAGAGTGAACCTTCCTCACCTCAAGATCTCGGGATGGCAAGTCACCAACTAATGTAACATCAGTATCCCAGTAGATGGCCATGTTCTGCAGCTCAATAAGTTTGTATTTAATTGATCGTTCATTCTGAATGACCTCTTCTGGATTCTGAAAATAAACGTATATGCAAGAAGAAGAGAAGAAAAGAAGAAGTCATAGCATTAACAACATAATCACGGAGAGCAGGGGGAGGGGGGGGCCTTAAAATTGCATGTAAATGACAAATTAGAAAACCTGAATAAAAATTGAAGGTGCCTTGTATTGTATTAGGGTTACCTTTTGTCCACGAATTACCTAGTAATCTTTGTGCAAGATGTCAAAAAATAAATAAAAATTTCAAGGCACAGAGATTCACTGCTTAAGGTGGCTGAACACAGTTTGCACGCTCTTCAATTTCAGCTGCTTACATGAGTCAGCATGCGCAAAGTTTTGAGAAAAACAAACTTGGTGCTTTTTCAGCGATCATATTATTTTGCTCAGCATGGATCGCTAAAGTTTTGTTTTTCGTCTTAAAATCTTAAAAAATTGTTGTTTGTAAAAATGTTTGTTGAATCAATAGATAATACATGTATATGGAACCATTGAAGAAATACAATGCCTTTTTCGTCGTTTTTGTCTTTGGTTTAAGAACCCAGTCAAATGCAATGCATGCGCAGTTAACCAAAATATCGTGACTGGATGCTTTAGCGACTTTGCTCGGAAACATGCTGATTTCTACAGAACCACTCATTATAATTTCACGAAAATTTGCACAATAATAGTTCGAAAATATGGCGAACTCACCTGCCATCAAAAATTTGAAATCTAACAAAGGAGACTTTTACAAAATGCAAAAATATTAAACCACAAATTATGTTGGATCCCTCTGTAAAAATTACATGGGCCGTATCACGCAAAAAGGGCCCGGACAACATGACACATGATTTCGAGTTATTTGCATTTAAGTGGCGGAAGCCTTGCGGTATGTGCATTCAAGGCAAGATTTTTACGGTTTTAATTTTTATTTCCGGACGTTTTTCACTTCCATCGTATTATTATTCAGTGATTGAAGTGGGCAAAAAAGCTCTAAACTCAAAATTGAGAAAATATGTCGTCCGGGCCCTTTTTGCGTAACCCGGCCCACATGAGACTAGTGTTAACATGCGAATATTTTTACAAATTTACTGTAGACATACATGATGGACAAAATCTAATGACTAGATTTTCTGAAAATAAACGAAACCAAACATTGCAAGCTGATTTACAATCCACCATGTGCCATGGCAACACCCTAAAAGCTCAACAAATATATCAAAATATAAAGCTTGTTGCTTAATCTTATGCCTTGCCAATTTTGGGTGCCCAGACGTTAGTGGTTTTAAAATGACAATGAATGATGCATAGGTACAGTAAAACTGTGTTCAGCCACCTTAACCAAAACCGCAGGATGTAAAAAACATTATTTTGATAGATGAAAGATGTAATATTATTTTTTTAAAAAAAAACTTACCTAGTTAAAAATAAAATGAACTAAAAACAAAAATTACCCGAACATATCCAAACACCTTCTCAAACTCATTAATAATTCATGAAGAAAATACAAAGGAAATTAATGTTTAATGAGTGTTTGGAAATCAGTTCAAACACTCCTCATTTTTGCATCCTTAATTTCTCCTTCTAAAATCATTTTGTTTGAGAAGTAATATCAAACATTCTACACAGTGTTTCATCAGATTTCCAAACACCTTGAAGTGGGTTAAAAAAAACTCGGCTGCGCCTCGTTTTTCAACCCACTTCGCGGTGTTTGGAAATCTGATGAAACACTGTGTCTCATGTTTGATATATTACTTGAAGTGGGTTAAAAGACTTGGCTGTGCCTTGTCTTTCAACCCACTTCCCAGTGTTTGGATACCTGATGAAACAATCTTTCTTGTGTTTGACATAATTTTATCACTCTGTACGTACAAAACTCACCCAGTTTTCATTGGTAGATTGAGCTGACAACTTTGCAATTGTAATACCAAATGCAAATGACAGGGATTCCTTAGTTGTTGCATCTTCATAGCGAAAATGAACATCACTGATGACAAGCTGGAATAGAAAAACAACAAATTGTGTGGTTTTATTTAATTTTAGGAGAGATTGTAAGTACAGGTATTAAACTTATGAAATCTTAAAGAGTGAATTTCAGTCTTAAGAATGTACAGTGTATAATCAAAGGCTGCTGCGAGCCAACCTGTGAATACGAAATTCTTACGGTAATGCAATATTGTGGGTTTTTTTGGAAATTAAATGTAAATGTACAACTTTTGACGAAAGCAAAAAAAAAACCAGTAATTTTCAGTTCAAAATCAAAGGCTCCTAAGAGCCAACCCGTGAATAAGAAATGCTAACGCGTAACGCAATATTGCGGCAAGCTTATGTTATCACACTGACACGGTTTAATATTTTTTTAAATCAAATGTAAGGATTTTTGACAAAGGCAAAAGGAAAAAAAAGGAACATCACTTTCATAACGTTCAGTCTGAAGAAGAAAGAAAAAAAAAGGACGACAGGAGCGACACTCGAACCTGGGACCTAATTTCGGCCAACAGTCCACGTTTTAAACCATTCAGCAACCGTGATCACTGGCTTGGAACAGAATAAATTTAATTACTTAAAGGTAGATACGCATCAAAACACGTGTCTCAGCTGAAAAATCCTTTTAGATCGATTTTATCGTTGCATTAAAGACTCCAAATGTGAAACGTCTTTAAGCTTATTGTTATTTCGTTTACAACAATTTAGTTATTGTTATCGCTGGATTCACGTTATTCTTGGTACAAAACGCATTCGTAACAAACATTGCATCCCAAAGTTTACAGCTGGTGGAAGGAGTAAGTGAGTGAATGACTATGAAATTCATGCTGTTGGCAGTCTGATGTTCAAAACACTCTGACTCTCAATTTAAAGTCATCCTTCCTTAAAACCTCCATAACTCATGAATTAACAATGAGCTTTAACATGACGCAGTAGTCTAGTGAGACTTAAACCTGATGGTTGGTAGGTCAAGACTGGTTGTTTCCCTAGACAAGAAACAGTTTTTCTATGCTCCATGTTGTCTCTCTCTCCACCCAGATGTATTTAACAGGGTACCGGCAACAAAATGCTGGGAGGTAACTTTGCAATGGACTAGTATCCCATCCAGGGGGAGTAGTAATACTCTCAGTAGCTTCATGCTACAGAAACTGGATCAAGCTCCAGAAACTGGATCAAGCTCCAGCAGTTGTAAGCCCTTTTGCTTGTGAATTAAAGACTTACCTTTAGCTACCTTTAACATGACGAGCTTAAATGAGCCTAACATTACAAGCTTAAAAGACAAGTATCATTATTTTTACCTGCAGATTTTCAACAATTGTTGTAGAGAAAGATGAATATAAGGATGGCCACCACGACCCGGACCAAAAACCACCAGCATTTTCATTTCTAGCTGCCTGTTAAAATGAAATTAAGCCACAGCAAACTTGGTTAAACTTGTGCATAAAGAAAAATACATTCAGACAAGCAATTGACAGAGTCGACAAGTATAAAAATTTGATTATGATCAAGTACTGTATTTAAACTATATATTGGTTAGATGTCTATCAGTATCTCACCAGCCACTGAGCCTCCAAAGCATCCAGACGCTTCTTTTTCCCCGCCCTTTCGCGATCTTTTTCTTCTTCTTCATTGTACTGAAAGTCAGAGTTAATATACGGGGCTGTATAAGGAAGATGTTATGGCAGGAAAAATACATTAACATGCACATGTATACAACAAGAAAGCAAGCTTGTTGGAAAATACAAGTAGATCTACATATGTAAACACTTCCCATTTGACTCTATACATGTATAAGACTCAGCTTAAAGTAATTCTCCATCAGTGGAATAATGAGTAAGCCAGTTCAATGTTTAATTGCACTTGAGCCACATTGCAGCTCATTGTTTCTAAACAAGTATGTGGATTTTGGAGGGAATTCAGATGAAAAGGGTATGAAATTAGTTTGGGGATGCAGAAAAGGAGAAAGCAGGAATTACTGGTGGTTTGATGCCCAACAAAGCAGAAAGTGGGACTCAGAATAAATAATTTACAACAATTTTTCACGATGAAAAAAAGGGGAGATTCCTAATATAAAGAAGGGGATGAAACTGGAAGCAGGGTATCAAATAGTATGAGGGGGGCTCCAGAAAATAGGAAATGTCAACAAATAATGAGGCCCTGTTGGGGGGACGGGGGATGGGTACCATGTCCACCGTCTGACTTTCACAAGCAGCTATGATGCAATTTCCAGACATTCTTTTGTCACCCATCAGAATTTTGCAAAGTGACATCATTTTAATTGAATACATGTACCTTATAACAGCTCTTTGCCAATCTTTAATGGCAAAAACTATTGTTACTATTGGGATATTTGAATTGACTGTCAACACCAACTGAACAAGTTATAGTTACATGTAAACTAAGTTTTTTACCACAATTGCCGCTAAACTCGCAATCTGATTGGTCGACGTGAGTGGTAAATGAGAGTCCAGACAACGGTGCTGACGCTAACATCACGCGCACTTAAAAACAACCAATCAGATTGCGAGAAAGTTATAGACAACGCTTGCTCTTTCTTTGCTGTCACGTTTTGTAACAAGACTTCGATTTTTCCTTGTATTTTTTTCTAAACATTGTTGTAAAAAACAAATTTACACCAGTTTTCCGTGGTGTGGACTCTTATTTACCACGATTTACGTCATCACATGGTCAAAATTTGTTGCTGACTCACTCGGCTGCGCCTCGTGAGTCCACAACATTTTGACCATGTGATGACGTAAATCGTAGTAAACAAGAGTCCACACCATGGAAAACCGGTGTAAATTTGTTAATTAGCCTCTATCTTCAACGCTTTCCATTGTTTAAGATCCTGTCTTGATCTGACAATCAAAACTCTAAAATTGACCCAAATTGTACTTGATGACCTTGATGAAGTCGATGAAATTGATCACGACTGAGCCCACACTGAGAAGAAACTAAACTGAGCGTGTGGGCACGCGAACATGATACACAAAGTCAGTTATGCAACTGAATCAAAGTCAATAATTAACGGCATTAACCTACAACTCGCCGTGTTGGGTCTTTATTATGACTATTAATTTACGGCTAACAGGGCCTCAATAATAAAAACAGCTAAAAATAGGAAATAGAGTGAACATTGCATGCAGAAGGGCCTTACTATTGTACATGTACATTTATGTACTAGTACACTGAACTACTTTTAATGGATTAAGAGAAATGTGATTTGAAATAGTGATGTAGTTTAAATTCAGTCAATTATAGTAACTGGGTCTTTAAATTTCATCACTCTGATAACAGTGACTTTAGACACTGATGGGGTTTAATGCCCTCTAAAAGGAAAGGCATCTGTCTATCTACACATTGCCAGACTTGTATGTTTAAGACGGGAGTCTCAACTGGGGTCATGTAGCAATAGAAATAAAACAATTGAACGAGTTGACAATGAAAACTATTGTTTGTTTTAACCAATCTTGACAGATCTTCCGAGCAGCTGCTACTACAACCGTACTCCTCAACTGACTTTAGGTCAAAAATAACAATATTATAATAGGAAAGGTACAAATTAAAGCAAGTATTGGTACATAATATGATGCACTCGGTTCACTTGCTGTGAACATAATAATAAATGTGAATGTGATTGAAGACTTTAACTTCAGACCACCAATTTGGCCATGATCATGAGTGCCAAATACCTTTGCATGAATAAAGAAAGCTGCAATTAACTTGCTATTCAGTTGTGTATTTCCAACAAATTAAGCAAATGAAACCAGATCATATACATTTTGTAAATCAAACCTTGTGTACAGCTATATGTGGTAAACAGGTCACATCATCAAAATAGTGCACAGGTAACCCAACAAAGATCAAACACTATTGTGTAGTTCCAGCAAAAATCCATACCCACCCCATGGAAGGTCATTGGAAATTCCTATGGGGAGGGGGGTCTTAACAGCCAACATTTTAGAAGCAAAGTATTAAGCTAAACTGGAATTTCCTGGGGGGACGGGGGGTGCTAAACAAAAAACCTTCCATGGGGGGAGTATGGATATTTTCTGGAACTGCACATTGTTCATTGCTACAGTGTATTGTCACATGCATGTATTTTAGATTAAAAATCCTTTCCTCAAAAGCCCTATTCAAGGTTCTAAAAAAATTACAACTATACAAAGTCATGCATTGCATTGTACAGTCATGTACCTGTGAATGTTGAAGAGGCCCAGCAACGAGATAAAGCTTGTTAATGTGGACAATCCATGGCTCAGATTTTGGCCGGCGCAAGGGGATCGAGAGCTGCAGATGGCCAATAAAACCTGATTTCACCTCTAATGGCAGCTCAAGACCTTTCAGAGCTGTTTTCTTTAGTGGCAGGTTATGGAGATCAACAGTACCTATTACATACAAGGAGAAACAAAACAAATTCATGAGTATGTACAACTGAATTATTAAAGTTCTAAATATAACATTAATAATAAATCATTATTATATTGCTGAATGGCCCACAGCTTCTCCGAAAGTGCAGCCTGTAAAAATACATGATTGTATACTACAGTCGAACCCCTTTTAAGCAGCCAGTTATCAAAGTCCCAAAGTTATTGTCAGTTCAGCTAGAACAGACTGTAAAAAAAACTAATATTAAGCGACCGCAGCCACTTTCTGGAGGTCCTGATGCAGTTTTTCCTATTGCTTTTACCCCTATTTCGTGGCCACCAAAAATTTAATACACATAGTCTGGCCTTGTTTTGAACAACCTGATGACAGATGAGAGTCTTAATTAAACTGAATTAAATTGTTAGAAATAAAGTCTAAATTTAACTTTTTTTTAACAAGTGAAAAGAACATTTTACTGTAGAAAAAAATTTAATACGAATATCACCTATTTTCTCTTTAACATCATCTGTGTGCCACCATTTTGAAGTTTTATACAACAAAGTTAATTAGGAAATTCAACTACACCCTGTTGTTCATGCATTATTATATTTATACCAACAAGCCACACTGCAACTTTCTGTTAATGAACCACTTTATTAACAAAATAACTATTAAATACAAGTTGGAAGATCTCTACTCTGAACGCTAGTACTACAGTGTATTTGAAGCTCCTCGTCTTAATTTGATCAAGCAACCTTCTTGTATCATTATATTATTGTATTTATATAACATATATGTACGAATAATTTGTTGTAGATATGTTTTTAATGTTGCAGATATGTTTCTGATGTATATGTAGGTAATTTGTGAGTGTTAATAAAGATGTCATACGTCCAAACAAAAATAAATAAAAAAAAAATAAAATAAAAAAATAAAACAAACATACACTGTACATGTAACTAAGTATTCTTTCCTGGATTCATGACTGCTAATGACTACAAACTATTTAACATTTATTTCTTCAGTTCCCTCCATGTTTTTTTAACATACATTGTTTAGTGCTGATAGATGAATTCCGCTAACGTATTGTTGCACCCAATTCAAACCTTCTGGAAATAGGATCCTTTGTTCACAGTATTTCCATATAATTTCCATGTCAATGCTACATTGATAAAAATTAGAAATATGATGAACAAAGAGTTCTAGTCCCAAATAGTTTGAATTGGGTACAACAATGTGTTAGCCGAATTTGTCTATTGGTTCAGTTTTGGATCACAGACAGGGCTGTTGCTAATGTTTTAAATAGGCAGGAAAAAAGTTTAGCATAGGAAAGTTTTTATATTAAAGTATCCAGGCCATGGAAAGAAAATAATTTCTATTACCACTGTATAATGACTGTGTTTCTAAGGTTATTAAAACAGGAATCTTTTATTATTCATAGACCATAGCCAAAATGATACATGGTAAATAAAATTAATAATGTTGGCAAATGGCCACTTCATGTATACTGCATGTTTATTTAATTAAATATTTTTTCCCATAAATTCTGCTTTGACCCTTTTTAACAAGCTAAAATAATGACTGGAACCTCAAATAGAAAAAATTGAATATGTATGTAATATCCAAATCATACAAATGTACAAAGAATGTCGCCAAATATTTCTGGAAAACCAACAAAATAATTAAGTTAAAGTTAAATTTTTCTACTTATTAAAGCTTACTACAAAATAAAGCTTAAATAATTCATTGACTGAGCTAAATGATTTTGCTCCAAGATTCCCTTCATTACACGTTTATAAAAATAACAAAATATAGAGGGACATTCCTTTAATATAAGCTTAAGTTAAGCTTAACTTATATGTACTTATGCGATATTCTACTTCCTCTAGCATTAACAAAACCGAAAGTTAAAAATAAACAGTCCGATCACGGTGAGAGCATCACATAGGGTAATACAAGAATTCTCTAATCTAAAATGAATCTGCAAAGGTTTAAGCGAAAACCCTTATCGGTTGCACTTTATAAATTTGCAGTAATAAGCTTACATGTTGTGTATTATTTCACACATCGACAACTTGTTTAAAGCACAGTTACTCGGACTCCTCAGTAACGCAAGCATAAGTAACACGTACATGTAGAAGTTATTATTAAATCGGCAATAAACGTAACATTCGTATACGATTGTTATTTAATCTGACTTACCATATCCGATAGAAAGTTGGTCCGTATTGAGGTTTTCAACGTATTCCCCGACATACGTCCTCAAAACCCATGCAGCTAAACTTTCCAACATGACTTTACAAGTCCCTCAATGAATATTTAAACCGTTGCGATAATCGTCGAAACAAACGTTGCACAACAACACTGTTACTTCTCATTTGTGAGGTTTACAACGTCACGTTGTAGACATAGGGTTTTGTAGAATTTTAAGGAAATGCAGTCCTTCAAAAAGGACATTAAAATCGCGAGGTTTTTTTCAAAATATTACTTCATCTTTTCTACTTTGGATGATTCAATCCTACTATCACAACTATCGCGGGCTCAGAAGAGCGGCGGGCAAAGGATTATGGGTAGGCATTCAAGATGGCGGAGAAATTTGGCTTGCGCGGTCTTGTAAGGAAATATTATTATTGTCGCAATCAAAGATGAAGAATTTCCAAGATAAATCAGAGTAAAAATGCAGTTTGTAGCTAGACGACCTCACAAGCCAAAACGCATTGATTTCTTATACAACGACGAGAGAAAAGAAGAATCAAATGATTTCAGTCATTTCCGATCATGTGTCAATCTACGCGAAATTATGTGAATGTGTTCGCTGATAAAGTAATATTGTCGTTGTGGTGGCTTAGGCGTTTAAACGCTGCTCGATATCTACTACGCTGAACAAAGATAAAGGGAAGGCAAGACTTAGATTAGGTAATTATGAATTTGATTTTAAAATCCCAGAAAATGTGATAGAATTGACATAGGCTTACATAAGCTTAAAACTTAACCTAAATATACATGTATACAGGATCTAGAGTTAACATTTTAAAAGCCAAGCTTTCCTCTAAACGAGAAAGTGAAAAAAGATGCCGTTTTGCAAAACATTCAAAAATTACCATTTTGTTGTGTTTTTACGATTTATCTCACTTCCTGTCTCCAGTCCTCCGGAAGTCCCAGCCGGCCAGCTGCCGGTGCCGGTAATCTTGCTACAGTTGTACTTCAGACTTTGCTCTTGTGACAAACATGTTGCTTGTTTATTTTGTGTACGCTTTGGTGATCTTTCAAGCTGTTCTTTTCCTCCTCTATTTCACGGGGAAAGGCTACATTATCTCATTGATTGTCGAGGTAGCACAACTTTCTTTGCGGCTGCTGTTCCATATTTTCCACTCGGCTTTCAAATGGATTGTGCCCTCAAGAAAGAGCCTTCAAGGCGAGCTGGCCTTGGTGACTGGAGCAGCGAGCGGAATCGGTCGACTGATTGCCCTTCGTTTGGTGAAAAAAGGTTAGTATTGTTGGTGTTGTTTTAATTATAAGGTGATGTTTACTCAGTGTGTAAAATGCAAGCTTACATGTTGTGGTTCCGTGGCTTATAAATGATACATGTAAGGTTAAGTTCAATTTTAATTACGCAATACACCGCTATGGTTATACCTTTACCTTTTACAACTTACAGTACATTGTAGTATAACTTAGGTTAACGTCGACTGTTTCTACGTGAAATAACTTTGCCTGAGCAAGTAGATGAAATACAATGTAAAAATAATGATCTTAACTTAGATTTATTTCATCTCAACAAGTTTCGAAAACAGGAAGTTAATAGCAGGTGTTAAAGCTCAGCTGCTTTTTATGAATTTTAATTAATCTTCTTTTCGCACTTAAAAATGGCTTTTTGAGGTTTGTGGGTTACTGCTTGCCAAGTGTTCTTTTTTACTCTTAAGGCCCATTTACACCTGTAGGCGATTTTTTTTGTTGCACTTGTCGATGCAATTTTTGTCGCTAACAAGTTGCATCTTGGCGACATTATTGTGCAGTTCCAGAAAATATCCATACTCCCCCCACAGAAGGTTTTTTTGTTTAGCACCCCTGTCCCCCCAGGAAATTCCAGTTTAGCTTCATACTTTGCTTCTAAAATGTTGGCTTTTAAGACCCCCCTCCCCCTAGGAATTTCCAATGACCTTCCATGGGGTGGGTACTGATTTTTCCTGGAACTACACATTTGCAAAATCACAGCATATCAAAGCTAATGTCACACCGGAATCACACAGTTGCATTGGAGAGCACAACGAAAATCGCATCAAAAATCGCATGCGTAAACGAGCCTTTAATGTACTGTACACAAGATTTCAAAACAATAAAAGTGCTTTATAAAATTTGGATGACTGAAGGCTAAAAGTACAATCCAATTACGATGGTACACAATACGTTTGGCGGGATGCAGGATCTGGCCTATTTTGATGATGGGATTCGGGATGCGAGTTCAAAACAGTAGCAGGAAGCGGGATTTTAACTACGAGCGGGAGCGAGATTTCGCATTTTTGAGGGGTTGGGATGCGGGAATCGTGGGATACCGGATTACGATCTGAACGTGATCTCATGGATTGACTGAATTGGCCAGCATGCTAAGGTCTACAAATGGATCCTTTGTGTATAGCTGTATCGACTTTCAGGTAATTTAAATGGAAAATGATGGCGGGATGACAGGATGACTAGGGAAAAATGGACGGGAAGGCGGGAACTGAGAACCCTATTGTGGACCCTCAATTACTACATGTAATTTGATAATGCTTAAACCACTATGAACTGACAATTTGTTAATGTAAAGATTGCTTGAAATTTAATCTTGTTGGTTTTCAGAATTAATTAATGTTTTAAATATTGTGAAACTTTTGTGGCAAAATTGGTTAAAATTGAATTGGGAACAACAGATCTTCAAGAGGTTATGAGTTCTACATGTATTCTTGCTGGACTCAATTTTTTTTTTCTTTTATTCCCATTATTTTCTTATCCCTTCCAGGACTTCCAATCCAGAAGGATTTGTAGAGGGGTTTTCCCCCTTCTCAGCGCTGATAAAATATTGTGTAGTTCCAGAAAAAATCCACGCCCACCCGATGGAAGGTCATTGGAAATTCCTAGGGGGAGGGGGGTCTTAAAAGCCAACATTTTAGAAGCAAAGTATGAAGCTAAATTGGAATTTCCTGGGGGAATGGGGGTGCTAAACAAAAAACCGTTCGTGGGGTGAGTATGGATATTTTCTGGAACTGCACATTACATATTTTCACATTTCATCTTACTTCATACAAGTGCTAACCAGCTCTCGCACATTCAGACAAACACAGCAGTGCCAGGGTTAAAACAACCACCATTGGCCATGGGTAATAAAAGTGCACTTGTACGTATGTATTAACAGGGTTTCGGATTCACAAGGTATTTTCAGGGCCATAATCATTAGCCAACAGCCAACAATCTCTTTTGGCTGACAACTGCAGTAAAGACAACTGGCTACCCATAGTTGCAAAATGGTTAAAAAAACAACAGGCATGGAAGTTTTGCCTTATTTTATGACCAGCTACTTTCTTAGTGGAGCCATCTTCTTTGTTGCTTAATGACAGCCTTTGACAGTATTTAACATTATAGCATTTTTGTATATTTTTTTGTCTCACATACAGTGTACCTTCTATAATTTCTTTTTTTTCTCACTTTAGTAGCTAGTAAAAACAATACCATTCCAAACTTGAATTATCACACCCCAGGGCTGTGCTCTTAAAAGAATCACAGGGAGCCCAAACAGGGAGCCCAATGGCTTCTAACTATGAAATCTAGGGTGTCCTGTGCTTAAGCTATGCAAAAAGTAAGTTTTTTAGTCACCCATAGACAAATGTTAGCAGTCTGAGGACCCCAGGCACTGCTGGAGCACAGCCCTGAACAAGATCACTTGTTTTCAACAGGTTGTAAACTTGTGATATGGGATATAAATTCAGATGGACTTGATGCTGTTGCAAAGGAAATTGAATCTGCTGGTGGTATGGTACATGCTTACAAATGTAACCTGCGAGATAGGAATGAAATTCATGAGATGGCGAAGAGAGTGACAGAGGATGTTGGTGAAGTTTCCCTTCTTGTAAACAATGCTGGTATCATTCAAGGAAGGAAACTTATGGATTGCACTGACGAAGACATTTTGGCCACCTTTGATGTCAACTCCCTTGCACATTTCTGGGTATGTCCTACAGTACATGTACAGGTAGATGCATGTATAAAGGTTGTCAAATTGAAATGAAGACATTCTTTTGTCTAGGCTGTTACTGCAGTAACCCTAAAACAGTCAGATCACAGATATAAATTATTTTTACAGCCATGCTCCGTCACGCATGACCAGTATTTTTGAAAATTTGAATGAAGTTTTCAAGTTTGTGCATCAGTTTTGTAAATTTGTTCCAAGATTCAGAATTCCCATGACAATTTTACCGCATTTTCATAAACAGAGCAACAAAATATCATTTTCAGGGTTTTCAATATGAATTTGTGTAGGCGGCCAAAGTTGAGGAGTAGGAGGAGAAGGCATCAATCACACGAAGGCGCAATTGACAAGTGCCGAAGGCGTGAGCTTCTAGAGGGGGGGGGGGGGGCTTGGAGCATGCCCCCTGAAAAAATTTTGAAATTTGGGCCTCTTAGAATGCATTTCCTGCATTCTGGAGCAAGAATTATGGTATTTGAACAGAACACAGACATCATTAATTTTTGGCTTTATTATTCAGCGAGAGTACATGAATATTCTAAATTTCTTTTTTATTTTCTTCTTGCCAATAGTGATAAATCACTGATTGTTTCAGTATCTGTTTTAATTCACTTGTGGCGAATGTTTCTCATGTTTGCAAAATTTGGGGTAATTTCCTAAGTAGACGGCGAGTTCACGTGAAATAGCCGGCGAAACTCGCCTGCTGCTGGCTCTTATTGAAAACCCTGATTTTATTTGAAATGTTACATATCCAAACAATATTAGGTTTTTATGTCTGTGGCGAAGTTATTTTTTATCAACTCATGACTTTCAAAGTGTTTTCTAGAAAGATCTTCAAGGTTTCATTCAAATCTAGGACGTTACAAAGAAATATTCAAATATTCATTTCAGCCTTGTGGATTACTGGTCATGCATGACGGCATGGCTGTAAATGTTACAACATACATGACTGTACATGACTGTACATGTTGGAGCTAAAGATAGAAAAGGAGCAAGAATGTCCTACAAAAGTGACATACATTTAACTATTATAGCACGAAAACGCGCATGATATCACCTAATTCATAGCCGACGAGGCCTCTAAAATTAAGCGATATCAGGCAAGCTTGAGCGCAATAATAGTTTTATAATTCAACACATTGATAACAAAGCACAATATGAAGAAAAAATATCGAGGCCGGTCCGGCATTTTTGCATTCTCTTATCAAAATGCGAAATTTACCGCCATCGTTGGATATACGTCATGTAGACATAGCATATATTGATAATTTTTTGACCATATTTGAGCAGTGTATCAATGTGTTGAATTATAAGTAGTAATATACGTGTAAGATCCAGGGTGAGAAGGTTGAAATGACCTTTTGATAACTTTCTCTAAAATCTTTGGTTTACATGTACTTCCTGAACAAGCACCCCAAACACTGTTGTCCACAAAAAAATCTCTATATACATGTATTTGTTAATAGGAAATGTTTTTGCATGAGACACCCTACTACAAGATAGCTTTTTAGGATAAACTTTCAATTATTTTTATGAGTATAATTGGTGTTCAAGTGGCTTTAAATTCTTTTAATGTGTTGTTCCAGAAAAATAATATCCTGGCCTACAAATGTACCTCCCCCACCCCTCTAGAAATTCCAGTTTGACTTTGACTTGGCTTTTGAGACACAATTCTCCCTCAGAATTTCCTGTGACAGCCTGCTTGCATGGCTGGAGTATGTACTTGTATAGATATTTCCTGAAACCACACAAAATGTTAGGGAAAGGTCCATACAAAGTCATTTCTAAAAGAAAATCTTACTCAAAGCTCTTCAAATTATAGTTCATTTAATTTGCTACTGAAGGAGTCATAAAATGGCTGATACAGTGGCCAAGGAAGATAAACAGTTTTTGAGACTATTTTTGACTGACTCTTTTTCCTCCATAAAGACCATCAGAGCATTTCTCCCAAACATGGTTCAACGCAAACATGGCCACATAGTGAGCATAGCCTCCATTGCCGGTCTAACTGGTCTGGCTGGTGCCGTTAGCTACTGCTCGTCAAAGTTTGCTGCTGTTGGACTCATGGAGGCATTGCGCCATGAATTGTCAAGCACAAGAGTAACTGGTGTTCAGCTCACTACAGTTTGTCCTTCACTTATAAGAACTGGAATGTTTGATGGGGTCAAGTTTAGGTTGGTGATAAGTTTCCCACAAGTTTGCAGGAATTAATTTGGATTGTAGGATTTCAGTTTAATATAGAATCACAAGTTATCTCAATAAACAGTACCACAGGAAAGAACTGCTCAGTAGCTTTCATTTGAATGGTCACACTTTAGGATTTCATTCACAGACTCAAAAGATAGAACCACCTTGTACAGCTTAATAAATAGTGCCATAGGAAAGTACTGCTCAGTAGCTTTCATTTGAATGGTCACACTTTAGAATTTCATTCACAGACTCAAAAGTTAGAACCACCTTGTACAGCTTAATAAACAGTACCATAGGAAAGTACTGCTCAGTAGCTTTCATTTGAATTGTCACACTTTAGGATTTCATCCACAGACTCAAAAGTTAGAACCACCTTGTACAGCTTAATAAACAGTACCATAGGAAAGTACTGCTCAGTAGCTTTCATTTGAATGGTCACACTTTAGGATTTCAACCACAGACCCAAAAGTAAGAACGACTTTGTACAGAATAATAAACAGCACCACAGTAAAATACTGCTCAGTAGCTTTCGTTTGAATGGCACACTGCAAGATTTTATCCACAGACTCAAAAGTAAGAACCACTTTGTACAGCGTAATAAACAGCACCACAGTAAAGTACTGCTCAGTGGCTTTTATTTGAATGGCATACTGCAAGATTTCATCCACAGGCTCAAATGTTAGAACCACCTTGTTCATCATAATAAACAGTACCACAGTAAATTACTGCTCAATAGCTTTCATTTAAATGGCACACTGTAAGATTTCATCCACAGACTCAAAAGTTAGAACCACGTTGGACAGCATAAGACATAATAAACAGCACCACAGTACAGTACTGTTCAATAGCTTTCATTTGAATGATCACACTTTCGGATTTCATCAAATCAGATTTTACAAGTTAGTCAAACAGCACCACAGGAAAGTGCTAGTAGAGATTTTATTTGAATGATCACTGTTTAGGATAACGACTTCAGGATTTGACCCTCAAGGGAATGAAAGGGTTTTGGTTGATATACCCAAATCACTTGACCAGCAGTTATTACTGATCTCCCAGCCTGATTAGATCGCTAGGGTGATTCAGTGGGATTCTGTGTACTGAATTTTACAGAAATGTCCATAATACAATCGTGTACTGCAAATCTGCACAGGAGCAAGCAGGGAAGAAGGATAGTTGTCCTTCGTGGGACAATCAGGATAGATGATAACAACAATAACGACGGCGACAGTGACGGCGACGGAGACATGCGACGACAGCCAGGTGATGATGATAACAACAACTATGACAGTGAACAGGCCTTGGATGTCTTTTAAATCCTTTGGATTTTTTTCCTTTCCAGGTTTCCTCGTTTGCTAGGATTCAGTGTCCTATCTCCAGAGTATGCAGCA
The DNA here is from genome assembly GCA_022457155.1 of Cladopsammia gracilis. Lineage (NCBI taxonomy): Eukaryota > Metazoa > Cnidaria > Anthozoa > Scleractinia > Dendrophylliidae > Cladopsammia > Cladopsammia gracilis. Next base: position 875,787 of record JAJGOT010000187.1, on the reverse strand, counting down.
GCGAAGGTTGTGGATGCTATAGAAAAAAACCAGACTGTTCTTATAATGCCTAGAGGAGGATATTTTTCGGCAGCCTTACAACAGTATGTTTTGCAATTTAATACATGTTCATACATTGTACAATACAGTTGTAAAACGACTTCAACTATTTAAAAAGTATGCCATGGGCATCAGATAACCCAAATACTGTACATGTTCCTTGCTGGCTTTGTTGTTAAGCCATTTCTGTTTTTGTTTCTGTATTAAAGGTACTGTCTTACAAAATGCTTTCTTTGTTTTCTTTGTAGCATTCTGCCAGTAAAAGCCACAGAGCTGCTTTTGAATTTCCTTGGAGCAGATGTAGCAATGAACTCTTTCATTGGACGACAAGGAAACGCACCAAAAATGTGACGTGCACCAGGACTCAGCCAAGCATTCAGAATGCATAATAATTAGAATAGTAAAGAAATAAAATTATACCTGTATCGATTCATGAACTATAAAATAAATATTTTAATGATAAATTGAAAATTCTAGTTTATTTTGGCCGTTACCCATTCTGCAGAAAATTATTTATGTCACAGTGACATGTCTTACATTAAAATGAGGACCACTAGACACATTTGGCGTTATAAGGTGGCACTGCTCAACGATTGGCGCAACAAACGACTTCCGTTGTTTGTTTAAAGCCTGACTTCTCCTGCCCCTTGGGGGAGGGGTACTCAACAAAGTTTCGTACGGGGTTTTCCTTACTACTTTCTATACTTCGACTCGTGATATACCTGTTGCCTCGAAAAGGTACCCCTTTCGTACGGAGCTTCCGCGTATAGCCCCTTATTGGCAGTACCCCCCCCCCCCCCCCCCTCCCTTGGGTTCTTCTGGCACAACGAGCTGAAACCTAAGGTCAGCAAAACTGTATTGTGGGAAGTAAAACAACAAAGTATAACCATAGACTGCCGCAGAAGGAAAACATAAGAAAGCTCAATTTAACACTCGTCGGGAAAAACATGACATTTCAAAGCTAACGCGTAGAGTGGTTTCACATAACCCGTGAAATTGACATTACACAAATAAACGCTATTAGACACTAAATCCATTGTTTTTTTTTGTTTACTTTTGACTATTAGACAATGACTTAGTCACCGAGTGATCCATCAATTTCACTGCATGCTAATTTAAAAGACAACTTAAATCTTCCGATTTTTTTAGAACAACTTTATGTCATATGACAATCGTTTTTTCCATTTTCCATTTTTTTTTCCATTTTATTTATTTTGCCATTAACCACGTTAAAAAAATATATATGTATATATAATAATAATAATAATAATAATAATAATAATAATAATAATAATAATAACAAATTAGTGTCTAATTAACAAATTAGTGTCTAATTTGACCTGAAAACAATAGTATTATTTCCCAGCTAGAAAAATTCCTGTATATATGATATCATAAAGTTCCTGTCTTTCCGGGAAAGACAGGAAAATTTTAATAAAATATCTTTAAAATGTTGCAAAATTATTTTATGGTTCAATTCATATGAAGCAGTAGTGGGTAAGCCTCTATCGTATTTCATCATACATGTAAACTTCCTCTTTTTCCGAGAACGTTCATGTAAATTGAGACGAACTCTGTATCGGATTAACAAACACTCTTTACATTACTTACATTTTAATGGTTCAACAGTACTGAAACAAGTGAGGCAGATAAATAGATAAATACAAAATCACAAGTACTGAAGGAGAAAACCCTGACAGGAACTACTTCCTACAGCTACTTTCCCGTTTTTCTTCGAAAAAGTTAATTGAGATCAAGCATATTAATTTCCTCTGTATTTTCCTTCTGATTTATTACAGCTGTAATGAGTGTTATAGCCCTTAAACACGTTGTTGTGACCTATTCATTGCTGAAGTTCCATTAAAATGTGTGCTCCAATTAAAAGCCAGTTTATCAAACCGCTTCTTTCAATGACAAAGTGACAGTTACTTCCTCTTTGGGATCACTTAAACACGAGATCTACAGTCATTGCGGAATCACCCAACACTGCGGAGGAAAGTCAAGAAGGTACGATTGTATGTTTTTATTTTAATTTGAAACCATTTGTTGCAGACTGATTTCTCTGTCTTAGTAGGCCATCAATCTTATTTCTATTTCTGTTGTTTTATTACCAGTACACTGCATTGCCAGTTTCGTCTTCATTTGGATTTACAAAGGCGTAAGTGCTGTATTTCTTTTATATTTTGGCCATAAATGTTTCCACAAGAATTGCTATAGTTAAAAGGGGGATGTAATTCTGACATCCCTTCTACAAGCCATCCAGTGCAGATCGAGTAACTAAGTATTTTTATGTATATAAAAGGCTTCATATATATATTTATAAAATGCTCAAGGAAATGCGCGCGCTATGATTGGTTAAACCCGCGAGTTCATTATAACTCGATAAAGCACGCGCGTGACGTAAGGCTCATAATAACCGTTTTTATTTTATAGAAGAAATAAAAAAACTTGTTCCTCGTGCATTGTTGAGTTATAGAGGTTTTGCACGGCAGCCATGTTGCATGGCAGGAACAATGAAAATGTTTTGCATTAGAAAGAACATTCTTTCCCTGAGGGAAAAGAATCTATTGTTCCTGCCATGCAACATGGCTGCCGTGCAAAACCTCTATATAAGCACTTGGGAATTGTTAAGAACACTCGAGATGTGCGAGAAGCACTCGCCTTTGGCTCGTGCTTCTCAGCACTTCTCTCGTGTTCTTAAAAATTTCCGCGTGCTTATATAACTCAATAATGCACTCGGTGCGTTTTTTATTTCTTTAATGGATTTACCAATTCTTCTGTGTTGCAAGACTTTCATGAACCTTAACCTTCATGTACATATAAACCACAATCCGCTTGATTGGATCTTTAAATTTTCGAGATTTTCGGGTCATCCGAGTGACACTTGTGACTCATATCAAGGCCGGCTTGAATTTAGCAAAACTTTGAAGATCAATTTCACAAGAGCTCGAAGGCGAAGGGGATCGGGAAGGGGGAGACTTCAGGCGCGCGCGAACGCGAAGGGCGCGCGAGAAAGGAGGCGCCTGAATTCTCCCCCTTCCCCTTCGAGCGCCTGCCACGCAGGCTACAAGAGCTAGTAACAGAGCGACATTTATGGCCATTTATCCTTGGATAAGCCTGCGTAGCTGGCGCTAGAAAGGGGAGGCGAAGGGAGGATTTTGGGCGCGCGCAAAGCGCGAGGAGTACACGAAGGGTAGCGAAAGGGAAGGAAGCGCCTGCAGCAACGCTATTGTTGTCCTCGTTGTTTACGTTCATCAGGCGAGCGGGAAAATAGTGATTGGTCAGCACTAAGTATGTGTACATGTCTTTCAAGGATTTGATACCCTGTCTGTTGGACACAATTATTTATATGTCATTCAAAGGTACTTGAGCAGAAAAACGTTGAACTGTCGTATGGCGGCTTTGCCAAGTAGGTTTGAGTCTAACAACTATAGAACGAAATATTTTGCGCGATATGTCCAAACCCTTATCGAGAAAGGAAACTTTTGGCATTGTTTCATCTGTGGTTATCGTTTCTCTTCATGATTCCAATAAATCAAATACCGCGTGTGCATTTGATGTTGCTGAAAGATAATAAAGATACGTTAATTGTTGTCTCAATTCATATCGGCGTAACGCTTTTAACCACGGGCGATAGGAAAAGTGCATTTCGACTAAATAAAGTTTAATTTATCTGAAATAAACTTAAATTAGTCACATTTCAGTAGTCCTTTGTCTTTTCTGGTCATTTCTACTCATATTTTTTGTGGACAAAGGTTGCAGAACGCTGCGTTCGATTCATAAATAGCACTAGCATTCGTTAAGTGGGTTTTTTCGAATCCCAGGCGCGGGCGCTAAGCAAATGGTGTTATCTCATGAACCCACGTACCCCCCCCCCCCCCCAACTGGGTAGAAAACAAATCCGAACAGTCATCTGTGCCCATTTCCATATATGGAAGCAAAAGGTGAACAGCCTCGGGGGACTATGTTGGAACTAAAGCCTGGTTTCCATATAATCGCAACGATCGCAGCGATCGTTACGATCGACAATCGCTGCGATTCTTGCGACCCTTGCGATCATATAGAAACCAACCGTTGCGATCGTTGCAATCGTTGCGATTGCGATCGCAGAGATAGAGAAATTTCTATCTCTGCGATCGCAATCGCAACGATAGCAACGGTTGGTTTCCATGTGATAGCAAGGGTCGCAAGAATCGCAGCGATCGTCGATCGATACATCGTAACGATCGCTGCGATCGTTGCGATCGTTGCGATTATATGGAAACCAGGCATAAACCTATTGTTTTGTGCCATTCTAGCTGTCGTCGCGGTCGTGGTTACTTTTAGTTCTTGCTTGTTTGTTTATTAGGGAATTTAAAAGTTCCATAATATAAATAAACAAACAAGAACTACACGGAAAAATAGGAAATGCCATTACTCTATGGAGAAGTTGGATAATTTGCTCTCATTTGTTGTATTGTAACTTGAGTGAAAATTGCAAAGTCCGTTGTCAAGCTTATTTACTTTTGAACAGTGATCTGGCGATTTTGACAGAGTCATTCTGCGTGGATGAAAGAGCCGAAAAGCAGCAAAGAAAACGAGACAACAGGGCTAGATGCAGAAGAAGCCCGGCGGATTTTTCATCATCATCATCATCATCAATCTTTATTTATACACGAAATCGTATCATATTTTTAATTCTGTCCCGGCTTTGAAAATAGGAAAGAAACATCTTCCGGTGACATTTTCGTCACAATCATCCCAGTGGAGAGAGTCGCAATTTTGTCACAGTTTTATTTCTAGCAGGGGGTTTGACATGGCTTTTTGCTCTTACCAGCTCAACACGAATTTCAAAAACAATTGCCATTGTCTTTTCGGCCCAGCGATTGGCCAATAGCCCATATCTCCTAGCAACGGTCGAACATTTTCCCACGCAGTTATTTTTAGTGATAACACCATTTGCTTAGCGCCCTCGCCTGGGATTCGAAAAACCGCTTGGTTACCAAGATCTAACGAATGCTAGCGCTATTTATGAATCGAACGCCGCGTTCTGCAGGATTGTCCACAAAATATATGAATAGAAACGACCAGAAAAGACTACTGAAATGTTAGTAATTTACGTTTATTTCAGATAAATTAAACTTCATTTAGTCGAAATGCACTTTTCCTGTAGCCTATGGTTTATTCACTAACGCTTCTGCTTAGAGACAAATGTGCATCCAGCCCAAGGGGGGGGGGGGGGTACTCTGCAAATTTTTTGGCGGGGGTGTGCCGCTGGGACTCTGAGACCCTTAACCTATTCTTGGTTTTCACTGTCACGCCATAAAATTTTAAAATGGTCTAAAATCGAAACGAATTAGTGAAGGAAGCCAATAATTTGTAATGTTATAAAAGAGTAACAAATAAACAACTTCGCGAAGTCTCAGATCTGTGCAATATTCCGTTGTTGAATTATTCGCCGAAGCATTCGACTCAAATTTACAGAGCTTTGTATGGAAACGCCATCCCGGAGGGACACCAATATATAATGTTTTAGAATCGAAACTATTTAGTGAAAGAAGCCAATAATTTGTAATGTTATAAAAGAGTAACAAATAAAAAACTTCGCTAAGTCTCAGATCTGTGCAGTATCCCGTTGTTGAATTATTCGCCGAAGCACTCGACTCAAATTTACAGAGCTTTGTATGGAAACGCCATCTTGGTGCCCCTCAGGGGCACCAAGATGGCCGCCGGAAATCAATAAAAACATCTGGACTTCACTTTCGCTCTGAAAGCGATTACTTTTCTCTCGTGAACTACTATTCATTCGCATAAACTGCATTCCTAATACTTTAACTGCCCAAAGTGCCAAAAATCACGAGGAGAGGCCCTTGTTTCATAGGAAAAAGCTTTGTCACGGACGCCATGTTGGTGTCACGTAGGGTGAAAAGTCAGAAATTCAAAATGCTGTATTTTCAAAACGAAAGACGCTACCGGGTTGGATACTTGTGAAAAGATTTATTTTTAAGTCATCTTCAACCTGGTGGACATATAAATTCAGAAGGCATTACAATTTATGATTTTCGAATTTGATGACGTCACGTGAAAACCAAGAATACTGGATCATTTTAGCTGCATTTTGCAACCCTATTCTAGACTAAACACTGAAAAACCCTACCCTATCCTAGATCTATTCCAGACTCGCTATTTTCCAGAAACTCGTTCACTATCAGAGTTCATAGGGGTCTGCCCGCCGTACCGATTTTTAAATGCCATTTGCCAGTAAACCTTGTTTAAACTAAATTTTTCGCGCAACTGACCAGTTTTAAGGAAAATGATACCCTATTCTTGACCAAAAATCTCTGATTACTATACCCTATTCCAGACTAAACTGCCTGAAAACCATACCCTTCACAGCGGCACATACCTATATAGCTCATATATGGCAGTACCCCCTCCCCCCGGGGGGGGGGGGGGGGAGGGGGCATCCAGGCAGTAAGACTGTGAGGCACGATATCGTGCTGTCTTCTGTATTCAATATTACAGGCAGACACATTCATTTCCTTTTTCAGTAAGTGGGCTTTTGTAGTAATTGTCAGGTATTGTCATTGTATAAATAACCATAACCACATGCAACATTTCAAATATTACCTTCAAGGTTGTTCGTTCTCGCAAGCTGACACAGACCGGCAATCCACCGGAAGCATGCATGAAGACACAATTCTCGGTAGGAAAAAAGATGGCGACTGGTACATTTACCCATAATTCTTAGCGCCACAAAACCTTAACAACGTTCATAAAAATGTAAAGAAAAGTTATCAAATCTTCAAACCTAGTCTACACATTGTCCGTAGTACTGGAACAAATATTGTAAAAATTTGGCTTTCTTTGTGCCTTATGTGCTGTGTTAGGTCCGCAAGGTATTGTGGTAAAATGAACAGCCGCCATCTTTTTTCCTACGGTGGATTGTAGACGGAAAATCGTCTACTAAGTGTTCCTTTCATACAGCTATTTTACCGCTTTCTTTTGCTTCAACTTAAGCCTTTTTCTGTTTTCAAATAAGACAGTTTTTCGTATTTCTGTCTCCAAGAAATACGAGATCTTTGTTTGGCACGATAACGGAATATTGTGACACACCAAACGATTCACAGGCGCTTGCCATTTGTTAGGTAGTGACAAGGGTTACTGAATATTGGCTAGTCAGTCGCTGACATATCTTAGTAAAAAAAAGAGTATAATTTTTACAAACAATTATACTTGTCCTCCTAGCTTTCTTAACCACGAGAGGTATTCGTGTGGCGGTTATTCAAATGTTTAACAGGGAAAAAAATGAAATTTAACTGTAAGCCGGGCCACAAAAGGCAAACAAGTACCCAACGATAAGAACATCAATTTGTCACTTTCTTTTCTGGATGTTTGAGATCACGGGAAGAGATAATAGGACTCCATTGTATCGATTTTTCCAATGAATTTTTTTTCCGCGTAAGTCTCATACAAAGGTAACGGTTAGTGGTGAGCTTGATACTTTGCGTCTCCCCGAAACCCTAGAAGTCGCCATTCAAATGAAGGCTACTCATAAACAATGCTTTATCCGCGCTATACCAGGTGGTTTTAGCATTAAAGGCAAACTTGTAGGTTTATCGCATAATAACTTGTCGCCAAAACTTTGAATAGTTTGATATATTTAGTACGCTGATTTCTTAACATCGTCTCCCCGACAGAATTCCTTCCACTGACTGCAACGGAGTAAGTGCAAGTTTGAGTTAAGAAAACCAAACTATGGAAGAGGTGAAAGGTACTCATTTTCCTAGACGAAATCCACCACCTGCAGATAACGAAGCACTTATGGACCCCTGGTTTAAGCATCGCTACTTAGTCTACCTTCGAAAGATTCAGCAAGGAGGGACAATTGGTCCTCTATGTTCCTGCACCCTTGGAATTCAACAGAATGTTTTCAGTGAGTTACCAGTTGCGCAGCAGACTCAAATAGCTGACCTGTTTCGCAGCGCGGAAGGAGCTTGGGCTAACGATGGTCCTATAAAGGGATTTGATGCACCTCAGAATGGAGGGGGAGGAAGACCTGTCTTTCCAATTCTCTTGGCTGAGGGGCAGCCCCACACAGGCGACCGAATCATCAAGCCATTTGCATGGACGGATACGCGAGGCACCTTTTGTCTGTCTACAGGCGGAACAAGGCGTTTGGTGGCAAGGCCGTATGCCACGGCCCAATTCTACAGCTGGCATACACCGGACAACCCCGGAGACATGTGGCCAATTTTCTTGGTTTTTGCGGACATTCGCAATGCTCATTAATATGTCGCCTCAGCTGAATTAAAATTTTGATACTGTTTTGACGTATTTTTTCAATCCGGAACACTACAGCATCACTCGCTTTTACTATTTTTGTAATATCGTCTGATTTAATTTAGTTTCGTCTAGGTAATATCGACCGCCTACTCCTTTTCTCCTTTTAAGTTTTTCTACTTAGTCTCGCCAAGAGGTCATGTCGAATAAGGTTCAGTATTCTATTGTTGTATTGAGGCAATAAAAAATTATAAAAGTTTGTTCTTATGTCTGAAACATAACACCTTATCCAAGTTTCACTTGAGTACATTGTGAAATATTTTTCAATTTCGGCTGATAACATCGCCAAGGGGGGGTAGGGTTCGGGATGAGGGGTTTCTTACACGGGTAACCCAAAAAAGAGAAGTGACAGGAAACGGGGCAAGTGTTTTTAAAGGGTCGTGACTAGAATGGATACTCCAAAATCAGGTTGGATCACCTCAGACACTTATTAAGAATTATATAACGTAATGTCGACACTTAGAATTTATTTTCAATAAATTTTTAAGTGTAAAAAAGAAAATCTAAAATCCCCACTCAGGATTGAACCTGTGACCTCAGCTAGGATTAGACTTGCATAGCCCACCGTACCACTGTACCACCTAGCTTCTCGGGTTGCTTAGTCCTAAATTTAACTATATAAACTGCTGACCCTAACCTCAACTGAAAGCTAACCATTTACTCCGTTATATAAGTCTTAATAAGGTGTCCAACCTGATTTTGGAGTATCCATTCTAGCCACCACCGTTTTTAAAGGAACACTGTCACAAGGGCGCATGCGCCAGTTTCTTGAATCGCAACTTGAAATGTTTACCCTTAATTTTTCAAGTGTGAAGAGCCAAATCCAAAATGGCGTCGATTAGTGGCGGCGGTCGCCGTAAAAACGTAGAAACTTCGGGCGAAAAAGATTATTCGATACCCAGCCAAGAAGCTAGAGAAGAGTAATTAAAATACTATGTATCATGATAAATGTATTTATCTGGAAGGCAACATTTTAAAACATGGTTTCGAGCGAAGATCTTTGCAGGCTAAAAAGCATACAGCGTCTCGAATCGAGTTTTGTAAATCTGGAAAGAGTAAACATCGAAAGGGATTAAAGGCTCCCCTATGAGCCAACTCGTAAATCAAAACGCTCTTCGGATCGTCCCCTCTCCTAGGCGTATTGCTCTACCGACCCTCACCATGCTCCACTAACTAACTGCAACGCTGTCCCCATGAGTAAGGCAGGTAACCATTACATATCGTGGGTTCATTGTTCATAGCCGATGGAGCGGAGCAATACGCAGCTCTTACAAGGTCTTCTCTGATTTGCTGAGAAAACAATAGAACAAACAACACAACAATTGCTAACAATAGACCCTAGACCTAAAAACAGTAGAGCTGCATGATATACAGGTCCAATGAAATTAGAGGTTGTAAAGAGCTGCGTGGTATCTGGATGGAGCTATGGAGCGATGGAGCGATCGAGTGAAATGTTTACCGAATTGCTGTAACTCGTTCAACGCTTCGCGTATTTACGAGTTAGAAATGACTAGTCATCATCGTAGTCGGCTGTTTCAAAAAGCCGGTAAATGGAAAAATAAGGTTAAGTTGCATGATAGGTCATTGTGTTTTTTCAATTCCGTTTAATATCATGGGTTTCGAATAACTAAGTGAACACGGCATTATTTTATCGACGTTTAAACAAGCGCCTCCAAAAAATCCTTTGACATGGCTTACTTTCGGAAGTTTACGGTAACAGGCATAAAAAATAATGAATATTTTTATGCGGTTCGCCAGAAACACGCCTCACTTGATGTAAATCTCTTGAAAATGTCGCGTGATTTGATAAGAAAAGAAAGGGTAGTTTCTTGGTGTTGCGGATGGTGTGGTCACCAAATGACGTAAAACAAAAGATTCAAAAGATACTGAACAATACCCACACCACAACACAAAAGCTAACCAACAATGGCTTCCGCAACACCAAGAAACACCCAAAGAAAGAGACAATACCAGACCCGTAGCAAAACACAATAGCCAAGGAATCAAAGCATGAATAATGTTTCCGCAATCAAATACTGCTTTTACTTCGTGTACCGGACACACAAAAGAAAACATTGTATAGTGCGCAACCTACAGTCAGACCTGTATATCACGGCCCTGTATATAGCAGTCACCCTGTATATAACGGTCACCTGGCCATTTCCCAAGGGTGACCGTTATATACAGGTACCAAGTCCAGCCTAGCCGGCTCTAGGAACTTGACCATTTGATTGCATAGTACTAAGAGGAGGAATAGATTACTACGATTATCAGTTGAGCAAAGCACGAGCCATGTTGAATTTGGTGACGAAGTTTTGCTGTTAAAACTACGTTGTTGTCAAGGGCAACTTGCTTCGTTTCCAACGGTAACTTGTTTTGTTAATTATGACGTCCAATGACAGACAAGTTACCGTTTGAAACGTAGCAAGTTGCCCTTGACAACAACGTAGTTTTAACGGCAAAACTTTGTCACCAAACATCGCTCGTGCCTTGCTCAACTGATAATCGTAGCATCTGCTGACCATTCTGTTACTAAATCTCTCATTTAAATGCTCTATATAGAGCATACTAATGAGAAAATAGAGCATACTAATGAGTATATAGAGCATACTAATGAATTACAGGCTGCTAATTTAAACAAAAACAACTTGCAGTTATAACAATGACAATTTTATTTGAAGTTTTCGCTTTACACAACTTAAGCAAGAGATTAATCACCAAAATAACAAAACCAAATTCGACTAAACAATTTTTAGGAAAAATTAAACGAAAGACTGGTCTCATCGTCAAAGGATCCGCTGAATTTCTTTTTGTGCCAATACCAGCGTTGGCCATTTCTTTCATTCAACGACTGAAAGAGAGGGTCGTCTTTAGATAGAATGTTCAGATCATAACTCTTCAAGTCTTCGCAGAAATGTCTCAGCAATCCAGTTGAAATTGAATACAAGGAGTTCGCCGGGAACGACTTCCAATATAAATCTTGTAAGCCAGTAATTTAACTCTTCCACGGGGGTGGTACCCAAATCAACTGGAAGGGACTATACTCATCTCCAAGGGTTTCAATTTGTGTGTTTCGGAATTCAGCCCAGGCTCGATAGACGTTTACCGACCACGCAGTACTTTGTCGAGTTTTCTTTGGAATTTTGTCTCTTTCTCTTTGCCCAATTTCGTTCTTTGTGGTAGGCTTTTGGAAACGTGCACTTTTATCGAACTCATCCCCCAAGCACTTGGATATGTCTACGCTCTCAAAAGCAAGTAAATCTTGAGTGGCAAGGACGGACTCAAGCTCCTCGAGCTGTGTATACTGGCTCATAGCCGGAGCAAATGAGCCATCAAAACAACAAAGAAAAAATAAAACTCCAAAGAAAGAAAAGCATTGTTATTCGTAAAATTCTGCCAACATTACGGCGACATCCAAAACAAAATAACAACGTGATTCCCAAGTCTGAATGACACAATTAAAATACGCTGATAAATACAATCTGCATAAAATATAGTTTCTTCGCGGATACGACCATAAAGAGTGTTTTCACTGATGTCATATATCAAAATTCAGAAGCCGTTTTCGATTCTAAAATGTCAGTATGGAATTGTAGAGAGTTTAAAACTACACATCTGGGCCAAATTTTGAAGTGCAAGAGCATTTCATTTAAGAGTTATAGGCGAATGAGTATAGACATTTTTAGTAAGAAATGTATGAAGCGGCGATCTTGGTGTCCCACTTAGGGACACCAACATGGCGGCCAAAAATTTAAAGACTTTAAAGTCTTAATAACACCAAAAATCTCATCACAAAATATTGTATTCACTATAAGAGGCATGAAATCGTCTTATAAGCATCTATAATTCATTAATAACTTTCAACTAGTTCAATTTTGTTTATTTTAACGGCTTATCTGAAATAGCGTGACGAATTGCGTGACACATTTACAACCTTTATAAATCGAAAACGAAACATCGTTAAAACCTGAAACTTTTTGTGAAAGATTATAACACTGGTATCCACATACCATGTTAGAAACAGCTTTGTAGGATGTATACTTTAGATTTTTGAATTTTTATGACGTCATGTGAAAACACTCTATTCTAAGACGGTTAGACAATGAACGCTCGTGTCCTATGGGATATAGCGCCTCTCGCATTAGATAGAAGTGCCACTCGGACTACGCCCTCGTGGCCTTCTATCTATGCTCGAGGCACTATATCCCATAGAACACTCGCGTTCATTGTCTAACCCTTACTTAGTGACGTTTGGTAATGTTTACCTCACCCGTACGTGTTTGTGATATCACGATGAACAGTCTTTTTATGTCTAGCTTCTTCTGGCCTGCATGCAGCCGTCTACGATTTCCTTGCTCCCCGCCTTGTTTCGCAACTAAGCAGAATCTTTGTGAGTAAACATTTATGGAATATTTTAATCGAGAATAGCAGGATACGTGGACCGATTCGAAACTGCGTTACGCATGCGTCCTTTTCCGCGTGAAGCAAAGGAAATAGGAGACGTCTGCGCACAGGCTTGCTTACCATTGGTCGAGAATTAATTGTTTATAAGAGCATAAACAATGCTATGACGTCATTGATCCTGCCATCCGTGTCTAGAGCGCGGGAAAAATTTAATAAAAGATAGCGACTTTGTGTATCTATTACCGGTAAATTTTTGCTGTTATCAATCAACGATTACAATCGCCATAGGTAAAAAGTCCACGCTAGTGAGCATAAACTGGGACGGTTGTGGACTCGAGGACTTCAGTAACCTGACAATCTTACTCAAGTCGAAAGATGACGCCAAAACGCTAGAATTTCATTCAGAAAACTTTCATTCTGCCCACAGGGGGAAAAACGTTCATCATGAAATGGAAAGAAACGTAAATAATTTGAAAGTTTCCTTCATATTCTTTTCTGTGAAATCAGAAGTTTCAACGATCTTCAATGCGCTTGATTGCCTATTTTTAATTTCATTTCCCTGGATTTTGAGGCCAAACTAAACATGATGGTTCCAAGTAAAATGTTTTTGTCATGGCAAAAAAAATTGATTTTAGTTCGCCATTGTATGTCCCCTAATAAACAATGGTTTGACATCATAGCATGGTCAACACAGTTGCGGAATCGAATTACTCACTTAACTCGTAATTCCACTCTTTTTGACCATGCTTTGACGTCAAACCGTTGTTTATCAGAGGACATATTATTATATATTATGGAGAACTAAAATCTATGTGTTAAACAGACCGGATTTTGGGCCCGCGAACTATTCTTTTAAATTTAGTTTATATCGATTAGCAGGCCACAAATCAGCCCTAATAGCCCATTCCGATATATTAAAATTGATACTTGGCTCCGAGGCTTGGGGGAATAAAACAAAAGAAATCACATTGAGGTTCAGCGTTGAATTATTCATTTCTTTTGTTCTATTCCCCCAAGCCTCGGAGCCAAGTATGAATTTTAATATATCGGAAATGGGCTATTGTCTCGCAACAAAGCAGAATCTTTGTTGGTACACATTTAAAATATATACCTAGCTCTCGGAATGTTTTCACGTTGAGAAAGGCACGGCAGCTCCAATGGTGTCCGTAATGACGGGCTTGACTTTTTATTAAATGCTAAACATTAAATGCTAAACATTAAATACTAAACAGTATGCCGTCGAAAACTGATAAAATACTACCGTGGTTGTTGCAAAACTCAATTAAAACAAAACTTCAATGTATTTTAAACAGGTGCTTATTTGATTGGCTAATGTTTAGTTTTTATTTAGAAACAAAATGCTAATTTCCAAGAAGTTCTTCGAACATTGCATCGTCGCCCAGGTGCTGGTAAAAGAAAGGTTTCCTTGCACAGTAAGGTCCAACCATTTTCTACATTAAAACCCAAGATTGTTCCCTTTCATAGTCAGCTACGTCATAAGTTTATAAGTTACTCCGCTATTGTTTTAAAATAGAATCCAGAAAACTCTACTACAAGAACAAAAAAGCAAACTAAAGTTGCTTTCGGCTCACCAGGGTGAGTATAAGTCAATTACATATTGTACAAGGATGTAAATCGGTCACTTATCGTTATATAACCTCTGCATGCTGCTTCCATCTTGAGTTATCACTTTAACTCTATAGTACAAATAAAGACAAGACAAAACAAGACAGAAAGTTCTCTGTTCATTTCTCAGATTCTTTAATTTTCTATATTATTCTCATTTCTTTCTGTTTTTTATCGTGTATTTTCTTGCATTTTATCCTGTACGTTATTTCATAGTTTAACTAATATATTCCTTTTCTATAATATTTATAACTTCAATTACATACGGTGTAGGAGTGTCACTTGTTTGTTAGTATTTTTATACTATTTTGTGCTACCCTCGGTAAATAAAATCTTTACTTGCTAAATGCAACTGCGCCATATTTAACGACTAAACTACTTAAATTGAAGTTAATGTCGGCATAAAAATCGATCAGAGGAATTGATAATTAGTCGAACTCAGCGGTTGGACAGGAATGGTCAGTTTTCTATTTCAAGGAATCGAATTCCCTCAGTCGTCGAGGTAAAGGAAAATGTACTAAGAGCTCAGGGGAAGATAATCCAGAAAATAGAGCGAACAATTGGAAGTATGAAATATAAGCAAGGAGCGGTCATAGCGATGTAAGCAGATTGAAGGTTTCAAGTTTCGGCCATAGAAAATTCGCGTTGGAAATCATGCACAGATTATTTTTTTATATCTGCTAGAAGATATCAAACAGCTAGTGTATTAAAAGTTCAGACTCAATACTAATATATGTCAAGAACAAATATCCTACAGACTGGCAAATAAACGAGGAGCTCATATGCCGTATTTACTCGATCAAGCCGTCCTCGCAGTTTATTTCGTCGACCCGGTGCTTATTCGGAAACCGGCGCTTAGCTGATAGAGTGGTTTTATTAAACCCGTGAAACACTACCTAACAATATAGTGTGTGATAGTCCAAATTAAACAAAAGAAAACAATGGAATTATAGGAAAACAGTGCGTATTATTCTACTAACTATTTCACGGTTAAGTTAAATCACTCTAAGTACGATAAAATATATCAACTTCGAGTTGACTACGCTCAGATTCGCTGTGAATATAGTTATACTAGTTATACTAGAGACGGATAATCCGTCAAAACGAATCACCCGTCTTCCCATTTAATGCGTCCGGTATATATACCTGACGAACTATGAGACAGCGATAGTTTGTCTGAGATAAGATCGGTACAGACGAAGTATCCAGGGTATAAGAAATGATATCCTTGAGCTACCATAGCAAACTTTGGAAGCAATTTTTCCATGGCGGGGTCCATGGCGTATCAAGTAATCAATTGAAACAAAAACCCTCACAATTTATTATAAAACCAATAGTTTTGGAACACAACATTGATCAAATTAATGAAAGCGTAGGTGCCGATTGCAACGACAGTGGATTTTAAAATAAAGTTTACTTTTCTTTCCAGACAGTATGGCGGTTCAGCAAGAAGGCGAATGTGACGAGAATGCCGAGAAAAAAATTGAAGGTATGTTTAATGCACAAACAAATAGCACCACAAAAAGTAGTTTGAATCATGGGCACTCAACGAGGAATGTTTGCAAAAGCTTGGAGTGGTGTTGTATTGTTTTTCCAAATCATTTTAGTGCCTTTACAGGGAACCCAATGAGAAATGTTTAGGAAAACATTTGGAATGGCGTGGTACTGTCTTTCCATATCATTTTAGTGCCTTTACAGGGAACCCAATGAGAAATGTTCAGGAAAATACTTGGAATGGCGTGGTACTGTCTTTCCATATCATTTTAGTGCCTTTACAGGGAACACAATGAGAAATGTTTAGGAAAACGCTTGGAATAGCGTGGTACTGTCTTTCCATATCATTTTAGTGCCTTTACAGGGAACCCAATGAGAAATGTTTAGGAAAACACTTGGAATGGCGTGGTACTGTCTTTCCATATCATTTTAGTGCCTTTACAGGGAACCCAATGAGAAATGTTTAGGAAAACACTGGGAATGGCGTCGTACTGTCTTTCCATATCATTTTAGTGCCTTTACAGGGAACCCAATGAGAAATGTTTAGGAAAACGCTTGGAATAGCGTCGTACTGTCTTTCCATATCATTTTAGTTGCTTTAAAGGAAACTATGTGAAAGCTAATGCAGTTTGAGCTTTTCGGTTCTTTAGCTGAATATTTAAAGGAAACTATGTGAAAGCTAATACAGTTTGAGTTTTTCAGTTCTTTTAGCTGAATATTTAAAAGCTAACACAGTTTGAGTTTTTCAGTTCTTTTAACTAAATATTTAAAGGAAACTATGTGAAAGCTAACACAGTTTGAGTTTTCCAGTTCTTTTAGCTGAATATTAAAGGAAAGTATGTGAAAGCTAATACAGTTTGAGTTCAGTTTCAGTTTTTTTAGCTGAATATTAAAGGAAACTATGTGAAATCAAATACAGTTTGAGCTTTTCAGTTCTTTTAGCTGAATATTTAAAGGAAACTATGTGGAAGCTAATACAGTTTGAGCTTTTCAGTTCTTTTGGCTAAATATTTAAAGGAAACTATGTGAAAGCTAATACAGTCTGAGCTTTTCAGTACTTTTAGCTGAATATTTAAAGGAAACTATGTGGAAGCTAATACAGTTTGAGCTTTTCAGTTCTTTTAGCTGAATATTTCAGCGGCTGAAAAGTAGGGAAAGAAATCTTATCCTCGAATTTACTCAGCTGCTTTCATCTTTACGAAAATCCTAGCCGACATTATTTCGTACCTAAAACGACATTTCTCCCAGCGGCGGATCCAGGGGGAGGTTTTTAAAACACCTTGTACAGCATAATAAACATTACCACAGGAAAGTACTGTTCAATAGCTTTCATTTGGATGGTCGCACTGTAGGATTCCATCAACAGACCCAAAAGTTAGAACCACCTTGGACAGCATAATAAACACCCTAAACAGCACCACAGGAAGGTGCTGCTCAATAGCTTTCATTTGAATGGTCACACTGTAGGATTTCATCCACAGACTCAAAAGTTAGAACCACCTTGTACAGCATAATAAACAGTACCACAGGAAAGTACTGTTCAATAGCTTTCATTTGGATGGTCGCACTGTAGGATTCCATCCACAGACCCAAAAGTTAGAACCACCTTGGACAGCATAATAAACACCCTAAACAGCACCACAGGAAGGTGCTGCTCAATAGCTTTCATTTGAATGGTCACACTGTAGGATTTCATCCACAGACTCAAAAGTTAGAACCACCTTGGACAGCATAATAAACAGCACCACAGGAAAGTGCTGCTCAATAGCTTTCATTTGAATGGTCGCACTGTAGGATTTCATCCACAAAACTCAAAAGTTAGAACCACCTTGGACAGCATAATAAACAGTCATTTGAATGGTCACACTTTAGGATTTCATCCACAGACTCAAAAGTTAGAACCACCTTGTACAGCATAATAAACAGTACCACAGGAAAGTGCTGCTCAATAGCTTTCATTTGGATGGTCGCACTGTAGGATTTCATCCACAGACTCAAAAGTTAGAACCACCTTGGACAGCATAATAAACAGTACCACGAAAAGTACTGCTCAGTAGAGCTAATTAAAGGAGATGGCTTGTTTGAGAGGAGGGCTTAATAGAGGATTCGAAGTATGTTTCTTAAAATATACTTTTTGGTGGCAAATATAAAGGTCTGAAGGTCTGATGAGTCACAAAGTACTTACCCTCGAGAATACGAATGAATGATTAAATTTTCTTATCCATTTTAAATTACGATGAAGATAGCAGCAAGCTACCTAAAATTCACATTGTTGTTTTTATGTTAGCCACTCAGTCACCTAATAACAAGCATTATTTTTCTTTCTTCAGGTCTTAACTGCCCTTCGTTGGTTACAAAACTAACTCGAACCCGATCTTACTTCACGCTTCCATCAGAGAATACTCTGAAAAGATCTTTAGCAACTCCAGATCTGACATTCTTAGGGGTGGGTACGGTACTTGCTATTGGTGTGTACGTCATGGTTGCGAAGCTAGCACGTGACATCGCAGACCCAGCTTTCATTATTTCCATTGTGTTGGCTTCCATGTCTGCGCTACTCTCGGGGATTTGTTATGCGGAGTTCAGCTCGCGTATTTTCAAATGCGGCTCCGCATACGTCTACTGTTACACAGCTCTTGGTGAGATCTGGGCTTTTATCGTAGGCTGGACAATGATTCTCGAATACATAATCGTGGGAGCTGTTCTAGCAAGGACATGCAGCGAGTACATTGATTTTGTATTCGGAGGAAGGATCTACAACTTCTTTCGGCAGGAAGTTGGATCTTGGAATTATTCATTCCTGGCGCCGTTTCCAGATTTGTTGGCATTGCTTCTATCGATAGCACTGTCCGTTTTGGTTTCTTTGGGGTTGCGTTGCACCATGATCTTCAACCGAGCTATGCTCCTGTTCAGTTTCATCGCCTTCGTCCTGATTTTCGTGATTGGCCTGTTTCTTGTCAAAACAGATGTCTGGTCCCAGGAATTCGCAATTTGTAATTGTACGTACGGCGTACAAGGAGTACTCCGGGCAGCAAGCAGCGGTTACTACGCATTTATTGGGCTGGACATTCTTGTTGCCGCAAGTGGGGAAGCGACAAACCCGCAGTCCTCAGTTCCCTTCTCAGTTATGTTGACTGTTACTATAGCGCCAATAGTTTACTGCGGCCTTGCAACTTTCATCACCCTGTTAACACCACTTAACAAGTTAACTGAACTGGCGCCTTTGGCCAAGGTGTTTAAAGCAATCCCTCAAGCGCAATACGTAGTTGCTATTGGTGCAGTTAGCTGCTGTTTAAGTGGCTTAGTTTCTTGCCTGTTCTCTGGTCCTCGTGTTTTCTTTACCATGGCTAATGATGGACTTTTGTTTCTATGCTATGGCTGTACCCTCAGTGATCCACACACCACGGTTACGCTGCCTGTGGTCTAAGTCTTCTTGAAAATTCTTTACTAATTCGACTAAAAACTAAACTTTTCTTTACTTAACTTCCACCTCAAACTCTCGTAACATCTCGGTCACCTCTATTACGGATTGCTCTCTTGGTCCCAAGGATACCAAAATTCTATGATACGGACACCTCTATTACGGACGGTTCTCTTGGTCCCGAGGATACAAAAATTCTATGACACGGATACCTATTACGGACAGATCTTTTGGTCCGGAGGATACCAAAATTATATGATACAGACACCTCTATTACGGACAGTTCTCTTTGTCCCAAGGATACCAAAATTCTATGATACAGACACCTCTAAAATACGAACACCACTAAAATACGACACTTTGGTCTGTCACTTAGTGTCCGTATTATGGAGGTTCAAATGTAACTGGCAACGAATTCATTGGCCAAAACTGGTTGCAAATCTGTTCCGCTTTTCCTCTTTTTTCCCTTCCCTGTTCCCTTTTTTTTCCTTTTCCTTTCTTACTCTTTCTGGCCTTGTGACCTTCTTCCTATTGTCAGAATGGTTTGTCCCAAAAGTCAGTTAAATCTGAATGAATACGGTGTCTAAATTTAGTATTTATGGTATATATATTTATATGTAACTCTGTCAAAATTTTTAGTTTCAAACTCTCAAAAATACAAAGTATTGCAAGGCAGGCATTGATCCACCTGATAAATGTCATAATTTAATTTTTTTTATTGTTAATAAAATAAAAAGACTCATAACTGCAGACGTATGAGTTTACATGTTAAGTAATAAGATTTAGATAAAAACATCAAGTAAAGTTAAGAAGGAATTATTAACAAATGTACGCTTAAATCGTTCAGTGCGCACCTTTGGAAGTACAAAGTCGTGGCCACGATCTCGTAATCGTTCCTTGTGTTTACACTCACGTTATTATAAATCATGATTTTTTTCAGATTGATCTTCTGTCCATCGGCACTCTCTTTGCTCACACAATGGTGGCGATCTCGGTGCTGTTAACGCGCTATTTGCCGGATGTAAAAAACGTGACGTACGGAGGCAAAGAAGATAATCTTGAACGAACCGAAAAATGGCTACAGTCCTTCTCCCAAGAACAAGAAATGTATCCAGACATCTTAACGTTTTCTCCAACCCATAAGCCGCGACCAATTGCTGACAGGAAACGAAGCACGTGGAAAGAACCCAGTAAAACGTCTGCTAGTAATGCCAGTTTTATCGTGTTTTTACTGGTCATTGCCTTATCGTGCCTCGCCTTTACTTTTACCACTATGCTACGATCACCCATTGCGGTGAAGGGATGGGCTTTCTTGTCCGTAGGTATCAGTGGCCTCTTTACTATTGCTTCTCTTGTGTTTCTAATAAAACAGCCTAGAAACTGTGCTGCGTTCCCTGTTATGGTGCCATTTTTCCCCTGGCTTCCAACTGTGACGATTTTTGCTCATATACTGCTGATAACCGAGTTGAATTATTGGACATTTGTACGATTTGGTGTGTGGCTGGTACCAGGTAAGATAATAGCCCTTTTTGCCGATATGGCAGCCATATTGACATTTGCCACCTGGGCATTCCAAAATGACCATTGAAAGAAATTGTCACTAAAAGAATATATTAATTTCAATGATCATTATGGGATGCCCAAGGGTCAAAATGAATACGGCTGTCATATCGGTAGAAAGGTTCGTTGTTATCATAGCATGGTAGACAGAACGCGAATATTGATTTAGTCGTCGCGATTGTAGTGTAAATTTAAAGAAGTCGAATGCACTGTCATTTAACCAAATCAAATCAAATCAAATTAAATCAATTTATTTAAGTGTCAAAGTATTTAGTACGCGAGTACTAATTGTGGACACTTTACAGATCTAATTGGAATTTGGAAATGTTGGTTTTTGAGGAGAGGGGAAAACCGGAGTACCCAGAGAAAAACCTCTCGGAGCAAGGAGAGAACCAACGCATATAACGCCGGGCCGAGAATCGAACCCAGGCCACATTGGTGGGAGGAGCTAAGTGCTTATTTTTAAACCAGATTTCGTCTTAGGACAATTTAATTGAAGGAAGTAGATTATCGAAGCATTTGTTTAGAGCTAAACTTCTTTAACCCTTTAATTGACGGTCGTACCGGCCAAACCCGGCCGTGATTTTGTGACTTTTAGCTTTAAGTGTTAATAACTCAAAAATGACTCGGTGAACCCCATTTTATTTTCGAAATTTGATCCGTAGGATAAGATACAACTTTTGGCAAAGTTTAAAAAAATTCTGTAGGTGGCGTTCAGAGCCACCTTAAATTTTCGAAAATTTAAGGTGGCTCTGAACCCCACCTACAGAATTTTTTTAAACTTTGTCAAAAGTTGTATCTTATCCTACTGATCAAAATTCGACAATAAAAAAATAGGGTTCACCGAGTCATTTTTGAGTTATTAACACTTAAAGCTGAAATTAAGGGTGTTTTCAGCAGGTTATACTGTTGCTATAGCAACATCTTGTGTCACAAAAATGCTAACAACGTGTCCACCAATCATTGGGCGTTCGTTTGATATCATGATTATAGCATCAACTGATAAAGTGTAGTTTTAATGACCCATCAAAATCTAAGTCGTGGAAAGTGCTGGAAACTGTTGGGAGCCACCTTAAAAATAAGCACTTGCTCTATATTTCTCCAAAACCACTTGACTTGCAGAGTTACGCAGCCTCAAATGCGGTCTTGACCACTGTTTGAGAAATGTGAAACCTATCTTGAGTAGCAAACCGCAAAAAAATGCAGGGAAAAACGATTTTGCAAACCGTTTTCTCCACTAAACACAAAAGTGTTTACTGTAGCTGACGTAGCATCGGCTTTGTAGCGCGGGAAGCGCGGGAAAAACAAAGCCTCGCTTTGGTTTCAAAATTACTGAGATCCCCGATGTTGCGCGACGTTGTACGCGCATGTTGCGCGAAGTCATGCGCGCCCGCGAGCTAGCCCTGCGCGATAAACGGACGCGCCCGCGATCTAACCCTGCGCGAGGTCACGTCCGCGAAACTTTCCGCTAGCCATGACCATGAAAAATGGCGGGCATGGTTCTACTATGAGTATGGACCTCCGCGAACTGGCATTCGGCCCGCGAGAGCTCCTTTTTTCCACCCATCCTCCTTCTTTCTTTCTTTCTTTCTTTCTTTCTTTCTTTCTTTCTTTCTTTCTTTCTATCTTTCTTTCTTTCTTTCTTTCGTTTTTCATTTTTTCCCTCTCGTCAGACATCCATTCAAAGTGGGTTTTGGTTCGCGTCGAACTGTGTTTAACTGAAGAGTGTTTTATATCACTCAAGAAGAAATTAGAAACATCAACTTGGCCAAATGTTTTTTTTTATACATTGCAGGGTTGCTTATCTATGGTTTGTATGGTTACCGACGAAGTACCGAAGCAATAAAACCAAAACAATCAACAGATGAAGACTTCATTATGTACGAGAAGCCACAAGCAGACACACGCGTCAAAAAGATACAACCCAAACCATCAAAGCATGAATGATGTTTCCGCAATCAATAAATACTGCTTTTACTTCGTGTACCGGACAAACAAAAGAAAACGTTGTATAGTGCGCAACCTACAGTCAGACCTGTATATCACGGCCCTGTATAAAGCGGTCACCCTGTATATAACGGTCACCGAACAACTTCCCAAAAATCGTGCCTTATATTTACTGTAAAGTTTACCTGTATATAGCGGTCACCTGTATATAACGGACGCAGTCACCCTTTAGACTTCCCGAATCCAGAATTTCATTAATTTTTTCCTGTATATAACGGTCACCAAATTGGATTACAATCAAACCATTAGCGAATCATGACGAACTTTATTCAACAGCTCATTTGCAAGATGCCACTATTCCAACATTGACCATGACTATCCCATACTAAGACTTGGATCTTAGACTCTTTTAGCCGTGATGAAGAAACACTATCTCGCAAGTTATGCTAACCACAGACTCGTTGCGATCACATTTAAATCACGGACTGAGAAATGAAATGATCCTAAGCAGGGACTAATTCCTGCTTAAGCGGTTACTACCGATCTTGCAACACTTTTAAAGTGAGCCAAAGAAGTTCCATTGTAATATGCCAAGAGCTAGCAAACAAACGACGGCTTAACTAAATATTCTAAACGGCTCTGGAAAGCAGAAATTCCTCCTGTCAGTGTCACAGCTAGAGATTTATTTTCTTAAGATCAAAGAATCGACAACGTTTGGAACAAAAGGCCTGTTATATCTTTATTTTGATCTAAAAGGGAAAAAAATTGTCAGGTACGTACTTTGGGTAGACCTATTCTAAAGCTGGGCTAAATTGCTTTTAGCGACGAGCAGGATTTGCGTTAGGCCTGTACCTTTCATAACTCGGCAACCACCCTTTTTCGCGTATTTTGACCGTTGCTGTTAATTGTTATTGTCAATAAAATGTAAATTGTGATTATTTCCACAAAAAACGTATTTATTAACTTCCAGTGGAGTTTAAAGGAAACCTGTATATAGCGGTCACCCTGTATATAACGGTCACTTGGCCATTTCCCAAGGGTGACCGTTATATACAGGTTTGACTGTATAACCATAACAGATAAAAGACCACCAAGACCAGCCTAGTCGGCTGTAGGAACTTGACCATTTGATTGCATAGTAGGAGGAAAATATTACTACGATTATCAGTTGAGCAAAGCACGAGCCATGTTTGGTGACAAAGTTTTGCCGTTAAAACTACGTTGTTGTCAAGGGCAACTTTCTTCGTTTCCAACGGTAACTTGTTTTTTGACTGATGACGTCCAATGACAGACAAGTTACCGTTTGAAACGTAGCAAGTTTCCTTTGACAACAACGTAGTTTTAACGACAAAACTTTGTCACCAAACATCGCTCGTGCCTTGCTCAACTGATAATCGTAGCATCTGCTGACTATCCTGTTAATAAATCTCTCATTTAAATGATTCAGATGCAAAATTTATCTGTAGTGACGTTTGGTTATGTTTACCTCACCCGTACGTGTTTGTGATGTCACGATGAACAGTCTTGTTATGTCTAGCTTCTACTAGCCTGCATGCAGCCGTCTACGATTTCCTTGTTCCCCGCCTTGTTTCGCAACAAAGCATAATCTTTCTTGGTAAACATTTATGGAATATTTTAATCGAGAACAGCACGATACGTGGACCGATTCGAAACTGCGTTACGCATGCGTCCTTTTCCGCGTGAAGCAAAGGAAATAGGAGACGTCTGCGCACAGGCTTGCTTACCATTGGTCGAGAATTAATTGTTTATAAGAGCATAAACAATGCTATGACGTCATTGATCCTGCCATCCGCGTCTAGAGTGAGAGAAAAATTTAATAAAAGATAGCGGCTTTATGTTTCTATTACCGGTGAATTTTTGCTGTTATCAATCAACGATTACAATCGCCATCCCCGAGGTAAAAAGTCCACGCTAGTGAGCATAAACTGGGACGGTTGTGGACTCGAGGACTTCAGTAACCTGGCAATCTTACTCAAGTCGAAAGAGAACGCCAAAACGCTAGAATTTCTTTCAGAAAACTTTCATTCTCGCCCATTTACCTGGATTTTGAGACCAAACTAAATATGATGGTTCCAAGTAAAATGTTTTGTTATGGCAAAAAATTATTGTTTTAGTTCGCACATTATATGTCCCCTAATAAACGATGGTTTGACGTCATAGCATGGTCAAAACAGTTGCGGAATTACTCACTTAACTCGTAATTCCGCTCTTTTTGACCATGCTTTGACGTCAAACCGTTGTTTATCAGAGGACATTTATATTGTGGAGAACTAAAATCTATGTGTTAAACAGACCAGATTTTGGGCCCGAGGGCTATTCTTTTAAATTTAGTTTATATCGATTAGCGGCCCACAAATCAGTCCTTATTGTTTCGCAACAAAGCAGAATCTTTGTTGGTAAACATTTAAAATATATACCTAGCTCTCGGAATGTTTTCACGTCGAGAAAGGCACCCCAGCTCCAAAAGGTGTCCGTATTGACGGACTTGACTTTTTATTTTATGCTAAACATTAAATACTAAACAGTATACCGTCGAAAAATGATAAAATACTTCCATGGTTGTTCCGAAACTCAATTAAAACAAAACTTCAATGTATTTTAGACAGGTGCTTATTTGATTGGCTAATGTTTAGTTTTTATTCAGAAACAAAATGCTAATTTCCAAGAAGTTCTTGGAACATTGTATCGTCACCCAGGTGCTGATAAAAGAAAGGTTTCCTTGCACAGCAAGGTTGCAACCATTTCTTACATAAAAACCCTGGATTGTTTCCTTTCATAGTCAGCTACGTCATAAGTTTATAAGTTACTCCGCTATTGTTTTAAAATAGAATCCAGAAGACTCTACTACAAGAACAAAATAGCAAACGAAAGTTGCTTTCGGCTCACCAGGGTGAGTATAAGTCAGTTACATATTGTACAAGGATGTAAATCAGTCAGTTATCTTTATATAACC